>ML780997.1:465569-528571 GCA_009831015.1 Picea engelmannii | reverse complement strand
TTGGTGCATGGTTGATGCACTTGTTTATGGTACAGGTTGATTACAGGTTGGTGCATGGTTGATGCACTTGTTTATGGTACAGGTTGATTATAGTTTGGTGCATGGTTGATGCACTTGTTTATGGTACAGGTTGATGCATGGTTCATATTTATTGGTACAGGTTTATAGCGGTATATCTCACAGTGATAGTGTGACAGTGGTTCCATCATTATACTTCTAATTCAGGGTGGCAGGACGGGGCAAGGATAGGTGGTTGTAGCCGAAGAACATTGGGGGTTGTAGCCTCCTTCTGGTTGTAGCCAAAGATTTGGGGAGTTGAAGCTTCCCTCAGGTTGTAGCCTGAGAAAATAGGGGGTTGGAGCCTCCTTCCAGTTGCAGCTAGAAAACAAAGGAAGTTGGTGCTTCCAATGAATGCAATTCTTCAAGACATATAAGAAAAAGCATTCTGTGGTTTTCTCCCGATTTGGGTTTCCACGTAAAACATTGGTGTACTGTGTATGTGTATGATTGTTCATTTGTTCATTTCTTATTTACTCTGTTGTTATTGGATAATAATGCTTCATTGATATAACACTTGGATTATATGGTTAAAAGGGATTAAATAGCTCTATTACTGATTCACCCCCCCCCCCCCTCTCAGTAATCCAACAGAACTTATGTCTGGTACAGGTTGATTACAGGTTGAGGTACAAATTGATGAATGGTTCAGGTTATTGGTACATGTTGTTTGGTGCAGGTTGATTGGTACAAGTTTACAACAGTATATCTCACATTGATAGTGTGATAGTGGTTCCATCATTCTACTTATATTTCAGGGTGGTTGGATGGGGAAAGGACAGGTGGTTGTAGGTACCTTTCGGTTGTAGCTAGAGAACATAGAGGGTTGTAGCCTCCTTCTATTTTTAGCCAGATAATTGGGTATTTGGAGCTTCCCTTAGATTGTAGCCTGAGAAACTAGGGGGTTGTAGCCTCCTTCTAGTTGTAGCCAAAGAATTGGGGAGTTGGAGCTTCCTTCAGGTTGTAGCCTGAGAAACTAGGGGGTTGAAGCCTCCTTCCAGTTGCAACTGGAAAACAAAGGAAGTTGGTGCTTCCAATGAATGTAATTCTTAAGACATATAAGAAAAAGAATTTTGTGGTTTTCTCCCGCTTTGGGTTTCCACGTAAAACACTAGTGTATTGTGTATGTTTGTGATTGCTCATTTTTTCATTGTTTATTTACTCTACAACTATCGGATGATAATGCTACATTGATATAACACTTGCATTTTATGGTGAAAAGGGATTAAATTTCTCTATTATTGATTCACCCCCCCTCTCAGTAATCCAACAAAGGGTGTAGGTACAATCAAGGTGAGAGATCCAATCTTCATTGTGTCCATTGCGGCAATAATGGAACTTACGCAAAGACATGCAAAATACCTTAGGAGAATATCAAATCCAAGCAAGATCAGGAAGAAGAAAAATATAAAGTATTAGATCTGGTGAAAGGTAAAGCACTTGAATCTGCTCATTATATTGTTTCCCATTGCAATATTGGAGTAAATGAAGATTTATTTAACACTTCATTTGCTTTTTGGAGAGATGCATGGCTACATGACACAGGTGAAACATGCGCATGAACTTCTAGAGAGACTTATTTGAACATTTTAATGACTATGTAGACGATATAGTCTATTTTACAAATAAATCAAGTCTCAAAACTTTGGGAATTAGCACCACCAGTCTTAAATTTCCTGGATTCCCAGATTTTCTTTTGCATGATGTGCTCTATATTCCTAAGATGTGAAGGAACTTGATATATTTTGTGCACATTTAAAAACAAGGCCGCTCTATTCATATCTTTGATGGAAAAGTTGAAATAAGGAATACTTTTGAAAACATGGTTGTTATGACATGAGTGGAGGATGAAAGATTGTTGAAGTTGAAAGGGGCATTTGTTCATGCACACGATTATGCATACCTCTCTCACCATAATGAAGGTACATTGTCATTTAGTCTTTTATGGCATGCTAGATTTGGATGCATTAATTATGATAACCTTCTTTTGTTGAAAAATAATAGTGTTTTTTTTATTTGCGTACTATTCCTAGGAAATTGAAGCAATGTAATATTTGTATCCTTGGAAAGCATAGCAAGCAACCTTTCCATGATTCCACTTCCAAGGCATGTAGAAAACTTGGATTGATACATTCTAATTTGTGTGGCCCCATGCTTGTTCCATATTCTAATGGCAACAAATATATCATGTCTTTTATTTATGATTACACCAGGATGTGTTGGGTGTACTTGTTGAAAGATAAATCACATACTTTTCAAACTTTTAAAAAATTTCATGTATGGATCCAAAATGAAGTACAATCACATATTGGCACTCTTCGTACTAATAATGGAGGATAATATACATCTAATGCACTTTAAAATTGTCTTTTCCAACATGGGATTCAACATCAAAGCACGGTTCCATACAATCCTCAACAAATGGTGTAACTGAAAGAATGAACACGACTCTCCTAAATATGGTTTGTTCTATGATGTTTTTCAAAAATGTGAAATTGATGTTTTGGGCTGATGAAGTTCTAAGTGAAATATATGTGAAACATAAGAGTCCATATCATGCTCTTAGAAACAAGACTCCTTATGGAATGTGGTATAGACACATTCCTTTGGTGAGGCATCTCAAGGTCTTTGGTTCCACCTGATATGCCTTAATTCCTAAGGAGAAAAGAAACAATATTTATGCAAAGAGTTGTAAGTGCATCTTCATGGGGTACTCAAATACCACCAAGGTGTATCATCTTTACGATGAGGTAAATGAGAAGCTCATTCTTTCCAGAGATTTGATTTTTCTTAAATCCACCAAGAATGACAAAATTGTTGAGTAATAACTTGATCATATGTAGATATTCACCCTTGTAGATACATATAATGAATTTCATGATGAGATAACACATCTTGAAGGGGGATTCCTATCTTGAATCAATCTATGGAATCTCCTTTTGAAGCACCATATCCCCCTCATTAACAAGTTCCAGCCACTTCATCATAATAGGAAGTTCATTTGGATGATGTGATTAAGAGGATTGAAAGGAGAAACCTATAGCAACTCAGAAAGGTCAACCAAAGTGGATCATAAAGAAAATTTAAAGTGTTAATCCTGATGAAGTTGGAAACACTGGAACTAAAATCTCTACAAGGAAAGATGGAGGTGATGTAGATAGTTCAGATTCATGTGATGTACATGATATAGGTGTTTCATATGATTGTGAATTGAATTTATCTTCTAGCTTTGAACCAAATTCCTTTGAAGAAGTTGCTTATTGTGATGAGTGGAAATAAGTTATGCAGAAGGAGTACGATGCTCTCATCAAGAATGGGACATGGAATTTGGTGGACCATCCACTCAGAACCAAATCAATTGGTTGCAAGTGGATCTTTAAGAAAAAGTTTGAATCAGATGGATCACTTGACAAGTACAAAGCAAGGCTCGTGTCAAAAGGATTTGCACGGAAAGAAGGCATCGATTATGAGGATACTTTTCCCCCATGAAAAAATGGGCTACCATTTGTACTCTATTTGCCTTGGCAGCACATAATGGATGGAAATTTCATTAAATAGATGTGAAGGTTGTTTTCTTGAATGAAGACTTGAAAGAGAATGTCTTCATGTCTTTGCCAGAAGGTTTTTTTGTGAAGGGACAAAGAACAAAAAGTATGTAAAATAATCAAATCCTTATATGGTTTGAAACAAGCACTACGAGTTTGGTATGAAAAGCTAATTGAGCATCTTCTGAAATTGAATTTCAAGCACTTTAATCTTGATGATGCAACTTTGTTTGTCAAGAAAGTTGGAAAAATTATTGTATATCTTGTAGTTTATGTATATGATTTGTTGATAACAGGGAACAATCAAATTTATTTTGCATCCTTAAAGAAAGAATTGAAGAAAGAATTTGAGATGACAGATTTGGGACATCTTCACTACTGCTTGGGCATTGAAGTGACTCAAAATCCAAAGTATATATTCATCTCCCAAAAGAAGTACATTGGAGAATTGTTGAACAAGTTTGGCATGGCTGAGTTGTTACAGAATAATCCCCCTGCGGACAAGTGGATTTCCTCTTGGATACTAGATCCCTATAACCAAGACAGAAAGGTGTTAATGTGGACACTGACATTCCTTTTCATGAAGCTAAACTATTCAAGGAAGAAGAAGAAAGAAAGGTAAATACCTTTGCCGACGTTTGTCCTCGCTCGATCTAGGCTTATCTTGATCTCCAAGTTCTTCAGAAGGTCTTGCAATACAAACAAAGACATAACAAGCTTCCTATTCTACTAAGATTAGCTTGAAACCATATCTATCAAATAAAGAACAAACTCATGAAACATACACAAATTTGAAGGAAACATGCCAAGCACATATTTATATTAATGAAAACAAAGAAAAGTGCTTACAACCATAGATATAGATGCAACAGCTTCACCAAGCTCTCTTTGTCCAGACCCTTGCTCAAATAATTGACACACAGAATGATGATGCTTCAATGATATCTCCCTTATGAGATCATAAGTTTGATGCTTTTCAATGTCTCCCCTTCTACCATGAGGAGGCCTCCTTATATAGGCTTGGAGAGGCCTAACCACTTAATATATTCTTGGGATAGGTTGAGGATTCTTCTCCTTCGGTTGTGGATCTTCCCTAAGATCAAGCCTTGAACTCAGATCCAAATCCAACCAACTCCGGATATGAAGGGATTCTTCCCTAATTTCTCTCAACAATCCAAAAATTCTCTCAAAAAAGGCCAACGCTCCCTCAAAATGGGGCACAGAGTGTTGGAACGCTCCCCCAAAAGAGATCACAAAGATTTGTCACTCCCTGACAGTGTATAGGGGAGATACCTTCCAAAATTGATTTTTGAGTGGCTTTTTCCATGGCAAAAGACTTGTACTCTTTGTCCAATGACTTATCGTCTTCAAAACCAGTCTTTTGAGGTGTCTTACAAGTGTTCTTGATAATTTCGTCTGAGAAACGACATAGGCAATATGACAGTATGATATTTGCGACACTTGTGGGCGAAATGCGACACTTGTGACATTGGTAATGACGACACTAGGCCATCACTGTAATGAATAATTTTTATGTGTAACAGATTGTCCCCCAAAGTGAAAAGTTACAAGACGAGAACTGATGACTGAAGTACTTTGTAGACTTTTTCGAGCAAGGGTATGGATTCAGAGAACCTGGAAGAAGCTGCACACAACCATCAAACAAATATTATGACATGTTTCAAACCTAAGGCAGGCATACCTATGCTTGAGTGATAAAGAATTTCAAGGTATGGCCGCCATAAAATACACTATGGATCCATAATTATATTGACCAAAAGGTATAGCCACTAAGGATACAATGTGGATCTATACTCCTATGACCTGAACTGATCGTAGCCACGACCAATACAAAGGGGATCTATGTGACAGTATATGTGTCAATGTTCAAAAGAAACTCCGTCGCAACTTGGGCAAAGTACATATAAGAGTGATGAATCAACCCAGGGTATTCTTACCGATCCCGATGTAGTACAAATCTAACCATGTGAATAGATTTCCTGATTTCAAACATGGTAAAAAACACTTGATTACCGTTCAATGAGGTAAACCGTTAACAAGTGCGAGAGAAATCACCATTGATGTCAATTATTCCCAAGGTACCCTAGTACATTCCAGCGAATGTGAATAAATAAGCTAAAGTCGAACATCCATGGAATCATTCACTCAGAGGTCAATAATGTAAACCCATTGTCGGATGTGAAGAGGTCTTCCATTGAGGCATGCAGGTCCCAAGGTACTAACTGGTTTCTAAGTCTAGTTCCCACATAATGTGTTGAAGTCGATAGGAACAAAATCGTCGAAGGAGGGCATTGATGTATCCCCCATCAACGACACGAAACTGACACAAAGATGTAAATTGGTGGATCAAAAGAACATGGACTGACACAGGTATTGAAATAGGATATTTGTGATGGTTGAATCTTGAGGCAGATACTTCCCTTGAACACTGAGGCACAACAGCAGAAAAATGACATGGACCAAAACATGATGATGCAATGGATACCGTGACTTTCGTTGGGTGACCCAAAGGAGTAAGAAAAATCAAAGGATTGGTACAGTACAGAGGTTCAGTGAATTAAAATGCATGCAAAGACAAAGTGTCATGTTCAAGGGAAATTGTAAGAGTTACTGGTAATGTTCCCAAAAACTGCTTGGCTTGCTTCTTTCAATTTTTTCCCCCATCCAGATAGACGAGTACCTCTTTTTGATTTAACGAGCTTGAGGAGGGTAACACATGCTCGACATAACTCACCTTTGGTAAGTCCATGTTCATTTTTTTAATGAACTAGAAGAAGTAAGGGTTCGATCCCATATGGGCCCTTCAATGTATGATTTGTTTAATGAGTCCAGATAAGGTAAACTCAGTGATTTTTCATGTTTAGATAGTTCGAAAAGAACTTAAATACGACTCCAAGGTTGTCCTTTTTCGTAATTTTATTCTTGCGAGGCCGAAAAAGAGATAAACTACCACTCGAAAGACACCCTTTCAAACCTTTTAACGAGTGGAAAAGGAAGAAAGATCACTCGACAATCTTTTCACGTTTAGAGAGTCTAAAAAGAGCTTAAAGGATACTCCAAAGGGTTCCTTTTTCGTATAACCTTTACGAGTCTGAAAAAGTGATAAAAGTCTACTCGGTTACATTCTCATGTATTTATGAGCATGAGAAGGAACAAAGACTAAGCTCGGTATGCCCCAACTTGAAAATCTAGTGGCTTAGCTCCAAAATGATAATCAAAGGTTGGAGACATGCCCCCCAAGCTTCAAATCATTCATCAACTTTGATGTTGTCACCATTTTTTGTAATAGAAGGAGAAAAAGGATACAGGTGGATGAAATGAAGGTTCAAATACGAGACCTAACGAAAGACTCGACTCAACATCTACGAGATCTGGCGAAAGACTCAACCTGACAGGAGAGGTGACAGTTTCATTTTTTAACGAGCTTGACACAGGAAAAGAACTATGCTCAAGGCTCTGGGTTGAATCCCCATATTTCTATTTTATTTTTTAACGAGCTTGCAAAAGAGAGAAAAACTATGTTAAAGACCTTTGTTTCATTTTTTAACGAGCTTTCTACAGAGAAGAAAACTATGCTTGTAACCTCTTTTTTATCATGGCTTCCAAGAAGATAACACTCTAGAAGGACACCATGTCAAGGGGAAAAACTCAGTCATGGCTTCCAAAAGATCTTCATTGGATGAAATAACAATGCTCTGGAAGGAACACATGTAAAGGGTCATGACAGGGGTAAGGATATCAATCTCCAATAACCCTACCAAAGAGATCGCCATGTCAACTACCAGATCCAAGTCATCGGAAGTTGAATTCACGGGAGACAATGCCACATAATTGACCTATGGCAGGGGTGATACTGACTGCATATAAGAACCATTTAGGGAGGTCATTGGGTTTATGGTCATGTCAGGGCCAATAAATGAGAGTTGATCAATAGTCACCATTCCTCCATCGTGCGGCAAATATATCACATGAAAAAAAGTGGACACAATAGCTTTCATGGCATAAACATAATCTCTCCCAAGGAGTAAATCAAAATCCAAGGGCTCTTGGACTACCATAACATCAATAAAGATTGTTTTCCCTCCCAAAGTTACGGGAAACTGAGGAAGGATCCTTAGAGGGTGTTTGGTTCTTCTGTTAAAAGAAAACAAAGTCTCGGTAACCGACAGAAGCTGAGGATAACCCAAAGCTTGCCAAGCAATAGAGGACAAAATACTAACGGATGAACCTTCATCTATCAATGCATGAGGAATGTCCCGACCACAAACCTGTATTGTAATCTTGAAAGGAATGTGAGAGGGAAGACAAGGTCTAGTTAGCACACCCCAATAAAAAATGATGACCTCATTACTTGGAGGGGATTTCGTGGGAGAAGGAGGAATTCCCCCCAACATGATAGATTATGTGTCAACGAGAAAAACGTGGGCAGAATCAAGTTTACTCTCTAGCGGGAGAGTAGGATCAATTGATAACGACATCAAATCGACCACTTGGGTTTCATTCTCCAAGGGAAGAATGGGGTCGGCAAGTGGAAACGGATCGACCGCTTAGGCACTCTTAAGAGGAGGAGTGGGATTGAATGATGATGTAACCGAAGCAACCACTTTGGCACTCTTCAGATGAAGGGTGGGACTGACTGATGACAGGATCAGATCAACCACTTTGTCAACTGGTTTAACTAAGGACGTGAACAGATTGACGACATGATCAACCGGACTGACCGATGAAGGGACCAGAGCAACCACTTTGAAACTCATAAGAGGAGGAATGGGATTGACCACGTTGGTACTCTTCAGATGAAGGGTGGGACTAACCAATGGCGGGACTGGATTAGTCACTTGGGTTTCACTTTTACGATGAAAAGTGGGGTTGATTGATGATGGAACTGGATCAACTACTTTGGTTAGTGGTTCAACTGAGGATGAAACTAGATTGACCACCTAATCAATCGGACTGATCGGGGATGGAACCATATTGACCAGTCCATTAACTAACGATGGGTTGGGAGAAATCTTACGATAACCGATTGGAATTTGAAGCTTTTCCAAAAGAGAAGAAACCTCGCCCATACGAGGACAAATGTGAGAATAATGATCACCTTCGCATAACATACAAGGAAATTTGACAGTTGTCTTCTTCTTACCAACCTTAACGTCACTAGTTGACAGGGCATAACCATCATGTCTAGCAGAAGCCGATGATGTGGAGGACCACATTTCTAAGACCTTGGGAAGACCAGGGAAATCCCTCAGAAAGTGGTCACCCTTACAAAGACTGCAAGGAAATTTGGGTTTCAGATTCTTCATTTTAATCTTGTTGACCTCATCAACAGTCCCAGTACTATTAACAGTAGCTGGTTGCTTGGATCCAATATCTGATATGGTTGGAGGCTTGGTCCTTTTCGGGTTCTTCTTCTTCTTCTCTTTCTGTTTCTTCTCCTTCTTATCAACCTAGCTACTTGCTTTAGAGCTTTCACTAGGAGAAGAAGGAGAAAGGGAAGGAGAATTAATGGGTGAAGAAGGAGAAAATTCGACATGAGGTTGATGTGTGGGTGGTGTACTGACATCGGAAGTATTAGGTGTAGCTGAAACACTGGGAAGATTTGAGATCACCGGAGTGGGGAACAACCCAACCGGTAATCCAATGGTGAGTCCCAAAAGACTCAATGTGGCAATGTATGGAGGACCAAGGTTTCCAAAAGAAGGAAAGGTGAAAGGTTCCCTGGGACAAGGGGTTCCTCCATTGGTACTCCCAAGTGTTGATGTCATTAACACTGACTCGACCTATGGTCCACTAACTGAAATAAACAACACACGCTACAAATCTGAGAAGCAAACAATCAAACAAACCTTCCCACAATGAAACCACTAGTTGGTGATGAAATCAAACATCGTGAGATAAATATAGGAAGGGGAAAAGATAGAGCAGGTCGATCAGTTACATTGGCGACCTGCTTAACAAGATTCCACGCAGTAAATGTGGATTTACCATCCAAGGAGCTCGAGTGAGCTTGACCAACGTCTGTTCCAGGTACAATGAGACTTCCCTTCACCATCACCTTATGTAATACCCTGAAGATTATGGCTTCTAAGGTCACCAACTCGCGGTCAGCCCCTGGGTGGGTACAATCGACAGTCTAGTCCAAATGTATGCGCAGGATAACAAATCTAAAATCCTTCAAGAGAACTGAGCACAAGTGGCCCAGTAGAACTCCAGAGGACCACGAACATATTCAGAATTCATGAAGCACCGAGACCAAATGAAGATAGTTGAACCTCAAGAAGAACCCCCAATATACGATCTAACTACTATGAATGGTTGAACCACAGAGGGATAATCTCCGTAACTCTCCTGAACACGACCTCGTGTGTGACCCCTGTGTGAGAGGGGGATCCCAGAAATCCTATACGACTATTGGATTTGTTCTCTCTATCGCAAGATGCTAATGTTTGTTTGACAGCTTTGGAAAGTTATCCTTTCAACCTATTCCAAAGCCCTACACCTTAAGCTAATGTAGGTTTTCTAACAGAAAATGTAAAAATGTCTGATGAATTTTAGTTAAGCACTTGGTTTTAAGGTTGTTGTTTACTCAGAGGTGTATGAGAGTGAAAATTGATGATATCATGACTCAATTCCAAAAACATGCATAAGAAATGATAAGCAGACTTTTCTTTCAATGAATGTTTATTTAAGGGAAGGAGAAGGATTTTCCTTTCACTTTCAAACACTAAGATGCAATGACCTCATGCAATAGTCCTTAATCAAAAATCTGATACAATGCTAAAATGTTTATATGTGACTGATAATCAGTTTGATATAAAGTGTCCTATGTTAATCAGACTTCAAGATTTGTGAGATTTAAGCAACCGGAAGCAAACTTCACATAAACAAAAAAAACACCCTCGTTGTGATCAAACAAGAAAAAGAAAACCAAATCCAGAAAGGAGGAAATTCTTGGAGAAAATACCTCCAAGATCAAATGGAAAGGTGCATAGACCTTTGAATTTCCTTACAAAAGCTTTCACTGGGTTAGATAAATGAGAGGAAAACAGTAAGTTGACTCTAAATCGTCAAAGACAAAGAGTGACTTGAAGGTAAGGAAAAAATATCAAAATTCCAAACAAAATATGATCAATTCTCAGAAAGCAAAGTGTTGAAGGCCAAGACAAATATGTACTGAGGTTGTAAGGACTCTGAGCAAGTGCAAACAACAAGAAAATGAATTCAGAGATTAAGCTCCTACAAGATTTTAATAGAAAAGGGGCAGCACTCTAGTATCAAAGGCACCAGAGTGTTGCAACTTTCTGTGTAAGCTTGGCAGGGAGTGTCAATGCTCTGGTAGAAGAGGCAGGGGGGCGTTGGCCACTAAAAAACAAAAAAATGCCCAAAAATCCAAAAATTCAAGCAAACTCAGAAAATCAAAGTGTATGAGATGAGGTAAAGAGCCAGTCAACACATCTCTAAGAATCAGAGACAGAGATGCAGTATGAATAAGGTCAAATATGAGCAAAGGATAAAACAAGACCTAGGAAAGGAATAAAAAATCAAAGTTCCTCCCCAGTGGAGTCGTCAATTTATGTTACAGGATAATCCCCCTGCAGATAAGTGGATTTCCTCTTGGATACTAGACCCCTATAACCAAGACAGAAAGGTGCTAATGTGGACACTGACATTCCTTTTCATGGAGCTAAACTATTCAAGGAAGAAGAAGAAAGAAAGGTAAATACCTTTACCGACATTTGTCCTCGCTCAATCCAGGCTGATCTTGATCTCCAAGTTCTTCAAAAGGTCCTGCAATACAAAAATATATAGAACAAGCTTCCTATTCTATTAAGATTAGCTTGAAACCATATCTATCTAATAAAGAACAAATTAATGAAACATACACAAATTTGAAGGAAACGGGCCAAGCACATATTTATATTAATGAAAACAAAGCAAAGTGCTTACAACCATAAATGTAGATGCAACAGCTTCACCAAGCTCTCTTTGTCAAGACCCTTGCTCAAATAATCCACACACAGAATGATGATGCTTCAATGATATCTCCCTTATGAGATCATAAGTTTGATGCTTTTCAATGTCTCCCCTTCTATCATGAGGAGGCCTCCTTATATAGGCTTGGAGAGGCCTAACCACTTAAGAGATTCTTGGGATAGGTTGAGAATTCTTCTCCTTTAGTTGTGGATCTTCCCTAAGATCAAGCCTTGACCTCAGATCCGAATCTAACCAACTCTAGATATGAAGGGATTCTTCCCTAATTTCTCTCAATAATCAAAAAATTCACTCAAGAAAGGCCAATGCTCCCTTAGAATGGGGCACAGAGCATTGGAACGCTCCGCCAAAAGAGATCACAGAGCGTTGGCACTCCTTGACAGTGTATAGGGGAGCGTTGCCTTCTAAAATTGATTTTTGAGTGGCTTTTTCCATGGAAAAAGACTTGTACTCTTTGTCAAATGACTTCTCCTCTTCAAAACCAATCTTTTGAGGTGTCTTGCAAGTGTTCTTAATAATGTCGTCTAAGACACGACATAGGCAAGATGACAGTATGATATTTGTGACACTTGTGGGTGAAATGTGACACTTGCGACATTGGTAATGATGACACTAGGCCATCATCGTAATGAGTAATTTTGATGTGTAACATGAGTGTAACCCTCTCTCTACTCCAATGGAACAAAATTTGAAGCTCACATCAAAATAAGGGAATGAATTTGAGTATGAAACCTAGTACAGATAACTTGTGGGAAGTGTTGTCTACCTTGGGAAGGACATTGACTTGCTACAAAAGGATTTCTAAAATACTTGAAGGGAAATCAAGACTTTGGACTCAAGTATTCTAAGGTGGATGACTTCAACCTGATTGGATATTCTGATTTAGACTTTTATGGGGATAAATAAAATGGAGTGTCAACTTTAGGATATCTCATGAGTCTTGGATCAATGACTATCTCCTGTAGATCACACAAACAATCAGTTCCAATAGATTACACAACATAGGCATAATATGTGGCAACAATAGAAGCAGTAAAGGAGATTGAGATTGTGTGGCTCAGAAAAATACTTGAAGATTTGCGGGATAAACAGGTGAATTTTTCTCCTCTTCTAGCTGACAATACTTCTACACCTAAGTTGGCCAGGAATCCTAGATTCCATGATCAAACAAAGCACATCAACACAAAGTACCATCTGATTTGATATCATGTAGATTCCAAGACTATTCACTTTAGACATTGTTCCTCGAATGAGAAAATTGCGGACATCTTCACCAAAGCACCTGGAAGAGAAAAGTTTGATGAGCTAATTATATTTCTATAAACAATCTACATAAAAATTCAACTCGGGAAGATAAACTTTGAAGAACTGACACCATATGTGTAGAAATGGAGAAAGAATATGTCTTCAACTAGTTATCAACAACTCTAATAACTTGATACTAACTATAAAACCTTCTTTAGTCAACTATTGAAAGATTGTATTATCTTTCATAAAAGGAGTATTGAATTCATTGCTATGTATATGCTCTGATGATAGTCCACGTAATGCTTGAATTCCTTATCTCTTTCAAGAAAATCATACTCAACGTCTGGATATTCTACCTTACAAGAAAATGCTTGGTACGTTATACATCTAATCAAATCAAACCATCACTGAACTCTGAACTAAATGTCTTCAAAAGATTACTCCTTCATCAACCATACTTCTAAAGAACTATGAAGCAACTTAATCCACTATTATCTAATTTCGATGTGCACATCCTTCTAAAAATTGTCATAAATAATCAAACTCTTCTTCCACACTTTAATCACGAAATAAAACTTTCAGCAATACTAAAAATAAATCTACCTCTGTAATTTCAGACTATTTCAACAGTCACACTCACATGACACCTATTTACTTTTGAAATGAAATCAAGTAATTGTTCTAATTCATGAAGATAAACTATTGTTGCACTCAATTACTTCTATATCCTAAAGGAATGAAAGCATAATGACATAACTTCAACCTGCTACCATAAAGAACTTGCAAAGACTTAAAATCATACCATATAAACAAGCTTATGGAAAAACAATCATCATGACCTAAGATGCAAACATACCCAAGTTGGGGGCCCTTCCAGACTCGGGATGTACACATATCTCTGTTAGTATCTCATAAAACTCATGAAATGTATCTTCTATTATATAAAACAGTAAACAATATGATGGAGTTTAACAATCAGCCAAATCTTCCTCTGTATATCTATCTACCTATTCCCCTCCATATATCTATTACATCGTATCCCCTTTTTATAATCCAGTTTAAAATAGAGGATCGATCCAGAAATAGATCATCTACCAACACTAATCATATTCTCCTATATTCTTGTGATGACATGCTATTTATAGGAAAAGTAAATACAATCGTTACATGATTCCATGACCGAAGGCATGGAATCATGTTATCGTTCCATATAAATTTGAAGCATTAACTAAAATTGGATCTTCCATCCATGATGCTAAGAACTTATTCTGAAGGGATAAGATCCATCTAAGACCTCCAACAATCATACTCCAAGTGGCAGAAAATATCCTCGAAAGATGGAGAATACCAAACCAACTTACCATCCTGCATGTCTTGCGCTCATCTGTTCCGGTAGTGAGAGTGTTTTGGTTGACTACCAGAATGTCAAAACATAGGATTCCAGCTGCTAGAGTGTCTAAGACTATGTTGTTGCCAAATAATAAAGTAAATCACTTTGAAATCACCTGCATGGATTCCAAAATCATACTGCAAACCTCAAGTTAGCCAAAATAAGCAATCTTCGTTCTATTTATTCATTAAAACATAAGAAATACATATTTAAAGACGTCATTAATCACCTATGATTTCTTGGAGATAAATAGGCTATGGAATAGGTATACAGAGTTAAAATTGGAAAATTAGTGATAAGGATAGAGACATATAGGAAAAAATATATCACAAAAATAAGCCAAATTGGAGGCCAACATCCCCCCCAAGCCTGAGTATTTGCATGTCCCCATGCAACAAAAGGATAGTATTATGGACATTGTACAGTACCTACTAGATGTGTCATCATACCATCCCTTGAAGAGGAAGCTATTACTTGTTTATGCTTCAATGTCCAAATCTTCTTCTTCAAATATGCATTTTGTTTCTCTACATTGGCAAGTTTGATATACCATTCCTTAGCCTTTGTGAAAATAACTTTATACCTCATATCCAGTTTGTCATACTTTTTGGACAACTTATGATAAGACTTCTGTAGAAAGATATTATCATCCTTACTCTCAAGAATTTTTTGTTTAAGCTCCTTCCTAGTCTTTCTCTTCATGGGTTCCTTGTTAGATGAGGATTCTCCAGATTATTCCTCTATCTGCTCAGACTCCTTTACCTTAATCCTCCTCCTCTTTATTTTTGTAGATTTCCCTAAGGTATATTCAAGAGAAGGTTCCTTATCTTGTTCTTTTGATTGCTTATACACCCTTTCTTGAATTTCCTCCTTCCTTGGCTCTTCTGAGTTCTTTAAATCCTGGACAAGTAAAGATTTTGGTTCCTCATATTGTATATCTGCTAAGTGTGGTTCTTCCTCTATTGGTGGTCCTTCCTTCAATTCTTTCTTTAATCCACTAGAAATAAGTGGAATCAATTTTTTCCTTGTCAGTGACCGAGTCCTTGGTCGTTTAGGGGTATTTTGCACAACTTCTAATTCTTGATATGCTTCTGATGTTCCTTCTTTAACCTGAGAATTCACTTTTCCTATATTTTTGGATATCTTCTTACTTGAATCATGCTTAGCCGACCTTAGAGTCTCAGTTGGAGTGGCCTGTGGTGATTTTCCACCATCTTCAACCTCCTTAGTTGAAATTTTTAATTTATGTAGAAGAGTGGCTCGAACCTTTTTAGATTGAGAGGCCAGGGTAAGGTTAAGAGCTGAAGGATTCAGCTCGAGTCCAGGCCAAAACAAAAATTGACCCCAAGTCTGGTTATTCTTTCGTACTTCTCCTTCTATAGGTAATTTAATCAAAATATGGTGAAATAGACTGGTACTAATATCGTTGGGATGAGTTTGAACTCATGTGGCCATCTTAGTTAGACTTTTCCAAAGATAAAATGGAAGATTCATTCTCTGCATGCCTTTGAAATGAAAAAGAAATCGAATATGATAAAGAAATGTGACAACATACCTTCCCTCATATGTGATACATTGTAGAGTGACAAAAAACACATCCCTCCATTCCTCGATAATCCACTCTCTAGGTACACCCTTGCTCCAATCAGGGTTAATATGTCCTGGCAGAAGAAATTCATTCCAATAGGGGACATGCAAAGAAGGATCAAGAAAGAGCAGACCGCTCTGATACCATTGATCTGAATTTATGTAGGAACACAACAGAATACACAAATAACCATAAATACAAAGATGCAGCAGAAATAACACTTCATTTCATTAATATCCAAGAACTGAAATTTGTTTACAGACAGAAAGGAAATAAACTAGCTAGGGCATTGGTAGCTTATCTCTGAGAAGAGATGTGGCGGCTACAGGCCTCTCCACTATGTGTTACAATGAGGCTGAAAGGCCTATATATTATTAAGAAACATTGGAAAACCCTCAACATCCAAAAACCTAACCCCAGGAGATGAAACGCCAAACCATGGGCCCCGTCGAGGTAAATTGGTACATCAATTTCCCGGGGTCATAACTTTGGCATCCTATCTCTGTTTGATGCACATGATACATCGTTAGAAAGATCTATCTGAGGACTACAAATGCTAACAATAAATATTAAGTTTTGGAACGACCTCATATTCACCAGCAAATATGAATCCATTCCGAAACGAAATCATATTCGTTGAGGTTTGATGCCAAAAAACCGTCGTTTAGGGCCTCAAAATGGCTCCAAAAGTTCAGGACCCAAAAAAACTGC
Organism: Picea engelmannii; assembly: GCA_009831015.1. Taxonomy (NCBI): domain Eukaryota; kingdom Viridiplantae; phylum Streptophyta; class Pinopsida; order Pinales; family Pinaceae; genus Picea; species Picea engelmannii. The sequence goes on along the minus strand of ML780997.1, from coordinate 512,016 downwards.
CAGAAATAGTAAATTGTGCTACAATTAAGGAAATTGAAAAACTGAAAGAAACAATGGTGGGGTTCAACATTGACCATAGGCTGAATCAAAATGTATTGAGGAACCTATTGTCCTAATCTAATATGATAGACTATGGGATCCCAAAGTGTACCCACACTCGCTCAAAGAAAAATTTAATAGTGGCTTCTGCTATGATATTCTTCTCGAAGACCGCCATAATGGCCACCTTCAATAATTTTTCGACAAACACAAAAACACAGTTGTTGCCATGCTTAGTAAAAGGAAGGCCATACATGTAATCCATGGAGATGGAATCCCAAGGTCGACTAGGGGTAGGCAGCAGAGTATAGAGGCCTTGCTTCTTGATGGTCTGTTTGGAAATGGCATAGGTAGTGCAGGATCTGATGTACTTCCCGACATCCTGTCGAAGGTTTGGCCAATAGAAATACTTCTGTATCACTTCCACTGTTTTCTCGACCCCGAAATTCTTAATGACCTGACTGTAGTGTGATTCCCAAATCATCTTGGCATGCTCACTTGAAGGAACACAAAGGTGTCCCAAGTGACATAGTAGCGCATCCTAGAGGTGGAAATTTGGAACTCAGTTACCCTCCAAGAGCATCTTGTACATGTGGCTGAATTCTAGATCACTTTTGTAGAGAAGTGACCAATCATAAGTCTCGTTCCCATAAGAGTTGAGCACGGTGGTTATCGCCACGATCGGTGGTCAACTAAGGCAATCTAAAAAATTATTGGTGTTGCCCTTCTTGTACTTGATGTTCAAATGAAACTATTGCAGATATGTGGATTACTTCTGATGGCGATCATTCTAAAACTTTGATTGTGTTTGTATGAACTGCAGGGGTTGGTGGTCTGTGTGGATGATCATTTCCTTCCCCAAAATGTAATGCTTACATTGTCGGCAAGCCTGAACAATGGAATACATCTCTTTATCATAAGTGGGATACTTTCGGACTGTGTCAAACAATGTCTCACCGTGTTATGCCACTACATGCCCCTGTTGAGTAAGAACTGTCCCAATAGCATATTTAGAGGCATCTATCTCGATCTCAAATGGTTGTTGCAAATACATATGGATCATAGCAATGTCAATCATATTTCATCATTAAATTTATCAAATACATGCAAAAACCCCTAGCATATCATCTAATAGCTCAAAGACATTACACTAATCTACTATACAAAGTTGAAGAAATAGACAGAATAACCTATTAGGCTAGTATCCATAAGAAGAAGGAAGTTTCCACAGAAGATTATTCAAGCCATGTACATGAAGTGATATGGTCTAAGGATTTCCAGTCACAGTGAAGACCAGAGGTAGGTATTGTCCGTGGGTGCCTTTGTAGGAGGTGAGTTGTACCCGTCATGGATGCACTTTTTCCAAGCCCCTTTATTGCTTTTATTCTGTATTTATTGCTTTCATTTCTTTTTTTACTTCAAGGTCTGACCAGAGGAAACTGCCTTGGCATGGTGACCAGAGCTGACAGTGTTACCCATTGGTATTTTCATAGAAACGATAAGGTTGGCTCGTGATGAGACCCCCTTTCCCTTGGCCATGCAACCAAAGGTCATTGCCCTGGCATGGTAACCAGATAATGGCAATGTCATACTGCTAGATACCTATGAACATAATGGGCCAGCTCGTGATGAGACCTCCCATCCTCTTGGTTAGGTCTTGTTTTATTATTTTTCTTCGGGTCCCTTTTGTTTCTTATCGAGAGGCCTTTTATTGCCTTCTCGGGGATCCCTAGGTGAAGCATCTCTAGGTTTTATTTCCTATGGATTTTATCTTTTACCAGTTTCTTTTACCCCCTGGGCCTTTAGCCCCTTCTTCCCACAGGACAAAGTGTAACCCTCAAAGGTCATCCTAATGCCCGGACTAGGGGAATGGGATGGATGTATGGGAGACAAGATGTAAAGTGATAGTATGGTGGGAGTGGACGATGGTTCTTCAAATCCCCCCTGGTGGATAACCAAAACCCATGGATACCAGCTTGCTAGGGAAACCTGTTAATCCCCCCAACAATGGTCAAGTGGGTTAGTGTAAGATCCAAGCAGTCGTCAGAAATGTAAGGAACCTGATGCATATATAAGAAAGTTATAATGATCAAACATGACACATACCATGATACCTTGACCAATTACCTCATGGAGCAAGAGTTTTCTCTGATGCAAGTCCAAGCCGATGGTGATGGATGTTGTTACTGCTGACAGGACAAATCTGGCAAAGAAAAGAAGGATGGGCCCTCCAGGGCCATACTTGGGTCAATCCTGCTCTGGGTACTCCATGTCTAGGACCTGTGGGCCTCGAGACATGATCTCCTAGTTATCCCTAGAAAACAGGGATAACATCTGGCTCCAACTCGGGGACATGTGCTCACTGTAGAGCGCATGAGAACCTCAGCATCTCTGGCATAAACCTACAGACGTGGTCACACTTGAAAAGAAACATCAGCAACAAAAGGTGGGGTGGTATTTCCACCCTGCAAATATAACATATGTATATAAAGTAGTCATAAATGCAAATAGAAAGTGAAACACTTAACTGTACTTACCTGTTGGTTGCATGTTTGTGTAGTCAAACAACCAGTAAAGCCAACCCAACAATGTTCCTCGATACCTGCCTTTGTGCTTCATCATAAACCAAAACAATGATAAATCAAGCACAAAAATGTCATGAGTTAGAATATATATCACATTATCAGAAATCTCAAAGTCTAACTCATGGAGGCGGGTGGGAGGGATAAAATCCTGTCAAGTCCACCTCTGAGGGAAGTACTCAATCCACTTCAAGAAATGATCATGAGGAAAGCAGGGTTCAGAAAACTAACTCAAAGGGCCTGGAGACTGGCCACCTAGGGCATCCTCATGCTCTGAAGTCAAGGAAGGGATCGACTGACAAACTACCAAGGGAAAGTTGAAAAACTGGGACAACTTACTCAAACTTGCAATATTCAACCAAACCCTAGAGTTTAGGGCTTGCCTAGGAGGAAACTCCACATAAAAAATGTACTTCCCAACTACACCTTTAATGGAAAAACATGGTAAAGCAATAACAGGTGGTTGGAACGTAAAGTCATGAGAAACCTTCTTTAGGCAAACAATGTCCTTACTTGTATCAAAATTCGAGCACAGTGGTGGTTGGCAATCATCTTCATAAAAAGAGTCCAAGTGCTCAGAAGGGTACTCATCAAAAATCTCAAGGTAAGACTAAAAATCATCAGGAGAATAAGGTACTAGGTCTTCCTTGGTCTCTTGAAAAGTACAGGTAAAAATCTTATCTCCTTGTTGCCATTGGTTGGAAGTAATCCGTTGTGACAATTGCAAGGGCAACAACTGGAAATGACTCTCAGTTTCATAGATGGGATCCAGGTCATAACCAACTATATCCCACCTACGTCTCCCAACATGTATGAACTCATCAATGTTATCAACAATGTCACTATCTGTGTCATAACATGTCGGGTTTGAAACATTTGAAAATCCATCCTCCTCCTCCTCTTCATCACAAGGCAAAGCATTATCAAAAACTAGGAGAGGAGGGTAACTTATTGTTTCTTGTTGCGCATGAACTTCGAGGACTTCGATGTTTTCAGCATGTGTCATTGTTTCATCCTCATGGACTGCTTCTTTATCTTTGATCGCACAACAAGGGCCATCAACTTCAATCAAAGCTTTATTTCCTCCTTCATTTTCTGGATCAAGGAACAAGGTGTCATTGGCATCTTGAAATGGGATGCAACTAACCTCGTCTTCTTTTTGTTGTGCAGGAGAAAAGAGCTCTTGGATTGCTTCATTAGAGGGAGGGGCACATATTGATACTTCATCATTTTGCTCAGGTTCCATCTCTTCAACCATGTCTTCAATCATCCCATGTTGAATGATGGTCTGCTTCCCTTCTTCTTGGAAATCATCAACGAGGTTTTCATGGGAATACAAACTTTCCATAGTAAGAGTACCCGAGGTGAAGAGGTCCTTTATCCCGGATGAGAAGATGTTTTTTTCAATTCCTTTAGCCATGCCATAAGCTTCATTGAGTGTCTTTGGGGCCCTTTTACTGAGGGGAAAACCTAGGTGTGCCAAGATCGCATGGGTATAGAGATGGACAACATACTCTTCTTCAGGACGATGGCTTGCAAGAATCTGATATAGGGTGCCCTCAAACCTACTCTGGAATTTAAATAGGGTTTCACTCTCAGTTTGTTTTATATGCTCGAATATTTTTAGCAGTACTGAGATGTCTCCCGAACTTATGCCCCATTCTTTAAGAAAAGCTTCTTCTAGCTGGTTCATGGAGGTGATGCTAGCATCGGGAAGATCATCATACCATTTTTTAGCATTCCCGTGAAGAGTGGCGGGAAAAATTTTCATCACTACATCTTTGGCATCATCATCGATAGGGTGGAGTCCAAAGTAAGAATAAAATTCATCCATATGAAATTCATCTCTTTCCCCATTGCCACCAGTGAATCTAGCGAGCCATCTCTTGGATATTGGGGGAATTTGTATTGGGTATCCTGGGATTTTGGTCATGTCTAAAGGCTTATAGTTCTCGGGATCCCATTGTGAAGTCATTCTTGGCTTCGTCATCAGTGGAATCGCCAGATATTTTTCTTGAAACTATCAAAAGATAAGGGAAAACACCCTAGTGGAGTCGCCAGGTAAGCTTGTAAGAATAAGGCATCTAGAGGCAAGGCTTACCAAAAGATTTGTCGTTGAGGAAGATTTGAATCAGTGTTCCCCGGCAACGGCGCCAAAATGTCATCGCTCAGTTTGTAGTTTAGGTCATAGACTAGAGGATAAGGGTCAAACTGGCGTAACAGGGACCTACCCCACCCAATGTCACCACAATGGGGAGGTCCTTTCTATTTAGGGTGGCTAAGCCCAAGGGAGACGTCCCTGGCAATCTGGGGTTTGAAAGGAAAAGGATTAAAATATTAAGGCTAGTTTCCCCTTCACAGATTACCGCCCAAAAGATACTCAAGCAAAGAATAACCACAGAAAAGGCACCTGCTTACGAGACAAGACAACAATGAAACTAGTACATGCAATAATGGTTAATACTTCATAAATCAATGAGTATCAAAATTTAATGTATATGAGCATATATAGCAATAAATATTGACGAAGTCAATGTTTGCAATAATGACAATGGCAATATAATGTTTCTTGTCAATAAACACTAGAATAATATAGCATCTAATGAAAATGATCAATCCTTGAATTAAATCAATGCATTAAATGTCATTAGTTGCTCATATACAATAGATTGTTGCGTCAATATCCTAGGGATGACGTCATCTTCCTTTAGGATTAGTATGATTTTGTTTAATAAGCAATGTAATAGACAAAGAAGGTCAACGTTTTGCTAATTAGCCAATGAAAAATTACCAATTCATCAATATCTATCACAAGATGACCAAGCCAACAATATTATCAATCAAAAATGGCTCAATAAATGCTTGACATCATCATTAGTTGTTGGGTTAGAGGGATTGTTGCGTCAGGTATGATGTCATCCCTAGTTAGTGGTGTTAGGGTTAGTTAGGGTTTCAAAATTTGAAAGTTTGAAAGATGAATTTACACAACAAGCTCAACGTTGGAAAGAATACCAATGCCTAAGGGTAATATGGAGTCAAAAGTAAGGGCAAAAATATCAGGAGGATTGAAAATTTAAAGACCAGAAGGTTAGGTTCTATGGTGCTACAATGGCAGAGCCCTAGAATCAAAACCCTAAGGGAAGGAGGCTCATTCCGGTGTTGCTTAAGCAAGGCCTCGTGCTCCTTCCTCTTTCTCTAAATACTCTTGGAAAAACGGCTAGCTTCAAAGTACAAATCTAAGGGAGAAAAGTGTTTCAGGGGCAAGGCTTTTCAAACCCTAGGTGTAGTATTAACTAGACCTAGGACGTCTCCTCTATTCAACCTATACTTTAATGCTAACTCAGAAAAAGGGAGATAAGTGTAGCAACGGCTAGGATATATCTTCCTTTATCAATTTCTTAAAATTAAGGTCATTAAAACAGTCGACAAGGCTGACTATAAGATTTACACTGTTTTTTACATTAAATGCTAGAAAAATGTCATAATATGAGCAAAAAGAGGGACGTCAAGCCCTTCTGAGGGAGACGTTGGCCCTTTTTGGTCAAATATAGCATAAAGAAAACAAACATTGACCCTTTTGGGGCTCCTCCAAGCTGCCACACGTGCCAAATGACCTCATCACACTGCCACATGCTCCAGACAACGTCCTTCTCTCCCAAGTGATGTCCTATCCATCAAAGGCAAACGTTCCATCTATAGTGGGTGATTCCCCCTAGGCTGGGCTCTGCTAAAGTGTCCTGGGTGGAACATCCTTCTTTCTTCTCGTGCAATGGCTCATCATAACGTTGTCTTGTCTCTGCCATCCCAACAACCATCTGATGGGCTCTTCAGCCCCATGGAGGTCCGAGCTAATCATATCCCCATGTGTACCGGTCCACTGGTACCTGTCCGTCAGGTATGGTCCTGCACATCAAAAACTTCGCCCTCCATGGGCTCATTAGTCCTCGAGATCATAGCAATGTCAATCATATTTCATCATTAAATTTATCAAATACATGCAAAAACCCCTAGCATATCATCTAATAGCTCAAAGACATTACATTGATCTACTATACAAAGTTGAAGAAATAGACAGAATAACCTATTGGTCCAGTATCCATAAGAAGAAGGAAGTTTCCACAAAAGATTATTCAAGCCATTTACATGAAGTGATATGTTCTAAGGATGTCCAGTCACAGTGAAGACCAGGGGTAGGTATTGTCCATGGGTGCCTTTGTAGGAGGTGAGTTGTACCCGTAATGGATGCACTTTTTCCAAGCCCCTTTATTGCTTTTATTCTTTATTTATTGCTTTTGTTTCTTTTTTTACTTCAAGGTCTGACTAGAGGACACTACCTTGCCGTGGTGACCAGAGATGACAGTGTTACCCACTGGTATTTTCACAGAAATGATAAGGTTGGCTCGTGATGAGACCCCCTTTCCCTTGGCCATGCAACCAAAGGTCATTTCCCTGGCGTGGTAACTAGATAATGGCAATGTCATACTGCTAGATACCTATGAACATAATGGGTCGGCTTGTGATGAGACCTCCCATCCTCTTGGTTAGGTCTTGTTTTATTATTTTTCTTTGGGTCCCTTTTGTTTCTTATCGAGAGGCCTTTTATTGCCTTCTCGGGGATCCCTGGGCGAAGCATCTCTAGGTTTTATTTCCTATGGATTTTATCTTTTACCAGCTGCTTTTACCCCCTGGGCCTTTAGCCCCTTCTTCCCACAGGACAAAGTGTAACCCTCAAAGGTCATCCTAATGCCCGAACTAGGGGAATGGGATGGATGTATGGGAGACAAGATGTAAAGTGATAGTATGGTGGGAGCAGACGATGGCTCTTCAAATCCCCCCTGGTGGCCAACCAAAACCCATGGATACCAACTTGCTAGGGCAACCCGTTAATCCCCCCAACAATGGTCAAGTGGGTTAGTGTAAGATCCAAGTAGTCATCAGAAATGTAAGGAACCTGATGCATATATAAGAAAGTTATAATGATCAAACATGACACATACCATGATACCTGGACCAATTACCTCATGGAGCAAGAGTTTTCTCTGATGCAAGTCCAAGCCAATGGTGATGGATGTTGTTGCTGCTAACAGGACAAATCTGGCGAAGAAAAGAAGGATGGGCCCTCCAGGGCCATACTTGGGTCAATCCTGTTCTCGGTGCTCCATGTCTAGGACCTGTGGGCCTCGAGACATGATCTCCTAGTTATCCCTAGAAAACAGGGATAACATGCCCAAGTCTGGCTAAAGATTAGGATGCCATCCAAGTACACTACTACAAATGAGTTGTTGAATGGCCGCAAGATGTTGTCCATCAACCTCATGAAGGTTGTGGGAGCATTTGTCAACTCGAAAGGCATGACCAACCATTCAAAAAGTCCTTCCTTGGATTTGAAGGCAGACTTCCATACATCAGACGGTTCGATTGGTACCTGGTGATACCCAGAATTCAATTTGATCTTGCTGAAATATTTCATTAACAGTTCATTTCATTAATATCCAAGAACTTAAATTAGTTTACAGACAGAATGGAAATAAACTAGCTAGGGTGTTGGTAGCTTATCTCTTAGAAGAGATGTGGCATCTACATGCCTCTGATCCATGTGTTACAATGAGGCTCGAAGGCCTATATATTATTGAGAAACAATGGAAAACCCTCAACATCCAAAAACCTAACCCTATGAGACGAAACCCCAGACTATGGGCCCTGTCGGGGTAAATTGTTACATCAATTTCCCGGGGTCGTAACTTTGGCATCCTATCTCTGTTTGATGCACATGATACATCGTTAGAAAGATCTATCCGAGGAATACAACTGTTGTCAACGAATATCAAGGTTCGAAACAAAATTATATTCCCTGAAAAATATTGATCCATTCCGAAACAGACTAATTTTCATTGGAGGTTTGATGCCCACAAAATGTCGTTTAGGGCCTCAAAATGGCTCCAGAAGTTCAGGACTCGAAAAATTGCCAAAAATAGTAAATTGTGCTACAATTAAGGAAACTGAAAAACTGAAAGAAACAATGGTGGGGGTCCAAGTTGAATAGGCGGGTGGCCACCAATATCCACGTGGATCATTTCCTCCCCCCTTAGGAAGCAATGGTCCACATTGCGTTGAGTTCTTCCATGAGATGAGGAAACTTCTATTGAACTTGGTCCCTGGTGAGCCACTTTCCTTAGTGAAGGAGTTGGCCTACTTTGACAACTCGATATAGCTGGATCCTCTGTTGGCATGTGTTCTTGATCTGTGTTTCCATAATCTGATCAGTTGTGGCTTGTTCCATGCAGTCTGGGTTTAACTCTTTTGGTGTGAGTTGTTCTCCCATGTCGGATGTGTCCTATAGAGGTGGAAAGTATGGCCGAAGGCAGTCCACATTGAACACTGGGTGCAAACCAAGGAATGGTTGAATACTTAGCTCGAAGGAATTGTCCCCTACAACCTTGGTTATGGTGTATGGCTCATATCAGAGTGGGTGAAGCTTGTTTTGGGGTCCAACGAGATGCTCCTTCTACAAATGTAGCCACACTTTGTCGCCCACCTGGAAGTTGTGTTGCACCCGATGTTGATCATGTCGCTACTTGTACTTAGCATTGGCTCCGTCCAATATGTCATGAACCTGTTGGTGAATGTGTTGAATGCACTCAATGAAGTTTTTCACCTTGGCAACTTCAAACTGGACATGAGCCGAATCAGCCTAAGTAGCTGCAAATGGCATGGCTATGTCAATGGGACATAGTGGATGGAATCCCAAGACCGCCTGAAAGGGGCTGTGGGCGGTTGAGTTGTGGAGGGCCCAGTTATAGCTATGTTGTACATAGAGGAGGATATCATCCCATGTGCATTGATGCTTTGAGTTGTACATGCACAAAATTTGTACGATCATCATGTTGATGACCTCTGTCTACCCATTAGTTTGGGGATGGAAAGTTGTTGACTTGGTGAGCTTGGTTTTCAGCACTGACCAGAGGATGGACCAAAATGTACCAAGGAACCCGTTGTCCCAATCTAAGATAATAGATTGTGGGATCCCAAGGTGTACCCACACTTGCTCAAAGAAGAGTTTAGCAGTGGCTTCTGTTGTGATATTCTTCTTGCAGGCCACCATAATGGCCATCTTCGACAATCTATCAACAACCACAAAAACAAATTCGTTTCCATGCTTAGTAGAAGGAATGCCCGACATGTAATCCATGGAGATGGATTCCCAAGATCGACTAAGGGTAGGCAACGGAGTATAGAGGCCTTGATTCTTGAGGGCCGGTTTGGAAATGGCGTAGGCAGTGCAGGATCTGATGTACTTCCGAACATCTTGTCGAAGGTTTGTCCAATAGAAATACTTTTGCAGTACTACCACTATTTTCTCGACCCCAAAATGCCCAGCGACCCGACTATAGTATGCTTCCCAAATCATCTTGGCATGCTCACTTGAAGGAACACAAAGGTGTCCCAGGTGCATATTAGTGCATCCTGGAGGTGAAAATTTGGAACTCGGTTACCCTCCAAGAGTGTCTTGTACGTGTGGAATAATTCTGGATAGCTCTTGTAGAGAAGCGACCAATCAGAAGTCTCATGCCCACAAGAGTTGAGCACGGTGGTTATCGCCACGATTGGTGGTCGGTTGAGGCAGTTTGCAACATTATTGGTGTTTCCCTTCTTGTACTTGATGTTCAAATGAAACTGTTGCAGATATGTGGACCACTTCTTATGGTGATCATTTTGCAACTTCCCTTGTGTCTGTATGAACTATAGGGGTCGGTGGTCTGTGTCGATGATCATTTTCTTCCTCAAAATGTAATTCTTCTATTGTCGGCAAGCCTGCACAATGGAATACATCTCTTTGTCATAAGTGGGATAATTTAAGATTGTGTCGGATAGTGTCTCACTATGATATTCCACCGGATGCCCCTGTTGAGTAAGAACTGCCCCAATAGTATAGTCATAGGAATCTATATCGATCTCAAATGGTTGTTGCAAGTCTGGTAATGTGAGCACTTGGGCACAATAGAGGCGATGTTTCAATTCTACGAATGCCTTCTATTGAGATTCTGACCAAAATAATTTTGCTTTCAGTCCTCCCTTGGTGACTTGACTCAAGGGCCAAGTGATATGAGAGAATCCCAACATGAACCTACAGTAGAAATTATCAAGGCCCATAAAGTTGCGAAGCTCTGTTAGAGTGGTTGGGGTTGGCCAATCCCGAATGACTTAGACCTTGGTTGCAACCACATGCACCCCACGCTCATCAATAATGTATCCCATATACTGAACCTGGTTCATTCCAAAAGTGCACTTCTCCAAATTGGCACACAACTTGTGTTTCCGTAGTGTTTGGAGGAACTGTCGAATGTGGTGGAGGTGCTCTACCCAAGTCTGGTTGAAGATCAATATACCATCCAAGTACACTACTATAAATGAGTTGGTGAATGTCCACAAGATGTCGTCCATCAACCTCATGAAGGTTGCGAGAGCATTCATTAACCTGAAAGGCATGACCAGCAATTCAAAAATGCCCTCCTTGGCTTTGAAGGCAGTCTTCCACACATCGGACGATTCAATTGGTACTTGGTGATACCCGGACTTCAAGTCGATCTTGGTGAAATATTTCACCCCTTTGAGTTGGTCCAGAAGGTCATCAATCTGTCGGATCGGGTACCTATTCTAGACAGTGATCTTGTTCAGTGCCCGATAGTCAATACAGAGTCTCCAAGTCCCATCCTTCTTCTGCACCAACACGATCGGGCTCCCACAAGGCAATGAACTTGGCCAGATATGACCTTTCTACAGTAGCTCCTGAATCTACCTCTTGATTTCATCGTTCTCTAGAACAGAGCCCCGATAGATCGGTCCATTGGGCAACGGTGCACCTGGGGTCAGATTGATGGGGTGCTTGACCTGACAGTGCATAGGCACCCTTGCAGGTGAGGTGAAGATGTCCCGGTACTCCTCCATGACCTTGTCCATTTGTTGTTGTCGTGCGGAGGAGCCCTGTCTGGAGTTCATGGCCACAATCTTCTTCTTGCTCCGAGGGTGAATCATTAGGAAAAAAAAATTCCCGGTTTTGAAAATGAGCTTACTGCATTGTTTTGCAATAACCAAAGAGATAACGACAGGCGATGGTACCTCTGGTATCCTGTACAACTTATTTCCCAAAGTAACAATAATAACGCGAGGTCGGGACTCATACACAACATGTCGCTTCCAAAAGTATGGTTGGCCTAATAATACATCACAAACATCAAGAGGAGAAATCTCAGATAATACCTCATCGGTGAAGGGCTTGATGTTGTAGGGAAGGTGACATTGTTGGCTGACACGAAGATCACGTCCTTGGTGAAGCCACCCGATGGTGTACGAATGTCGGTGTGTTGTGGTCGAAAATCCCAACCACTTCATGACCTTTGTTGAAACGAGGTTCTTTTGGCTCCCACTGTCGACAATGAACTGTAGTGGGGAACCCTTTACCCACATCTGGGAGGGGAAGAGACGCTCCTCATCCTCTGGATCTTCCGGTTCTTCCTTTTGGATCTTCGTGGTGGTAGCGGTGGAGTTGGGCTTCGCATCGATAATATTCTTCCCTCTTTTATTCCCCTTCTCAGGTTTTGATTCACTGTCAGAGCATGCATCTGATTCAGAAGCCTTCATCTTGAGCACCAGTGACTACTTGGCCCAACACTCACTTGTGTTGTGAGTGGAGCTCTTATGGAACTCACACCACTTTCCTGTGTCCTTCTTTAGCTTCGCGGTGTTGTTCTTTTCTTACGTCTTTGACTGGTTGTCTTGAGTCGCCATGCCTTGGATTTGTCATTTGTTTTGTGGTTTGGGGGCACCTTTCGCTTGCTTTTGATTCACATATCCAAAGTCTCGCTTCTTCTGTTTGAATTTCTACTCAATCTTGGCAGAATATCGGTATGTCGTACCAAGCGAGGAGATGTCGAGGAACTCCATTTCCTCCTAAATGTAAATGTGCAGACAACTACGGTACTTCAGCACCAAATGTTTCTCTGAATATTTGATACCCAACTCTGCATGCAGGTATGGAACAGATATGTCAACTCATGCACATCTTGATCCCTTTGTTGCTGCAACGTAGTCCATTGTATGTACTTGTCCTCATAGCTCCCCATGGGATAATATTGTTCCTTGATGGCATATCAGAAAGAATTCCAAGTGGGTATGACCGAGAACAGAGAGGGTTCCTCCTTGTCCTTTTTCTCACAGTAGGTTTCCCACTAGTCCTTGACATGGGGGGCGGCTTTGAGTAGTGAAAAAATAATCTTCTCCCAATCGAAAAAGTAATGAACTGAGAAATATCCTTCTAATAGATTCAACCATCTATCTATAGCGACTGCATCTATTCGTCCATCAAATATGGGAATGTCAAAGTTTACTTGTACCTTAAAAGGGTTTGTGCCTCTAAAGAGGTTGTTGGATGCAGATGCACCGCCAGTGGGCAGTCGTTGAAGGATCTGGGCGAAGTTATCCATCATCGCGTTCCTTTTTTTTTCAAGGGAATCCTCGAGCAATATTTTGATAATATCTCCTGCTCCCTTGTCTTTCTTTTCGTCCACCGTGGGCAGTCGTCGGGGTTTGCGAGGATGATCTTGCAAAGATTCAACCAGATCGAGCCCTAACTTCTTATACCTTGACCTCGTTGGGAACATGCAAAGAAGGATCAAGAAAGAGCAGACCGCTTTGATACCACTGATCTGAATTTATGCAGTAACGCAACAGAATACACAAATAACCATAAATACAAAGATGCAGCGGAAATAACACTTCATTTCATTAATATCCAAGAACTTAAATTTGTTTACAAACAGAATGGAAATAAACTAGCTAGGGCGTTGGTAGCTTATCTCTAAGAAGAGATGTAGCGGCTACAGGCATCTGCACTTTGTTTTACGATGAGGCTCGAATGCCTATATATTATTGAGAAACAATGGAAAACCCTCAACATCCAAAAACCTATCCCTAGGAGATGAAACGCCAGACTATGGGCCCCGTCGGGGTAAATTGGTACATCAATTTCTCGGGGTCGTAACTTTGGCATCCTATCTCCGTTTGACGCACATGATACATCGTTAGAAAGATATATCCGAGGAATACAACTGCTAACAATGAATATCAAGGTCTAGAATGGATTTTTAAGTGTCGGTGTATGTGAGTTAGTTCTTGAATTACTCATATTGGCCGGAGGTTTGATGCCCAAAAAACGTCATTTAGGGCCTCAAAATGGCTCTGAAAGTTCAGGACCCGAAAAACTGCCAAAAATAGTAAATTGTGCTACAATTAAGGAAACCGAAAAACTGAAAGAAACAATGGTGGGGTCCAAGTGGAATAGGCGGTGGGGTCCAAGTGGAATAGGCGGGTGGCCACCAATATCGACCTAGATAACCATCACAAGGAACGCTTATATATTCAACAATAAAACCCTCAAACACTTGTATAACCAATTATCCCACTCGAGCTTCCTATACATTAAAGGTCTCTACAAACGCTTTGGTTACATTAACATTGTGCCCATTCAATCGCTCATAAAAAGGCATCCACCCTGCTTATTCAATTCACTGGCTACACCCCAGATATGCTTTGAACAACTCATCCACTGTCGACTCAAACGTGGGTACGTTGGCCTTCGACATGACTATTACCTCGTTCTTCCTCAATCGCTTGAGTAAAATGGAGAAAAGACATAGAAGGAGCAAGAGATGGTTGAAACGATGTGAAGATATTAACCCATCTGGTTGTTTGCTAAGTGAAGCAACGAAATATAAGCTCGTATATGCATTGATTTGAATCCTTGCAGTAATTCAAATCAATGGAAAGTACCTAAATGATATGGGTAGTTACTTCATACTATTTTATAAGGTGAACTACAAGTCATGCAATATTGATAAAAGGATGTGGCATGCGTTATGGAGGAACCACGATGTCTAGGAGAGAATGTATAACTAAGTGGATAATCATGGTAAGGGATGAGAAGGTGATCAACTAATCCTTAATCATATTCCTCTAATGCCTCAATAAACAATATAAATCCAATAAACTTACCTTGACTTACCATGAGCGTACCATTGCCACCTTATGTATGTATGCAAAGATCCATCATATTTTGAGATAGAATTTGTATCATATGATTTCAGTACTGGACTGTAGTGTACAAACTATCAGATGAAGAATTTTGGTAGTCGACGTGATTCCATGATAATAGTCATTATCAAAACACAAAGTGTTTTTACTGTGATTTCAAGTAACGTTTCCACCACGGGAATTTCCTCCCTTGTGATAGGAGTAAGAGAAACAATAATACAAGTCTCAAACTGTGAATTATATCCCAATGGTAAAACATCCAAATCTCAAATTTTTCCGCAAAGCACATATCTGGTAATAGTTGTTTTTAACCAATTAGAGTCCCTGAAATGTTCTCCCATAGAGAGATCCAATCTCTTGAAAGATAGATCTATATATCCATCACATATGGTTTGAGATCAACATCTAAATATCTTCTCTTTTAAGAGATCAACAGCTAAAGACAGGTGCATAGTGTATCAAAAAATACAGAGATCTTCAATTAGAGAATCTTCAATTGGTTAAAAGTCTAGTTCTTATTAGGAGAAAAAGTCTTTGGCTAGCTAGATACTCTCATCCTTTTATTGAAAACCAAAATTTCACTGCGTTATTCCCATACTTAACTATCTGCAACATTTCTATTCCCTATCCTACCTACTTAAAAAGAAAATGAATTTCTTTCAAGTATATGTATGTTTCCAATGAAGCCATGTTCGTAGCAATCTTGTAAATAAATTCATGCTCAGGTTTAGAATGAAAACTTTAGCATGTACCTAAACATGAAGAACCAACTAATTATTCTGATGGGATGTTATGATTTGTTGAAGAAGGAATCTATTTGTTGTCTTGATCCCTTATTGGAACCATTCTTCAATATAATTGAACTTTGTCAATTCTCCTTGTGCAGTCACTTGCATGCTCTGTGAATTTGAAAGAATTCACTTCTCATGATTTTGAATGTTGACTTGTGGAGCTTCGAAGAATCCTGAAGAAAACAAGGAGTTAAATATGCAAGAAATTCTATGATTTAAGGTTCCAAATTTTCTTCATCTAATGGAGTCTCCTGGTTCTTTATTTGTGATGCAGGCTGACAAGGAAGTTCCAATAGGCTGCTCTCCATATCCTGCAAAATATTTTGTAGCAACATTCCTTCTTACTCAACAATTCTTTAGACTTCTCTTTAATTCTTGCTCTGGCTGGTGTTGTTGGTGCTTCTAAAGTAGGGGAATTCTTCTTATTTTAAAGTGAAAATCACACAACTAAAATGAATTGTCATAGATCACATCAACTGAAAAGAACTCTTGAAGACCACGCCTTTGAAAACTTAATTCATAGAACTGAAACTAAAATAAATCCTTGCAAAACTGAACTTGCACACCTTGCTGAAATGAAATCTGACACTCCTGAAAATAAATGCACACTTGCATCAAAAGTAACTATTGAAGTCTAACTACTTGGCGAAGCTTTGGAGGAACTCACTATAGTAGATGCGTAGGTTCTTACCACCCGTATTACCATTTCTCCTCCACCTGGCCTTCAAAAAACATAACACAACCCCTATTCTCCAATCCTTTTTAGTACCTCCCCAACAACGACGCCAAAATGATGAGCTAATTATATTTCTATAAATAACCTACATAAAATGTCAACCCGGGAAGGTAGACTTTGAGGCACTGACACCATATGTGAAGAAATGGAGAAAGAATATGTCTTAAGCTGGTTATCAACAACTCTAATAACTTGATACTAACTCTAAAACCTTCTTTAATCAACTATGAAAAGATTGTATTATCTTTCATAAAAGGAGTATTGAATTCATTGCTATGTATATGCTATGATGATAGTCCACTTAATGCTTGAATTCCTTATCTCTTTCAATAAAATCATACTCAACATCTGGATATTCTACCTTATAGGAAAATGCTTGGAAGGTTATACATCTAATAAAATCAAACCATCACTGAACTCTGAACTAAATGTCTTCAAAAGATTACTCCTTCATCAACCATACTTCTAAAGAACTATTAAGCAACTTAATCCACTGTTATCTAATTTCGATGTGCACATCTTTCTAAAAATTGTAAGAAATAATCAAACTCTTCTTCCACACTTTAATCACTAATTAAAACTTGCAGCAATACTGAAAATAAATCTACCTCTGTAATTTCAGACTATTTCAACTGTCACACTCACATGACACCTATTTACTTTTTAAATGAAATCAAGCAACTGTTTTGATTCATAAAGATAAACTATTGTTGCACTCAACTACTTTTGTATCTTAAAGGAATGAAAGCATAATGACATAACTTCAACCTACTACCATAAGGAACTTGTAAAGATTTAAACTCATACCAGATAAATAAGCTTATGGAAAAAACATTATCATGACCTAAGATGCAAACATACCCAAGCTGGGGGCCCTTCCAGACTCAGGATGTACACAAATCTTTGTTACTATCTCATAGAACTCATGAAATTTATCTGCTATGATATAAAACAGTAAACAATATGATGGAGTTTAACAATCAACCAAATCTACCCCGGATGGGGTGACACGCGGCAATGCCTCGCCACTTGGCTCTGCATTGAGCCATAGCATAAATGCTGATGGTCGCCACCCATCCTCTCCACATTTATGATGGTAGCCGGCCATTACAGCCGCTATACGAGGGAGGGACTCCTCCCTCGCACGAAAGCTCTCGCTCATACCGCAATCAGCATGACAGGGTTTATGGATAGCCAGGCGAATCTGTCATTTGGAAATTTGAAACTTCGAGCACCTGGAAAGAGCTAGTTCACTCTCATTTTGGACCTCCTCGTTGGTTGGGAGCTCTGGTGCAGCTTTGGTTACTTATCGTCTTGGCTCACTTTCGTTTCGCTACATTCTCTCTGCATTTTTATCCACCACTCAGCAACAATGACCAGGAAGCGAGGTAGGCCTCGTCGTGGCTCGGCCTGGTACACCCACAAAGAGCAAAGGCAAAGGAGGAAGAACCTGGAGCACGCTCTATCGATGGCGACCTCCATTCTCCAGAAGAGGGCTCGCGCTGACCAATTGGCTTTGCATGCCATTATTGTTGAGACTAGGACAGAGTGTAGCAGTCATACCATGGCAATTGAGCCTGGAAGCAGTCTAGAGGGTGGTGCCACGGATGAGTTTCCAACCTACTATGTTGAAGAAACGTCGTTCGTGGAGGAATTCGTGACCACCCCGGAACCCCAAGCCATGGCGCCAGACTTACAGGATGGTAGCGGTCCTAAAGATGAGATGATAGAAGAATTCCATGTGTGCATCGTTGAGGAGATACCGTGGATGGGTGACTACAGCCCCACCAGCCATGCTGAGCAGGTAACAATCGAGGACGAGGCTTGAGACAAGGATTGCACCGAAGGGAACGTGGATGAGACCAGACCAGGGATGAAGGAGGAAGCGGTTGGTGTAGAACTGACTGAGATCGAGGCCAAAGCTGGGATGAACATGGAAGTGGGGAACGAAATCTTCGACAACGCAGGTAATCATGACTTGCAGGGTCCTTTCCTTCGTGCAGAGCATCTGGATCTGGTGTTCGAACTCCGAGGCCACATGGTAGACCAGGAGCACAGAGCCCTTCTCATGGGACATCGTCTGGACTTGCTCTTTGATGCGTACTCCAATGCTCCAGAAAAGAGGAAATGTCCATTCTGTGTGTAGCCATTCACCATTCCAGCCAGGTCCACGTGGAAGACAGGCAAGGGCGACAGGTAACCGGGTATCTAGGTTCTCCTTTGCTAGTTTGTTTTATGTTTAATCATGCTATTGCTACATGTAAACTTGACCTATGGCCATCTGTCATGGTTTCCTTCGGGCGGGACAGAGGGCAAAACAATTTTCCAAACTATGTTGGTTTCCGGTAAAACGACAGCATTTTTGGTGGCTCAGAACTATATCTCTATTTATTTTGTCAATGTTTCTTTGATAACTTAATATAGCAGGTTCTACCTTTTTTACTTCAAAAAAAAACATTCAACCAAATCTTCCTTTGTATATCTATCTATCTATTCCCCTCCATCTATATATTACATTGTATCCCCCTTTTATAATCCAGTCTAAAACAGAGGATCGATCCAGAAATAGATCATCTACCAGCACTAACCATATTCTCCAATATTCTTGTGATGACATTCTATTTATAGGAAAAGTAAATACAATCGTTACACGATTCCATGAACGAAGGCATGGAATCATGCTATCGTTCCATATAAATTTGAATCATTAACTAAAATAGGATCTTCCATCCATGATGCTAGGAACCCATTCTAAAGGGAAAAGATCCATCTAAGACCTCCAAAAATCATACTCCAAGTGGAAAAAAAGATCCTTGAAAGTTGGAGAATACCAAACCAACAAACCATCCTCCATGTCTTGCGCTCACCTATTCTGGTAGTGAGAGTGCTCTAGTTGATTACCGGAATGTCAAAACATAGGATTTCAGCTGCTAGAGTGTCTAAGACTATGTTGCTGCCAAATGATAAAGTAAATCCCTTTGAAATCACCTGCATGGATTCCAAAATCATACTACAAACCTCAAGTTAGCCTAAATAAGCAATCTTCATTCTATTTATTCATTAAAACATAAAAAACACATATTTAAAGACTCCACTAATCACCAGTGGTTTCTTGGAGATAAATAGGCTATGGAATAGGTATCTAGAGTTAAAATTGGCAAATTAGTGATAAGGGTAGAGACATATAGGCAAAAAGATATCACAAAAAGAAGCCAAAATTGGAGGCCAACAAAGTTCAGAATGATGCTTGGACTCACAAACACCCCTTCGTATTAAGGGGGGAATGTTAGATACCTAAACCTTAGGGATTGAGATACATTGTATATATCTTTGTAAATAATAATCTAGGAGAAATATGAAGAGTCATAGGTGTGTCAAGAGTTGTCAGAGGTCTTGGAAGATGAAACCAAGAGTCATCTCCTCAATGTATTTATGTATGACTCACATTAATGAAATATACATCCATGGATTTATTCCCTCTACCCATCAACTTTCACACCTTAGCTTGAAATAAGATCCTCCATCCAGATATAGTGAGGTTGATGTCACATGATATTTAAGAAGAGATGTAAAACAAGTTCCCTCCTCGCTAGTGCCATCCATTGCACACTTTTTAATGGAGATAAATTCATTTTATTTTGAATTGATATGAATGGAGTAGAAGAGTCAGAAATTGAGTTGAACACTAAGGAAAATACTAGAACCATAACAAATATTATACCAGGAATTTCAAGTTAGTAGGAACACCTTGCAAGCTATCTCAACCCGCTCTAGGCTTATTAGCTTGGTTGGAATGGCCTATAGTTGACCTCACCACCAAGTAGGTTAGCAATTTTAGGTGCAACATGAGTGAATGAAAAACATGACATTTGGACCTCCATGAGTAGATAACTAGTTCCCCACAATGGTGGTGGTGATCTTGGAGGGGACCAAGCCCCTAGAGCCCCCTACTAATGGGTGAGGCCCTATTATATCTGTTGATGTTGATCCTCTAGTTAAAGGTTGGGGTGAGTCCCTAGATGATCATGATCATGACCAACCTCCTCCAGTAGCTAGCATGATTGTTGATTAGTGCTCTCTTGTTCAAGCTTGTGACTATGAATTCCCGAGGTGTTTTTGCCTAAGCTAGCCCCATGTGTTGTTTTTGAGTTTTCTTGTAACCTTATATGTAACGATGTGATATATGTATTTTGTATCATATCATGAATTCCATTGCAAGTAACCTGATATGGGCACTCTAATATAAGGTAAACACAATCTAATGGCACAACATTACAATCCACGGTGTCAATGTAGGGATAGATGGCAAAGGTGATTTGGAAATGTTTGGTTATGAGGATAGGAGTGTTATAATTAATCACCCAACTAATGTAGCAAGGCTAAGGATGAAGTGTGGTGGTAATATGGAGCTAGAAACCAAGGCTTGGGATATGTGGCTTCGTTCATACCCATTGTCATTAATAAGTTGGGCCATGCATTATTGATCTGGTAGTTTTGACAAAAGAGTGAGGAGCTTGTTGCTAGTGTAGAGATGGCCATTAACACCAAATTGGCATTGGGGGTGGAAAGTTTGTCAACTTCAATGAGACTATATTTAGGGAGAAAAGGATTTTCAATGGATGTAGTAAGTAAGTCTTAGCTTCTCAACGAGATTTAAAAGTGCAACAATCCATTGTGTCATGTGTGGAGGTTCAGTGGGAACTAAAAAATTTGGCATTGTGTGTGGAAGAGGAAGCATCATAAATGGAAAAGTGAAATACACGAGTTTTGGTGGAGGATGAGAGAGGCATTTGATGACATTTCGATTTTCAAGGGCCAAGGAACGTCAAAAGGCCCCATTAAGAACACCACACCACAAAGAAGGCAATAAACTAGTATTAAACTTGACAATAAGTACCTCTTTGACGTCAATGATGTGGAGTCTAGTCCAAATCTTGGAAAAGAGTTTAATAAACTATTGCACTAACTACCCAAACATTTACCACAACTACAACCAACATGCAAGGATGTGCTACTGGTACCCTGAAGGTAGAAGCATGCATAAAAGGTTATAGTGAAGGCGTGCCAAGCGCTGAAACATCGTCATTTAGTTTCACTGCCAAATTGAGGCTTTCCAAGGAGTGATGCACGAATTGCAATTTCTGGGTATATTTATTCCACCAATCCAATGCATTATCGTTTAGATGTTGCATTGCATGTGTGATTTTCTTGGTGCCTGTCATGGCTAGGTGGGCTTGGAAATAAGTCTCCAAGATTTTTATCCAAGAATCTACTTTCTCCTTGTCTATAGTTTTATCAGATCAAGAGAGAGATATTGATCATCTAGTTGGAGCCCCAAGTGAGAATGTGATTTGGTGATCAACTCAAGCATTGTTTTCTCTCGAAATCCCTGGGATTCATCTCTATGTTTTTTAGCCGACTAGGTGAGGTGCAAGCATTCAAGGAATTGTTTTAGGAGATTAAAGTTGTCTATCATGGTGGATAGTGGAGTTGTTGGTGCACAAGAAACAAAAGGAAATTTTGAAAATGATGTGTAGCTGGTGCTTAAAAGGATCTAGGAGGAAATTAGGGTTCCTCTTGCTAGATTGGTCTAAGAGGCAATGAGGGATCCTCAAGCTACATTGGTGAGAGCATGAAGCACTAAAGGGCCGTGGAAGCCTGCAAAAACCAAAAAAAACTATTGAGCTAAGTTTGATGCTATAATACCAAAGATATGGAAAAGAGGGCACAATATATCACATATTAGTGAGTGAGTGCAAAATACAAAGAGATTAGCCAAATAAATGCTTAGGAATTAATTGCCTAACTGTACACTTAAATTATACACTCGATGTATTTTATTATACAATATATAATTACAAGAGAGATCAAGTCTGAACAAATCTAGTGTAAAACAAATATTATTTTACTTCCTATATTGATAATATTTTCCCTGCTATATTGATAACGTGTTAACCAAAACCTTCTTAACAAGGTGAATCATATTTAAAGTTTTTCCTGCAAAATGGAAAAATGTTTCTAACTTCCACAAGGATCCTCAGATAGCAGATTTGATAGGATTATCTGGATACATAAAATATAGCAAAAGAGCGTTTAGCAGAGTATCCGTTGCCCGTCACTATAGCGAAAAAGAAACTTTCAATTCCCTTAAATGCTCCTAAGTCTATCCATTTTTTAAAAAGCAACCCGTGGGTAATTAAATCTGGCCTGATTTTTGTTAGATGACAGTGATTGTTGATTGTTATCCTGGGTCTATTATTGATTACCAAAGATGAATGTTGGGCATACATAACAAGGATCATTGTGCTTGTTTTGTTTATTTTAAAAAGAAGAGATCAATGTTAGCACATGCAGTACTGTGGAATTGGAAATGTTTGCATATTCATTATATGAATGCAAAGATTGGTATAGATTGAAGATTTATGGGAAATCAAATTGTTATTGAAGACAACAAGCAATTTGTATGCAATTGAAGAACAGTTAAATTTTTTGGTCTTGGAAGTGGATGTTTTTTGGATTAAATTTGAAACAAAGTTATGATTGATTTAATTTATTTTATGAACAGTATCCATATAATTCCCTCTTGTTTTCACACTTTTTCTCTCATTATAATCCCCTCACGATCCCAACTTCATTTTGCACTCCCTTTTCACTAAAATTAAATTAAAAATCTGTATGATAGTGATAAAAAATGACACAGAGATAGATGGCAGATGATATGTTTTGGTATTGTTGCACAGTCAATTATTTAATGAATTGTCGAGCAGTAATCATGTTCTTACTCCCTGTCATTGTATCACTTTTTCGCTCAATACAATCCCCCCAGATATCCCATGAACCTTATTTCACGCCCTGCTCAATTGACAATTATTAAATAAATTTTATGGATTAGATTGCATGGGTCTGATGTTGATTGTTGAGCCAAACTTTGTTTCATATTAAGAGAATGTCATGTATGATATGTTAAGAGCTAATTGCTAATAATGTTTTCATACAAGTTGAGCTTCTTCAACAGATGAATTCATGGTCAAAACAATAGGGGAAGAGGAAACTGGAACAAAAGGCCTAGAAGGCTCAGATTCTCAATACATTTTGATGTCGATCCTCAAGAGTTAAACCATCTCTTTCAAGATGGATTTTTCAATTGGATTGGGCAAGGGATAGTCCAACCTATACCAGAGAGGCCTCCTTTCTATCCCCAACATGTTCCTGGTATCCCTGTGCCTCCCCATGTATCTTTTCAACTTGAAGTTCCCGAGAATGATGGATGGCAGGAGATTTTTCACTCAGCAGTCTCCCACCATCATGGCTAGCCAAATTTTTCATTACCTCGTCTTCCTCCACCTGTTAACCCAAATTTTCATATTTCCCCTGCACACTCACCTGTACAGTCCTCCCATACAAGCAAAAGACTCAAAACTGAGGCTCACCATGTGCATGATAAAGGTAAAGTTGTTGTTGCTCCCTCCTCCTTCAAGTGACTCAGCCAAGTCAGTATCATCCCATATGCATTTGAGAGATGACTGCTCCCATGTCATTAGTGAGATCAAACCTCAAGGTTCCACCCAAACTAAGGCTAATTCAGGGAAGTTAAAAGGTAACAACAACAACAAAGGAAAAATTGTCTCTCAAAGTGGAAAATATGGTTTTTGATTATGTGTTAATATTGATTTATTGAGGACATTGCATTTCTGAAAGTTTTGGACAACAAACTATCTTTGGATATTGTGGATATTTACATGTTTGGATATAATTTGAAATACTTTTGATATTTAAATTTCAAATTGTGGAAAAAATTATGGGAGCCACAAGGAGTCAAGTGTATGATTGATTGTCTACTTATGTGCATTTTTGTTAAGAAATAAAAGGGAGTCACAAGGGGTGCCACTTATTAGTTATTATTTAATAAAAAGACCCTTAATTATTATTATTATTATTTATTCTCTTAAACTAAAGATTAGTTAAGTTTTAGTTAACTTGACTAAATGAGGTAGTTGAACTACTTCAACTAATTTGGAATGCATAAAATCCAAATGAGAAGGAAGAACAAGGGGAGAATAGAAGGAGAAAGCATACTAAGGTGTGTTCTTGAGTTTTATTGAGATAGCTCAGTTTTCATTCATTCTTCAATTCATTAAAATCCTAATTCTCTTTTATGATAGCAAGGTCCTATTGTATACAACAAGGTTCAAAGTTGAACCATATCGTTCAGATGCTTGTTTCAGAGGTGTTGATCTATCTTTGATAGTCTGTGTAGACTTGTCTGTTTATGAATTGAGTTTCATGACTAATAAAGGATATTGTGTTGAGTTAAGTGGGAAGTAGTCTGTGGCAAGTTGATCCAGATTTTAAACTTCAGTTTTTACTTCTTTTTCGAGTCCCTTTGTATGGTTTTCATCGGGGATATCTAAGTTTGACCTTGGTCCATGCCCCCACACGGATTTTTGTAAAGATAATAATTCTTTTGATTTCTTGGAATGAAATAAAGCGATTGTTATTCTGTCTCATCTGTGTTAACCTGTGAATTGGTATTTTTTCTTTTGATCTCCACATTTACTTTTTGCAATCTGTTATGTTCAAAAAATTACATAAAAATGTTATATTTTGCAATAATCTTTAATTTCAAAAAAATCAGCCTCAACCCTTGTAATTAATACTTGTGGATTGGGAAATACTTTTTGAAGCTATAAACATAGGGTAATATTCCCGACTATCTTTCCTTAGCCAAGAAAGATTTGAAAATGCTTGAGTAAGATAAATTCATATCTTTTCCTCAACATTTATTTAGCGACCATACTGGGGAGATCTTTCATATCTCTCTGGTTGATTGTATGCTTGATCATCATTGAATATATTTATATTTTTGATATTGATTCTTTGATTGTTTCTTTTCTTCATGACTGTACATGTTGCGAGGCAGCCCAATATTGAGCCCGATCTTAAAGATCATAAAAGCATTGCTTTAACCTTGTTTAATACCATCTTAGAGACCGCTAATACTTGGGTTGAGCTTGAATGCTCATGGGCAGTGATTGAGCAAGACATAAGTGTTCGAGAACATTGGGAAGCTAGGAAAAGACAACCTAGAAATCAGCTATAGCTTTCTTTTTCCTATAGTTTTGATCTTCTTTTCATTTCCTTAAACCCTCGTATCTCTAGGAGAAGAAGAGGTTTATCACCTGAGATTAATCCTATTGTTGAAATAGGAAGAAGAAACATTGTTTTGTCAGTCCAACAAAGTACTCTAAGGAGAAATTTATCTGATTTAGCCAGTTTCCCTTTCTCTCCCTTACCTATCGTTCACAAGATGGCATCTAGTGGTGGCTCTAGTGGCACTAGAGGTGCTTCTTCATCTCAAACTTCAACATCGTCGGTGATTGGTAGCTTGTATATTCATCAAGTCCCTATCCAATCTACCACAAACTCCACCAAAGTCATAAAAAAGTATGGGATTTTTCAGTTTGAAGAAGATGATACAACTACTATGTGGCATGTTTCCTCCCCTCTGAACCTAGAACCTGTTACTCGTCCACTTCCTAAATTCAAAGAGCATCTCCCTAGGTTTTCAGGGAATAACATGGTCACTATGAATGAACACTTGGTGGCATTTTCTAATGCCTGTCACAACATAGGAGCCAATGATAACGACACTTGTATGCGCTTATTTTTCAATTCCCTTGAAGGGAGAGCAACGACCGAGTTCTTTGACCTTCCTCCTAAGATTCTTTCCACTTGGGAGGAGTTAGTCTATTGGTTCAAGTCAACCCATGGGAATTCCAAAAGCCAGCCGAGCAGTCACGGGATTACAATAACATTGCTTATAGGGATGGTGAAACTATCAAGTCTTTCAACTTGTGTTTCACCAAATTATATAACCAAATTACTGAACTCATTCGCCCCTAGAACCAAGCTGCTTTCATGCATTATTATAATTATCTACCTTCCCCCTACCATCATAGGCTTAAGGAAAAGGCCATCGATAACCTTGGTTCTTCTTTTCATACTTGTTTAGAGTATGAAGAACAACTTCAAAGAACAAGTCTTCTCAAGGGAGACTCGGTTAAAGAGACGAACATGTCCACCCTCTTACAGCTTGTACAAGACATGAACAATCGAATGATAGCATATGAGGGGAAAGGAAATGTCCCCCCACTTACCCCTGGGGTCTCATCTTCTTCTTCACCACCCTTTAAGAGTCTTAATGAAAATAAATTTCAACCTAAAGCCATCATGCCTCGTAGTTGGTGTAACTTTTGCAAGGAACGCCACGAGGAAAGTATGTGTGAGGTAAAGAAGAGTGTCAGAGATAAAATATTTGGTAAAAGGCCCGAGACTACTATCGATGTTCTAGATTTTGCAAAGCTAGAGGATGTTATGATAATAAATACTAGGAATAAATCCTATGCTCCGAAAGGTAAATATGATCTTCCTCACACTTCTTCTAGCCCAAGCTCATCTTCACCAGCTGCTATTGTTTAGGTTTCTAAAGCTCCTTACAGTCAAGGAACTGCCTCCCCTCTTCCCTCTTCCAAACACAACATTCTCAATCAATTGGCCAATCTTAAAGCTGATGCTACCCTCCTGGACATGGTTGTCGTCCTTGAGCAACAAAATCATCTGAAGAATTTCATGGAAGGAAAAGATTCCATTGTAGCCAACCTCTCCAAAGAGGTAGATGAAGAGGATTCAACTATAAATAGAGTAGGTGTACATAACTTTAGACACCTTGTAAAAAATCCCTTGTTTTTTTTTATTTCTGTAAAGATTATGGACAAAATAGCCCATTGTTGTCTCATTGACAGTGGTTTGGGCCCAAGTGTAATGTCAAATATTGTTATGGAAGAGCTAGGTTTGTCTTGTACAAATGAAAACGCTAGAAGCATGCTCTCTTATAATAGTTTACAATAATCGACCATAGGTGAAATCAAGGACATGACCTTGGTTTTGTGCATGCATCCTGAAATAAGGACAACCCTTAATATTCAGGTAATCGATATGCCAATGAATAATTACTTGATCATCTTAGGAAGAGATTGGCAAGCTTTGACGGGTGGATACCTCTCACTCGATGGGACACACTTAGCTGTTCCTCGGAATGGTAAAAACATCATAGTCCCAAGGGAGGGAAGGATTTCACCTTATATAGAAAGCATCCCACAACCTAATGTGAATTATATCGAGGAGGACCTAGGAGTGTATTCCATCTTTGCAGATGAGGACAACACTACATTGGAACAAATCAACATAGAAGATGGGATGTGGCATATGCACTTTGATGGTTCATGCTCCAATGAAGAAAACGAAGTTGGTATTATCTTGTACTTTCCTATGGGAAAAATTCATAAATTTTCCTATAGGTTAGAGTTTTCTTGCATAAACAATGTCACTGAATTTGAAGCTTACTGCTAGGCATTGAAAATGCCTATAATCTAGGTGGTGGTCACCTTACAGTTTTTGGGGATTTTGAACTTGTTGTGAACCTTGTACATAAGATATATTCTCCTAGCAATAAGTTAATAAAACGTTACACCCAAACTATTTGGACACTTATCTCGAACTTGATATCTTTCAACATCACTCATGTTAAAAGGGAATTGAACTGAATGGCTAACAGGTTAGTTGTTTTTGCATCCTCTCCTACTCAACAACTTCTACCACAAAGACTTGATTGCACCTTTCAATCTTTGTGTCGTCCACATATCCCTGACAATGTAGAGTCATGTCAGGTCTTCCCTAGTGATGAGAGCATCTATGCTTTCATTCAAAATGAACCTTATAAGCCTAAGGAAATTATATCAATGGAAGATAACAAAATTTCGAAGGGCTTGACTCCTCTAGAAAGTTTGTTTTCATCAAGTGATGTAGGAAACAAAGAAAAACATAAAGAAGAGGAGTTAAAAAGGAAAGTGGGTGAAACCATTTCCTTGAACATTGGGACACCTAATTGCCCAAAGAATGTTAAAATAGACACCCAATGTTCTGATGAAGAAAAATTTAAGTTTACTAAGTTGCTTGGTGAATTTCAAGATGTTTTGTTTTGGTCTTATGAGGATCTTCGTGGTTTTGATCCTGCTCTTATACAATGTGCCATTCCTATCAAGGAAGGCATAAAACCAGTTAGGCAAAAACAGAGACCCATTAACCCTGCATTGGAAGCAACTATTCGAAAGGAGTTGGAAAAACTTTTGAAGGCTGGGGTAATTTTCCCTGTTAATTATTCTGAGTGGGTTTCTAATTTGGTTCCCGTTCGGAAAGCAACAGGTCATATTAGGCTATGCGTTGATTTTCGCGCATTGAATAGGGACGATATTAAAGACCATTTTCCTCTCCTAATATGGAAATTATTTTGCAACAAGTTCCAGGATTACAGATGATGTCCTTACTTGACGGTTTTTCTACTTACAATCAAATCAAGGTAAAAAGGGAAGATACATTTGAAACCACTTTTATTACACGTTGGGGCACTTTTTCTTATGAACGCATGCCTTTTGACTTATCTAATGTAGGTGCCACTTTTCAAAAAGCTATGCAAATAGATTTTGACAATTTGATCAGTAAAATTATTCAAATTTATCTTGATGTCTTAACTGTGTATTCTAAAAATCCATTAGATCATTTCGATCATCTTAGAAAGATTCTCATGCGATGCAGGAAATTTGGCATTTCTTTGAATCCTTCTAAGTATATTTTCGATGTTACCAAGGGCAAGCTCCTTGGACACATTGTCTCTGAATCAGGAATAAGCATAGATCCCGAAAGGATTGCTGCTATCCTAAATCTTTCTGCTCCTACTTCCAAAAAGGAGGTTCAAGCCTTCATGAGTGTTATTAACTTTGTCCGTAGGTTTGTTCCTGATTTTGTTATAATGGTCAAGCCAATTCACAATATTCTTAAGAAATATCGTTCCTTTTCTTAGACAAATGATGTTGAAAATGCTTTTGTAAGGATCAACAAGGAAATCAGTTCCGCACCGATTTTGGTGAAGCCAGATTTTGAGAAAGAATTTATGATATATACTAATGCCACAGAAGAAGCATTTTCTGCTATGCTCATGCAATGTGATGACCAAGGTAATGAAAAATCAGTGGTTTACATGAGTCAAAGCTTGTCAGATGATGAGTTTAAATATTCTTTTATTGAAAAACATGCTTTTTCTCTTGTTAAAGCTGTTGAAAAATTTCACCACTTCATCTTAGGTAAGCATACGCTAGTAAAAGTCCCTTTACCTAAGTTTTTACTCTCACAGACTTATCTTTCAGGAAATCTTTCACATTGGCTTGCCAAGATTTAGAAGCATGATTTAACCATCATGACTTCTAAAAATATCAAGGGATGTGACTTATCCCTTCACTTAGCTCAGCATGGTGAAATGAGTGAAGAAATTGATGAACAAGATAGATATCTATCAACATTGTTTTACATTGACAATCAAATACTTCCTGTGTCTAAACATCCTTGGTACAAAGATTTGGTGTATTACTTGCAAAATCAAAGATGTCTAGATAACTTAGTTACTCATCAAAGAAGAAGGCTCTGCCTCGAATCTGCTAGATACGTCATTATAGGATACTTCTTGTTTGGGAGATCTGTTGATGGTATGTTAAGTCATTGTGCGAACAATGAGGAAGAACATAAATTGTTGCAATAGACTCATGGATCTTCAAATTCCTTTATTCATGTAGGAGGTCACTTTTTTTCTAAAACCACTACT
Organism: Picea engelmannii; assembly: GCA_009831015.1. Taxonomy (NCBI): domain Eukaryota; kingdom Viridiplantae; phylum Streptophyta; class Pinopsida; order Pinales; family Pinaceae; genus Picea; species Picea engelmannii. Next base: position 482,070 of record ML780997.1, on the reverse strand, counting down.
TTTAAGATTATCAGGAAAGGGTACTATTGGCCTTCAATCTTTTGAGATTCTTATATTTTTTCAAGATCTTGTGACAAGTGCCAGAAGTTTGTTGGGGAAGAACGTCTTTCTGATATGCATTTACAATCTATCCTCCCTAACTTTCCTTTTTCAAAATGGGGCTTGGACTTTATTGGTCCTATTAATCCTCCATCTTTAGTAGGGCAAGTTTTTATCTTGAGAACCACAGACTATTTTATGAAATGGACTGAAGTTGTCCCGCTTAAGCAGTCACAGGATGAGCAGGTGATTTCTTTCCTTGAGACTAATATTTTTTACAGATTTGGTCTTCCTTTGGAAATTATTATAGACAATGGTCCCACTTTTATTTCTGATAAGATGAACCCATTTTTAGCTAAGTTAGGGGTTAAACATTTTACCTCATCAACTTATTATCCCCAAATAAATGGGAAGGCTGAGTCTACCAACAAGAATCTGGTTAGAATTATCAAGAGGCTCATTGAATATAAGCCTCGTCAATGGCACACTCTCCTCACTTATGCCCTTTGGGCAGATCGCACTACCACCAAGGTGAGCACTGGTTGCACTCCTTTCCAGCTTGTTTATGGTCAAGAATCCATTCTTCCTACCGAGTTGGAACTTTCCTCCCTAAGGTTAATGCTACAAGTTGAAGAATTAAATTCTTTTGATGTTTCTCAAAGAATGAATGCACTTTTGGCTTTAGAGGAGCAAAAGACGTTTTCCTTGGATAATATAAAGAGAAGACAACATACCGTTAAAAGATATTTCAACAAAAGTGTCAAGGCTATCAAATTTATGGTTAATGAGAAGGTATTTCTATGGGATTCAACTCATGCTGATAGAGGAAGGAATTCAAAGTTCCAAAAATTATGGTTGGGTCCTTTTAAGATCACTTTTGTCTTGGGAAAAAATTATTATATCCTAAAGGACTTACAAGAGCGATTATTTTCTTATAGCACTAACGGTTCTGAATTAAAACACTACGTGGAACCAACTTGAAAGTTTTAACATCGTATGGATTGTTTTATGTATTATAGTTTGTTTTATTTGCTTCGATTTAACATTTTTTTATTTCATTTTTGTTGTTTCATTTCCACTATGTCATTTTTTTGCTATTTGGTTTCTTTTATTTGGATTCATTTATGGTCAAAATAAAATGTAACAATCAGGTTACACAACTGTCATGATGTTCCCCTTGAAAGCATAATTGAAATTGTTATTTATTTTAGCCGTTGTTTTATAAGATAGTTGGTTTTATCCCTCTTCTGCTTTCCCTTTTCTTCCATCCGCTCCAAGATTCAGAAGAGCATACTAGAAATTTTGTCTCCTTGAAGTCAAGAACGCTTTACTATGATGAATCGAATGATTATGCTTACAAGGATAAACCCTCTCATACTTAACACTTTCCATGAGTTATTCCCAAAATCCCAATCATTTTTCACTTAAATCCGCTCACTTCCCCTTGTTGCATAATCATTATAATGTATATCTTCTTCATCTGATGTTCATTGGTTTGCAAAACCAGACATTTTGAGTTCTTAATATGTTGGGTACATATTTCCCTGTGGAGTCTCCAGTTTGTTGACGATTAAAATCACAACGATGAATTCCTCCCGCAAAGGATTTCTAAATGTTATTATTTATTTATGATGATAATATTTAACTAGTAGGTGGGACCCCCTTGTAGACTAGAGGTGAAAAGATAGACATGTTACACTTATATGTTGTTGTTGTTATGTTGTTTCCTACACAGTCCTATACATTTAATGATGCAGTCTTGGTTTCATTTAATATGACAAATGGGTGGTTGATGCATTGTTGCTAAATGTTGTTGATATTTATTTGTGATACATGGCAGTTCTACGGTTATGAGAATTATATTGTCACATGTGCTATGTTATGATATGTTATATCATTGATTAATAAGCCATATATGATTACAATTAAATGGGAGCTAGCTCAAAACAAAGAGGGAAAGGAACTATGGATAAGTCCTAAGGCCATGATAAAAGATTACATACAAACTTTAAATGAATATATAAATTGATACAAGTGGTGGATCTAGTTGTTATACTATGCACTTTGTTAAAGAGTATATATGGAGGCACATATGGTAACGTTAATATATGATTATTGTTGAAGTTATGGCATAAGGTTAACGTATAGTCATGATATGTCTCGGGTGGCGCACTATACAATTGATATGGTATCAAATCTATACAAAGGATATGAAATTGAATTATGCAATGGTTATGGTTTGATTTTAATTGTGGATGTTATGTTAGTGGGTTGGCTCATACATGGAATTGAATTGCGCCATATGAGGAAGTGACGCGCATTTACTACATGTCACTCCAAACCTCCCTTGAGCCCGTCACCCTAGCATAGTTGCATTGTTGCTCTGTTGGTTGTGGAAGCTCCGTGATTTCAGGTTTTGAAGGGGAAAACTCGACCAACTCATCATTGAAATGATTTTACACAGGTATGGATCTTTGCTTTCCATCCATGATGGACTCTCTATATTATGAATCAAATAGTGGCTAAGGATTGCATGGGTTCTGTGTTTTCTTTAGTTTTCAACTGAGTGTAAATATTGTGTTATGGGTTCTTTGTGATTACTACAAAATGTTGATATTCTTAAGGGAAGTATTGGGTGTTCTTGATTGTAAAGTTTGCGCATTGGTTATTGAATCCGTCAGCTTGGTTTTTTATGATGATTCCCTATCAAAAATGGTAACAATGGTGCAACGGGCTCTAAGTTTTATGGTTGAGGGGTTTTAACCACCATTTTGTGTATCAGTTGTTGTCAACTCATTTCCCCTCTTGGTCGTTGTTGTGATTCTTTATCCAAGTTTCAATGCAACTGTCGACAATGGTGTGCTTATTTTGTCTAATCCTCGAGCTATTGTTTGATAACTCGTTCTTTACTGTCATTTCATAGAAATCTTTCCACCGTCCAATCTTGGTCGGCCCATAATGTTTAATAGAGGCTCGTGTATGTATCGAATGGATATGAGTTGCATTCTGACATTCTTTTCACAAAGATTTTTTACAACAGCTCCTCTCATCTTTGCTATAATGATGATTGTTATGTAGTGTGGCCTCATTGTCAAATTTTTTCTAAAGTTATCGACCTCCTGGGTGTTGGAAAGATACATGGTCTCTCTATATTTTCGAGTACCCTTCATTGTTAAATTAACCCTTTTTCCTCTCTGCAAAAAAGTTTTAGAGGCATCTGTGTGTGCCTGGGCTGTTTAGATCGAATTGCCTTATTTTCCACTCAAGCATTCTCTTATGGTTCTATCAATATCTTGGGGTTATAAGTTGAACGACTGTGGTGTTTTTAAAGAGCATGGCTCTCTGTTTTTTTCCATATTATGTTGTGGCATGTGGTTGTTTTTCGGTGGTAAATTCTTGAGGATGTAAAAGACTATGAGCTCTTTGTGCTCTTTTAAAGTCAAGCAGACCTTCATTACCTCTCTGCATTTAAATTTTAAAGAGTCTAAATTGGAATCTGACTTGCTTCTACCTTCCTCGGGCACCTCCTGGGGTTTGTCAAGATTTTGGGTTTAATGATTGTGGAAATTTTAAAGGCACCAGCATGATCCATGAAGGATGATCCATGATGCTAGGCACCTGTTCTGAAGGGATAAGATCCATCTAATACCTCCAACAAGCATACTCCAAGTGGCAAAAAAGATTATCGAAAGTTAGAGAATACTGAACCAATGAACCATCCTCCATGTCTTGCGCTCACCTATTCCGGTAGTCAGAGTGCTCTGGTTGACTACTGGAATGTCAAAACATAGGATTTTAGCTGCTAGAGTGTCTAAGACTATGATGCTGCCAAATGATAAAGTAAATCCCTTTGAAATCCCCTGCATGGATTCTAAAATCATACTACAAACCTCAAGTTAGCCAAAATAAACAATCTTCATTCTATTTATTCATTAAAACATAGGAAATACATATTTAAAGACTTCATTAATCACCTATGGTTTCTTGGAGATAAATATACTATGGAATAGGTATCCAGAGTTAAAATTGGAAAATCAGTGATAAGGATAGAGACATATAGGCAAAACGATATCACAAAAAGAAGCCAAAATTAGAGGCCAACATTCCCCCCAAGTCTGAGTATTTGCATGTCACCATGCAACAAAAGGATAGTATTATGGAGATTGTACAGTCCCTGTTGGTTGTGTCATCATACTAGCCTAAGAAGAGGAAGTTATTATTGGTTTATGCCTCAAATGCCAAATCTTCTTCTTCAAATATGCATTTTGTTTCTCTACATTGGCAAGTTTGATATACCATTCCTTAGACTTTGTGAAAATAACTTTATACCTCATATCCAGTTTGTCATACTTTTTGGAAAACTTATGATAAGACTTCTGTAGAAAGATATTATCATCCTTACTCTCAAGAATTTCATGTTTAAGCTCCTTCCTAGTCTTTCTCTTCATGGGTTCCTTGTTAGATGAGGATTCTCCAAATTTTTCCTCTATCTGGTCAGACTCCTTTACCTTAATCCTCCTTCTATTTATTTTTGTAGGTATCCCTAAGGTATATTCAAGAGAAGGTTCCTTATATTGTTCTTTTGATTGCTTATACACCCTTTCTTGAATTTTCTCCTTCCTTGGCTCTTCTAAGTTCTTTAAATCTTGGACAGACAAAGATTATGGTTCCTCATATTGTATATCTGCTAAGTGTGGTTCTTCTTCTATTGGTGGTCCTTCCATGGATTCTTTCTCTAATCCACTAGCAACAGTTGGAATCAAATTTCTCTTACTTAGTGATTGAGTCCTTGGTCGTTTAGGGGTATTATGCACAACTTCTAATTCTTGATCTACTTCTGGTGTTCCTTCTTTAACCTGAGAATTCACTTTTCTTCTTGTATTTTTGGATATCTTCTTACTTGAATCATGCTTAGCCGACCTTAGAGCCTCAGTTGGAGTGGCCTGTGGTGATTTTCCACTATATTCAGCCTCCTTAGTTGAACTTTTTAATTTACGCCAAGGAGTGGCTCGAAGCTTTTTAAATTGAGAGGACAAGGTAAGGTTCAGAGCTGAAGGATTCAACTAGAGTCCAGACCAAAATAAAAATTGACCCCAACTCTGGTTCTTCTTTCGTACTTCTCCTTCTACTAGTAATTTAATCAAACTATGGTGAAATAGACTGATACTAATATCTCTGGGATGAGTTTGAACTCATGTGGCCATCTTAGTTAGAATTTTCCAAAGATAAAATGGAAGATTCATTCTCTGTGTGCCTTTGAAATGCAAAAGAAATCGAATATGATAATGAAATGTGACAACATACCTTCCCTCACAGGTGATACATTGTTGAGTGACAAACAACACATCCCTCCATTCCTCGATAATCCACTCTCTAGGTACACCCTTGCTCCAATCAGGGTTAATATGTCATGGTAGAAGAAATTCATTCCAATCAAGCCCTTTAATTGGCATCTTTTTGAACCATCGTTCCCCATCACAGGGAACGCCTATATATTCAACAATAAAACGCTCAGACACCTGTATAACCAATTCTCCAACTCAAACTTCCTGGACATTAAAGGTCTCTACAAACACTCTGGTTACATTAACATTGTTCCCATTCAATTGCTCATAAAAAGGCATCCACCCTGCTTGTTCAATTCGATGTCTACACCCCATATATTCTTTGAACAACTCATCCACTGTCGCCTCAAACCTGGGTACTTTGGCCTTTGGCATGACTATTACCCCGTTCTTCCTCTATTGCTTGAGTAAAATGGAGAAAAGACACAGAAGGACCAAGAGACGGTTGAAATGATGTGAATATATTAACCCATTTGGTTTTTTTCTAAGTGAAGCAATGAAATATAAGCTTGTATATGCATTGATTTGAATCCTTGTAGTCATTCAAATCAATGGAAAGTACCTAAATGATATGGGTAGTTACTTCATACTATTTTATAAGGTGAACTTTGAGTCATGTGATATTGATAAAAGGATGTGGCATGCGTTATGGAGGAAGCACGGTGTCTAGGAGAGAATGGACAACTAAGTGGATAATCATGGTAAGGGATGAGAAGGTGATCAACTAATCCTTAATCATATTGCTCTAATGCCTCAATAAACAATAGAAATCCAATGAAATTATCTTGACTTACCATAAGCGTATCGTTGCCACCTTATGTATGGATGCAAAGCACCATCATATTTTGAGATAGAATTTGTATCATACGATTTCAATACTAGACTCCAGTTTACAAACTATTGGATGAAGAATTCTGGTAGTCGACTTGATACCATGATAATAGTCATTATCAAAACACAAAGTGTTTGTACTGTGATTTCAGGTAACTTTTCCACCACAGGAATTTCCTCCCTTATGATATGAGTAAGAGCAACAATAATACAGGTCTTGAACTATGAATTATATTCCAATGGTAAAAACATCCAAATCTCAAAATTTTCTGCAAAGCACATATCTGGTAATAGTTGTTTTTAAACAATTAGAGTCCTGAAATGTTCTCCCATAGAGAGATCCAATCTCGTGAAAGATAGATCTATATGTCCATCACATATGGTCTGAGATCAACATCTGAATATCTTCTCTTTTAGGAGATGAATAGTCAAAGACAAGTGCATAGTGTATCAATAAATACAAAGATCTTCAATTAGAGAATCTTCAACTGGTTAAAAGTCTAGTTCTTATCAGGAGCATAGGTCTTTGGCTAGCTAGATACTCTCATCCTTTTATTGAAAACCAAAATTTCGTTGCATTATTCCCATACTTAACTATCTGCAACATTTATATTCCCTATCCTACCTACTTAAAAAGAAAATCAATTTCTTTCAAGTATATGTATGATTGCAATGAAGCCATGTTTGTAGCAGGCTTGTAAATAAATTCATGCTCAGGTTTAGAATGAAAACTTTAGCATGTACCTGAACATGAAGAACCAACTGATTATTCTGATGAGATGTTGTGATTTGTTGAAGAAGGAATCTATTTGTTGTCTTGATTCCTGATTGGAACCATTCTTCAATATAATTGAACTTTGTCGATTCTCCTTGTGCAATCACTTGCATGCTTTGTGAATTTGAAAGAATCCACTTCTCATGATTTTGAATGTTGACTTGTGGAGCTTCAAAGACTCCTACATTTTCCTGAAGACATCAAGGAGTTAAATATGCAAGAAATTCTATGATTTCAGGTTCCAAAGTTTCTTCATCTAATGGAGTCTCCTGGTTCTTTATTTGTGCTGCAGGTTGACAAGGAATTTCCAATAGGCTGCTCTCCGTATCCTGCAAAATATCTTGTAGCAACATTCCTTCTTACTCAACAATTCTTTAGACTTCTCTTTAATTCTTTCTTTGGCTGGTGTTGTTAGTGCTTCTAAAGTAGGGGAATTCTTCTTATTTTAAAATGCAAATCACACAACTAAAATGAATTCTCGTAGATCACATCAACTGTAAATATTTCTTGAAAACCACACCTTTGAAAACTTAATTCACACAATTGAAACTAAAATAAATCCTTGCAAAACTAAATCCAAACACAACTGCAAAACTGAACTTGCACACCTTGCTGAAATGAAATCTGACACTATTGAAAATAAAGGCACACTTGAATCAAAGGTAACAATTGAATTCTAACTACTTGGCGAAGCTTTGGAGGAGCCCACTATAGTAGATATGTAGGTTCTTACCTCCCGTCTTACCATTCCTCCTCCACCTGGCCTTCAACAAACACAATACAACCCCTAATCTCCAATCCTTTTTAGTACCTCCCCGACAACGACACCAAAATGATGAGCTAATTATATTGCTATAAACAACCTACATAAAATGTCAACCCAGGAAGGTATACTTTGAGACAATGACACCATATGTGCAGAAATGGAGAAAGAATATGTCTTCAGTTGGTTATCAACAACTCTAATAACTTGATACTAACTCTAAAATCTTCTTTAATCAACTATGAAAAGATTGTATTATCTTTCATAAAAGGAGTACTGAATTCATTGCTATGTATATGCTCTGATGATAGTCCACTTAATGCTTGAATTCCTTATCTCTTTCAAGAAACTCATACTCAACATCTGGATATTCTACCTTATGGGAAAATGCTTGGAAGGTTATACATCTAATCAAATCAAATCATCACTGAACTCTGAACTAAATGTCTTCAAAAGACAAAAGATTACTCCTTCATCAACCATACTTCTAAAGAACTATGAAGCAACTTAATCCATTGTTATCTAATTTTGATGTGCACATCCTTCTAAAAACTATCAGAAATAATCAAACTCTTCTTCCACACTTTAATCACCAAATAAAACTTGCAGCAATACTGAAAATAAATCTACCTCTGTAATTTCATACTATTTCAGCTGTCACACTCACATGACACCTATTTACTTTTGAAATGAAATCAAGCAACTGTTCTGATTCATGGATATAAACTATTGTTGCACTCAACTACTTATGTATCTTAAAGGAATGAAAGCATAATGACATAACTTCAACCTGCTATCATAAGGAACTTGCAAATATTTAAACTCATACCAAATAAATAAGCTTATGGAAAAACAATTATCATGACCTAAGATGCAAACGTATACCCAAGTTGGGGGCCCTTCCAGACTCAGGATTTACATAGATCTATGTTACTATCTCATTGAACTCATGAAATGTATCTTCTATTATATAAAACAATAAACAATATGATGGAGTTTAACAATCAACCAATTCTTCCTCTCTATATCTATCTATCTATTCCACTCCATCTATCTATTACATCGTATCCCCTTTTTATAATCCAGTCTAAAACAGAGGATCGATCCAGAAATAGATCATCTACCAGCACTAACCATATTCTCCTATATTCTTATGATGAAATGCTATTTATAGGAAAAGTAAATACAATCATTACATGATTCCATGACCGAAGGCATGGAATCATGCTATCGTTCCATATAAATTTGAAGCATTAACTAAAATTGGATCTTCCATACATGATGCTAGGAACCTGTTATGAAGGGATAAGATCCATCTAAGACCTCCAAAAAGCATACTCCAAGTGGCAGAAAAGATCCTCCAAAGCTGGAGAATACCAAACCAATGAACCATCCTCCATGTCTTGCGCTCACCTATTCCGGTAGTCAAGTGCTCTGGTTGACTACCGAAATGTCAAAACATAGGATTTCAGCTGCTAGAGTGTCTAAGACTATGTTGCTGCCAAATGATAAAGTAAATCCCTTTGAAATCACCTGCATGGATTCCAAAATCATACTGCAAACCTCAAGTTAGCCGAAATAAGCAATCTTCATTCTATTTATTCATTAAAACATAAGGAATACATATTTAAAGACTTCATTAATCACCCACGGTTTCTTGGAGATAAATAGTCTATAGAATAGGTATCCAGAGTTAAAATTGGCAAATTAGTGATAAGGATAGAGACATATAGGCAAAAAGATATCACAAAAAGAATCCAAAATTGGAGGCCAACAAAGTTCAGAATGATGCTTGGACTCACAAACACCCCTTTGTATTAAGGGGGGAATGTTAGATACCTAAACCATAGGGATTGAGGTACATTGTAAATATCTTTGTAAATATTAAGCTAGGAGAAATATAAAGAGTCATAGGTGAATGTCAAGAGTCGTCAAAGGTCTTGGAAGATGAAACCAAGAGTCATCTCCTTAATGTATTTATGTATGGCTCACATTAATGAAATATACATCCATGGATTTATTCCCTCTACCCAACAACTTTCACACCTTAGCTTGAAATAAACTCCTCCATCCAGATATAGTGAGGTTGATGTCACATGATATTTAAGAAGATATGTAAAATAAGTCCCCTCCTCGCTAGTGCCATCCATTGCACACTTTTTAATAGATATAAATTCATTTTATTTTGAATTGATATGAACGGAGTAGAAGAGTCAGAAATTGAGTTGACCAGTAAGGAAAATACTAGAACCATAACAAATATTATACCAGGAATTTCAAGTTAGTAGGAATACCTTGCAAGCTAGCTCAACCCGCTCTCTGTTTATTAGCTTCGTTGGAATGGCCTATAGTCAACCTCACCACGAAGTAGGTTAGCAATTTTAGGTGCAACATGAGTGAATGTAAAACATGAAATTTGGACCTCCATGAGTAGACAACTAGTTCCCCACAATGGTGGTGGTGATCTTGGAGGGGCCCAAGCCCCTAGAGCCCCCTACTAATGGGTGAGGCCCTATTGTATCTAATGGCACGACATTGCAATCCACGGTGTCAATGCAGGGAGAGATGGCAAAGGTGATTTGGAAATGTTTGGTTATGAGGATAGGAGTGTTCTAATTATTCACCCAACTAATGTAGCAGGGCTAAGGCTGAAGTGTGGTGGTAAGATGGAGCTAGAAACCAAGGCTTGGGATATGTGGCTTCGTTCATACCCATTGTCATTATAAGTTGGGCCATGCATTATTGATCTGGTAGTTTTGACGAAAGAGTGAGGAGCTTGTTGCTAGTGTAGAGGTGGCCATTAACACCAAATTGGCATTGGGGGTGGAAAGTTTGTCAACTTTAATGAGACTATATTTAGGGAGAAAAGGATTTTCAATGGATGTAGTAAGTAAGTCTTAGCTTCTCAACGAGATTTAAAAGTGCAACAATCCATTGTGTCATGTGTGGAGGTGCAGTGGGAACTAAAAAATTTGGCATTGTGTGTGGAAGAGGAAGCATCATAAGTGGACAAGTGAAATACAAGAGTTTTGGTGGAGGATGAGAGAGGCATTTGATGACATTTCTCTTTTCAAGGGCCAAGGAACGTCAAAAGGCCCCATTAAAAACATCACACCACAAAGAAGGCAATAAACTAGTATTAAACTTGACAATAAGTACCTCTTTGACGTCAATGACATGGAATCGAGTCCAAAGCTTGGAAAAGAGTTTAATAAACTATTGCACTAACTACCCAAACATTTACCACAACTGCAACCGACATGCAAGGATGTCCTACTAGTACCCTGGGGGGTAGAAGCATGCACAAAAGGTTGCAGTGAAGGCGTGCCAAGCCCTGAAACATCATCATTTAGTTTCACTACCAAATCGAGGCTTTCCAAGGAGTGATGCATGAATTGCAATTTCTGGGTATGGTCATTCCACCAATCCAATGCATTATCGTTTAGATGTTGCATTGCATGTGTCATTTTCTTAGTGCCTGTCACAGCTAGGTGGGCTTGGAAATAAGTCTCCAAGCTTTTGATCCAAGAATCCACTTTCTCCTTGTCTATAGTTTTATCAGATCAAGGGAGAGATATTTGATCATCTAGTTGGAGCCCCAAGTGAGATTGTGATTTGGTGATCAACTCAAGCATTGTTTTCTCTCGAAATCCTTGGGATTCATCTCTATGTTTTTAAGCCTACTGGGTGAGGTGCAAGCATTCGAGGAATTGTTTTAGGAGATTAAAGTTGTCTATCATGGTGGGTAGTGGCATTGTTAGTGCACAAGAAATAAAAAGGAAATTTTGAAAATGATGTGTAGCTGGTGCTTAAAAGGATCTAGGAGGAAATTAGGGTTCCTCTAGCTAGATTGGTCTAAGAGGCAATGAGGGGTCCTCAAGCTACATTGGTGAGAGCATGAAGCACTAAAGGGCCGTGGAAGCCTGCAAAAACAACAAAAAAGCTACTAAGCTAAGTTTGATGCTCTGATACCAAAGTAATGGAAAAGAGGGCACAATATATCACATATTAGTGAGTGAGTGCAAAATTCAAAGAGATCAGCCAAATAAATGCTTAGAAATTAATTTCCTAACTGTACACTTAAATTATACACTAGATGTATTTTATTATACAATATATAGTTACAAGAGAGATCAAGTCTCACCAAATCTAGTGTAAAACAAATATTATTTTACTTGCTATATTGATAATATTTTCCGTGCTATATTGATAATGTGTTAACCAAAACCTTCTTAACAAGGTGAATCATATTTAAAGTTTTTCCTACAAAATGTTTCTAACTTCCACAAGAATCCTCACCAACCTCACCATGTCTTCATAGCAGATTTGATAGGATTATTTGGATACATAAAATATAGCAAAAAAACAGATATATTTTCTCTATTAATGCCCTCCATGTGTTAACCAAAACCTTCTTAACAAAGTGAATCATATTTAAAGTTTTCCTACAAAATGTTTTATAACTTCCACAAGAATCCTCAGATACACTGCTCTTTCACCAACCTCACCATGTCTTCATAGCAGATTTGATAGGATTATCTGGATACATAAAATATGGCAAAAGAGCGTTTAGCAGAGTATCCGCTGCCCGTCACTATAACGAAAAAGCAACTTTCAATTCTAAGAAAAAGCATCCGTTCCCTCCATTTCAATTTCTTAGAAAAGCACCTACTCCACTACCTGCACTCCGCCAGCCAACTGTAACCGGGCGAGCAGGTGGTTCCATTCATTTAAAAGCTGGTCAGATCGACCTTGGATTTATTTTCCTTCATTTCATGTCCCTGCCTGCTATGCCAACATTCTTATTTATTTGTTTTCATATATTTCTGTTATTTTTTTGTTTCTTTTCTGTATTGGCCAGCTGAGATATCTTAGTTTTTGCCTGTTGAATTATGGTTGGATTGCACTATGTTTCTGTGTTTTTGCGGTGCACCGCATTTTGTATTTATACTTTTGATTTCATATCCACGATCATCCTCTGGCCATCTATGGTACCTTGGTGTGCATTAAATTGCGGAGGTAATGGAAATTGGAGCTCAACCGGTGCGTGACGTGATCAGAATTTTACTGGTTCAGGTAATATTTGCCTTTCTGTTGAAATTTGTTCATGTGATATTAATTTTACAGGCTAGTTATCGTGGCTCTTTTCCAAAAGTACTCGGAGCTAGTGCTTTCTAATGAATACTTGGCAACCATTACATTACTCAGATGTTCTTGAACACTGGGTATTTTTTACATTACTCAGATGTTCTTGAATACTGGGTTTTCTTTTTAAGATTATATAAGTTATACTGACTGGTGTCTCTAGGTTTTAGGAGTTTTTTTTTTTCAATTGCTTGAATTTATTTAGTCACTTCTGCCCCTTAAATTTTAATGACGATAATACTTAGGGCATCCAGGTTCAATTGTATTATTTTTTTCGAATGACGTTATACCAGGGTCTGAATAATATGTTTGTGGGTTCCGTTTAAATTTTTATTTAAATGATGAATGGTCCATGGCAGCCATTATTTAAGCCTTGGGTGAACTGTTCTTCAATCAAGTATTATTATGCTGAATATCTTTCATCGCATCAATTTAAATTGTGGATTCATGGTTCTAAATAAATGGGTGTTCGTAGAATCTGGATTCATGATTGATTTTAGCAATCGGATTTTTGTGTGACAGGTAGTTTACCTTTGTGCAAGATCTAATGCAATGGATATGAAGGGAGGGCATGCTACTTTTTATTCAGGTACATTTGTTCCTATTCCTCCATGCAAATTGAAAATAAAAAAGATCCTCGATGCAAATTGAAAATAAAAAAGATTTAATACACTTTTGATTTTATATTTCAAAGCTACATGCCCTGATTACTCTTTCTCTTGAGGAAGGCAACCAGTCTCCAATATGATTCCGAATACATGCCCTGTTTATGATTCCCAATACATGCCCTGTTTACTATTTCTCTAGGAAGGCAACCGGTCTCCAATATGATTCCCAATACATTGCCTGTTTACTATGTCTCTTGAGGAAGGCAACCGGTCTCCAATATGATTCCCAATACATGCCCTGTTTACTTTTTCTTTTGAGGAAGGCAACCAGTCTCCAATATGATCCCCAATACATGCCCTGTTTACTATTTCTCTTGAGGGAGGGCATGCTACTTTTTATTCAGGTACATTTGTTCCTCTTCCTCCCTGCAAATTGAAAATAAAAAAGATTTAATACACTTTTGATTTTATATTTCAAAGCTACATGCCCTGTTTACTATTTCTCTTGAGGAAGGCAACCAGTCTCTAATATGATTCTCAATACATGCCCTGTTTACTATTTCTCTTGAGGAAGGCAACCGGTCTCCAATATGATTCCCAATACATGCCCTGTTTACTATTTCTCTTGATGAAGGCAACCAGTCTCCAATATGATTCCCAATACATCAGGTCAGTTTTATTATATTTTGTTTTTCCCTGTTTACTATTCCTCTCGAGGAAGGCAACCAACCTCCAATATGATTCCCAATACATTAGATATTTTTATTATATTTTGTTTTTCAGTTACAACAAGAAACAAAATGAAGTAGTTGCTGATGAAAATGACACTTAAATCACAATTATGATTGGGGAATTATGATGGGTTTCCCAATCTGAACACCAGTTTCCCCAATCTGAGCGACAGTTTTAAGTGTTCACTCCCACATTCATATTCAAATCGCGGTCACATGCTAAAATGTAGAAAGCTAGCTATCCTATCGTAGGAAACCATATAACACTGAGCAGCGTACATAGGCCCCGGAGTTCGAAGACGTGACCAGTCTTTGTCAGTGCTATTAAACGAAAGCGCGGGAGGAATCGATCATGTGACCCGCCGAGAGATTCGATCAAGGATACAAGTAATTTGTGTGTAATCATAGAGAATCTATCATTGAAGTTATTTACGGCACGGGGATTAAGGTGCCTTAGTGAGCAGCGAATAGCTATTTAATTATTATTTCTTCACCTCCAAACTTGGAGGGCCAATCAATTTCCGTGTCCACTAATGTATCATTATTATTTTTTCAATGATAGGAAATGACTTATGAAGTTATTTACGGCATGGGATTAAGGTGCCATAGTTTACTATTACGTGCTTAACATATCATTATTATTTTTTTAATAATTATTACGTGCTTACCATATCATTATTATTTTTTTAATAATAGGAATTAGTTATTGGTTAGAGTGAACTCACTTTGGATTAGGTTTAGATCAAATTGATTGGTTATCACTATAATCCAAGAGTATATGTAACAGTTTGTAAATTAGATATACTAATAATTTGTGATTTAGTAATTTGTGATTTAGTAAAAGTAGACATTTTGAGGCACACCCAAGGAGACTGCTATCCAAAATAATATCTACCTTTTTAACCTTATCATAATGGATCAATATCTCATAATTTGAATTCAGGTGAAAAGAATGTGAAACTTGACTTATGAAGTTATTTACGGCATGGGATTAAGGTGCCATAGTTTACTTAATTATTATTTCTTCACCTCCAAGTTTGGAGGGACAATCGAATGTGAAACTTATTTTCTCATCATTCAAATTGTGAGCCCATTAATATTAACACCATTATTTTTAAAGAAAGTGAACTCTTAACTGGATTTGAACTTGTGACCTTTTAAGAGGAAACACATGTTCTTAACCATTAGAACTGTAACTATGGAGTATGATATATGAAATAAGTTCATGTATAATTTATTTTTAAAGAAAGTGAGCTCTTAAAATACTTGCTACCTTCCCTCCATGTGCAAATACTCTACATATAGATAATTGACTGTAACTATGGAATATGATATATGAAGTAAGTCAATGTATGATATATGAAGTGGATACATATCACAATTTTGGTTTTGAGAATGATAACATGATATTTTTTGTATGGAATATGATATATGAAGTGGGTCCTTGTTATAATTTTGATTCTGAGAATGATAACATGATATTTTATTTCTCTAATATATTATATAAGAAGAAACATAAACACTTCCTACCTTCCCTCCATGTGCAAATACTCTACATATGGATAATTGACTGTAACTATGGAGTATGATATAAGAAGTAAGTCCATGTATAATATATAAAGTAAAGTCCATGTATAATGTATGAAGTGGTTCTTATCACAATTTTGGCTTTGAGAATGATAACATGATATTTTATTATGGAGTACGATATATGAAACATATCACAATTTTGATTTTGAGAATGATAATGTGATATTTTATTTCTCTAATATATCATATAAGAAGAAACATAGAAATATGATGGCATTATTATTGTTATTTGTTAATATTTTATCTTCTATTTTACTGCTTTGCTCATCATTCCTTCCACTTTAAAATGAAAAATCTAAGATTATGGTATACATGTTTTAGGATTTGGCGATACATAAGGTGTTTAGTTCGTAATTATCTTTTCTTTATTTCTAGAATAATTTGAAGAGAGTTTTAGTGAGTTGTATTATTTGAATTGTTCGACGAGAATTTTGATGAGACACAAGGGATTTAGTTTGACACCAAACTTTGTTAGCGGGGATGAGGGAACAAGTTTCGAAGAAGTTAGAGAAATGTCTAAATTTTGACAAGATTTATAACAAAATATATTAAAAAAACTAAAGAAAAAATTCTAAAATGTGTAGCTTTAATATACAACTTAATAAAATTAGCAAATCTTAAATAATAATAATAATCTTATTTTAAGGTCATGACTAAGCTAGACACCAAATTGG
>ML780997.1:398396-418554 GCA_009831015.1 Picea engelmannii | reverse complement strand
CAACAACATATAAGTGTAACATGTCTATCTTTTCACCTCTAGTCTACAAGGGGGTCCCACCTACTAGTTAAATATTATCATCATAAATAAATAATAGCATTTAGAAATCCTTTGCGAGAGGAATTCATCGTTGTGATTTTAATCGTCAACAAACTGGAGACTCCACAGGGAAATCTGTACCCAACATATTAAGAACTCAGAATGTCTGGTTTTGCAGACCAATGAACATCAGATCAAGAAGATATACATTAGAATGATTATGCAACAGGGGGAAGTGAGCGGATTTAAGGGAAAAATGACTGGGATTTTGGGAATAACTCATGGAAAGTGTTAAGTATGAGGGGGTTTATCCTTGTAAGTATAATCATTCGATTCATCATATTAAAGCGTTCTTGACTTCAAGGAGACAAAATTTCTGGTATGCTCTTCTGAATCTTGGAGCGGATGGAAGAAAAGGGAAAGCAGAAGAGGGATAAAACCAAATATCTTATAAAACAACGGCTGAAACAAATAACAATTTCAATTATGATTTCAAGGGGAACATCATGACAGTTGTGTAACCTGATTGTTACATTTTATTTTGACCATAAATGAAGCCAAATAAAAGAAACCAAATAGCAAAAAAATGACATAGTGGAAATGAAACAACAGAAATGAAATAACAAAATGTTAAATTGAAGCAAATAAAACAAACTATAATACATAAAAAAATCCATACGATGTTAAAACTTTCAAGTTGGTTCCACGTAGTGTTTTAATTCAGAACCATTAGTGCTATAGGAAAATAATCGCTCTTGTAAGTCCTTTAGGATATAATAATTTTTGCCCAAGACAAAAGTGATCTTAAAAGGACCCAACCATAATTTTTGGAACTTTGAATTCCTTCCTCTATCAGCATGAGTTGACTCCCATAGCAGTACCTTCTCATTAACCATAAATTTGATAGCCTTGACACTTTTGTTGAAATATCTTTTAACAATATGTTGTCTTCTCTTTATATTATCCAAGGAAAACGTCTTTTGCTCCTCTAAAGCCAAAAGTGCATTCATTCTTTGAGAAACATCAAAAGAATTTTATTCTTCAACCTGTAGCATTAACCTTAGGGAGGAAAGTTCCAACTCGGTAGGAAGAATGGATTCTTGACCATAAACAAGCTGGAAAGGAGTGCAACCAGTGCTCACCTTAGTGGTAGTGTGATCTGCCCAAAGGGCATAAGTGAGGAGAGTGTGCCATTGACGAGGATTATATTCAATGAGCCTCTTGATAATTCTAACCAGATTCTTGTTGGTAGACTCAACCTTCCCATTTATTTGGGGATAATAAGCTGATGAGGTAAAATGTTTAACCCCTAACTTAGCTAAAAACTGGGTCATCTTATCAGAAATAAAAGTGGGACCATTGTCTATAATAATTTCCAAAGGAAGACCAAATCTGTAAAAAATATTAATCTCAAGGAAAGAAATCACTTGCTCATCCCGTGACTGCTTAAGCGGGACAACTTCAGTCCATTTCATAAAATAGTCTGTGGTTCACAAGATAAAAACTTGCCCTACTGAAGATGGAGGATTAATAGGACCAATAAAGTCCAAGCCCCATTTTGAAAAAGGAAAGTTAGGGAGGACAGATTGTAAAGGCATAGAAGAAAGACGTTCTTCCCCAGCAAACTTCTGGCACTTGTCACAAGATCTTGAAAAAATATAAGAATATCAAAATATTGAAGGCCAATAGTACCCTTTCCTGATAATCTTAAAAGTAGTGGTTTTAGCAGAAAAGTGACCTCCTACATGAATAACGGAATTTGAAGATCCATGAGTCTATTGCAACAATTTATGTTCTTCCTCATTGTTCGCACAACGAATTAACATACCATCAGAAGATCTCCTAAAAAAGAAGTATCCTATAATGACATATCTAGCAGATTTGAGGCAGAGCCTTCTTCTTTGATGAGTATCTAAGTTATCTAGACATCTTTGATTTTGCAATTAATACACCAGATCTTTATACCAAGGATGTTTAGACACGGGAAGTATTTGATTGTCAATGTAAAACAATGTTGATAGAGATCTATCTTGTTGATCAATTTCTTCACTCATTTCACCATGCTGAGCTAAGTGAAGGGATAAGTCACGTCCCTTGATATTTTTAGAAGTTATGATGGTTAGATCATGCTTCTGAATCTTGGCAAGCCAATGTGAAATCTTTCCTGAAAGATAAGTCCGTGAGAGTAAAAACTTAGGTAAAGGGACTTTTACCAGCGTATGCTTACCTAAGATGAAGTGGTGAAATTTTTCAACAGCTTTAACAAGAGAAAAAGCATGCTTTTCAATAAAATAATATTTAAACTCATCATCTGACAAGCTTTAACTCATGTAAACCACTGATTTTTCATTACCTTGGTCATCACATTGCATGAGGATAGCAGAAAATACTTCCTCTGTGGCATTAGTATATATCATAAATTCTTTCTCAAAATCTGGCTTCGCCAAAACCGGTGCGGAACTGATTTCCTTGTTGATCCCTACGAAAGCATTTTCAACATCATTTGTCTAAGAAAAGGAACGATATTTCTTAAGAAGATTGTGAATTGGCTTGACCATTATAACAAAATCAGGAACAAACCTACAGACAAAGTTAATAACACCCATGAAGGCTTGAACCTCCTTTTTGGAAGTAGGAGCAGGAAGATTTAGGATAGCAGCAATCTTTTTAGGATCTATGCTTATTCCTGATTCAGAGACAATGTGTCCAAGGAGATTTCCCTTGGTAACATCGAAAATATACTTAGAAGGATTCAAAGAAATGCCAAATTTCCTGCATCGCATGAGAATCTTTCTAAGATGATCGAAATGATCTGATGGATTTTTAGAATACACAGTTAAGACATCAAGATAAATCTGAATAATTTTACCGATCAAATTGTCAAAATCTATTTGCATAGCTCTTTGAAAAGTGGCACCTACATTAGATAAGTCAAAAGGCATGCATTCATAAGCAAAAGTGCCCCAACGTGTAATAAAAGTGGTTTTGAATTTTTCTTCCCTTTTTACCTTGATTTGATTGTAAGTAGAAAAACCGTCAAGTAAGGACATCATCTGTAATCCTGCAACTTGCTGCAAAATCATTTCCATATTAGGGAGAGGAAAATGGTCTTTAATATCATCCCTATTCAATGCGCTAAAATCAATGCATAGCCTAATATGACTTGTTGCTTTCCGAACGGGAACCAAATTAGAAACCCACTCAGAATACTTAACAGGGAAAATTATCCCAGCCTTCAAAAGTTTTTCCAACTCCTTTCGAATAGTTGCTTCCAGTGCAAGGTTAATGGGTCTCTGTTTTTGCCTAACTGGTTTTATGCCTTCCTTGATAGGAATGGCATGTTGTATAAGAGCGGGATCAAAACCACAAAGATCCTTATAAGACCAAAACAAAACATCTTGAAATTCACCAAGCAACTTAGTAAACTTAAATTTTTCTTCTTCAGAACATTGGGTGTCTATTTTAACATTCTTTGGGCAATCGGGTGTCCCAATGTTCAAGGAAATGGTTTCACCCACTTTCCTTTTTAACTCCTCTTCTTTATGTTTTTCTTTGTTTCCTACATCACTCGATGAAAACAAACTTTCTAGAGGAGTCAAGCCCTTCGGAATTTTGTTATCTTCCACTGATATAATTTCCTTAGGCTTATAAGGTTCATTTTGAATGAAAGCACAGATGCTCTCATCAATAGGGAAGACCTGACATGACTCTACATTGTCAGGGATATGTGGACGATACAAAGATTGAAAGGTGCAATCAAGTCTTTGTGGTAGAAGTTTCCGAGTGGGAGAGGATGCAAAAACAACTAACCTGTTAGCCATTGAGTTCAATTCCCTTTTAACATGAGTGATGTTGAAAGATATCAAGTTCGAGATAAGTGTCCAAACAGTTTGGGTGTAACATTTTATTAAATTATTGCTAGGAGAATATATCTTATGTACAAGGTTCACAACAAGTTCAAAATCCCCAAAAACTGTAAGGTGACCACCACCTAGATTATAGGCATTTTCAATGCCTAGCAGTAAGCTTCAAATTCAGTGACATTGTTTGTGCAAGAAAACTCTAACCTATAGGAAAATTTATGAATTTTTCCCATAGGAGAGTACAAGATAATACCAACTTCGTTTCCTTCATTGGAGCATGAACCATCAAAGTGCATATGCCACATCCCATCTTCTATGTTGATTTGTTCCAATGTAGTGTTTTCCTCATCTGCAAAGATGGAATACACTCCTAGGTCCTCCTCGATATAATTCACATTAGGTTGTGGGATGCTTTCTATATAAGGTGAAATCCTTTCCTCCCTTAGGACTATGATGTTTTTACCATTCCGAGGAACGGATAAGTGTGTCCCATTGAGTGAGAGGTATCCACCCGTCAAAGCTTGCCAATCTCTTCCTAAGACGATCAAGTAATTACTCATTGGCATATCGATTACCTGAATATTAAGGGTTGTCCTTATTTCAGGATGCACGCACAAAACGAAGGTCATGTCCTTGATTTCACCTATGGTCGATTATTGTAAACTATTATAAGAGAGCATGCTTCTAGCGTTTTCATTTGTACAAGACAAACCTAGCTCTTCCATAATAATCTTCGACATTACACTTGGGCCCAAACCGCCGTCAATGAGACAACAATGGGCTATTTTGTCCATAATCTTTACAGAAATAAAAAAAAACGGGGGATTTTTTACAAGGTCCCTAAAGTTATGTAAACCTACTTTATTTATAGTTGAATCCTCTTATCTACCTCTTTGGAGAGGTTGGCTACAATGGAATCTTTTCCTTCCATGAAATTCTTCAGATGATTTTGTTGCTCAGGGACGAAAACCATGTCCAGGAGGGTAGCATCAGCTTTAAGATTGGCCAATTGATTGAGAATGTTGTGTTTGGAAGAGGGAAGAGGGGAGGTAGTTCCTTGACTGTCAGGAGCTTTAGAAACCTAAACAGTAGCATCTGGCGAAGATGAGCTTGGGCTAGAAGAAGTGCGAGGAAGATCATATTTACCTTTCAGAGCATAGGATTTATTCCTAGTATTTATGATCATAACATCCTCTAGCTTTGCAAAATCTAGAACATCGATAGTAGTCTCGGGCCTTTTACCAAATATTTTATCTCTGGCACTCTTCTTTACCTCACACGTACTTTCCTCATGGCGTTCCTTGCAAAAGTTACACCAACTACGAGGCATGATGGATTTAGGTTGAAATTTATTTTCATTAAGATTCTTAAAGGGTGGTGAAGAAGAAGATGAGACCCCAGGGGTAAGTGGGGGGACATTTCCTTTCCCCTCATATGCTATCATTCGATTGTTCATGTCTTGTACAAGCTGTAAGAGGGTGGACATGTTCGTCTGTTTAACTGAGTCTCCCTTGAGAAGACTTGTTCTTTGAAGTTGTTCTTCATACTCTAAACAAGTATGCAAAGAAGAACCAAGGTTATCAATGGCCTTTTCCTTAAGCCTATGATGGTTGGGGGAAGGTAGAGAATTATACTAATGCATGAAAGCGGCTTGGTTCTAGGGGCGAATGAGTTCAATAATTTGGTGAAACACAAGTTGAAAGACTTGATAGTTTCACCGTCCTTATAAGCAATGTTGTTGTAATCCCGTAAATGCTCGGCTAGGCTTTTGGAATTCCCATGGGTTGAATTGAACCAATAGACTAACTCCTCCCAAGTGGAAAGAATCTTAGGAGGAAGGTCAAAGAACTCGGTCGTTGCTCTCCCTTCAAGGGAATTGAAAAAAAATGCATACAAGTGTCATTATCATTGGCTCCTATGTTGTGACAGGCATTAGAAAATGCTACCAAGTGTTCATTCATAGTGACCATGTTATTCCCTGAAAACCTAGGGAGATGCTCTTTGAATTTAGGAAGTGGACGAGTAACAGGTTCTAGGTTAAGAGGGGAAGAAACATGCCACATAGTAGTTGTATCATCTTCTTCAAACTGAAAAAGCCCATACTTTTTTATAACTTTGGTGGGGTTTGTGGTAGATTGGACAGGAACTTGATGAATATACAAGCTACCAATCACCGACGATGATGAAGTCTGAGATGAAGAAGCACCTCTAGTGCCACTAGAGCCACCACTAGATTCCATCTTGTGAACGATAGGGAAGGGAGAGAAAGGGAAACTGGCTGAATCAGACAAATTTCTCCTTAGAGTACTTTGTTGGACTGACAAAACAATGTTTCTTCTTCCTATTTCAACAATAGGATTAATCTCAGGTGATAAATCTCTTCTTCTCCTAGAGATATGAGGGTTTAAGGACATGAAAAGAAGATCAAAACTATAGGAAAAAGAAAGCTATAGCTCATTCCTAGGCTGTCTTTTCCTATCTTCCCAATGTTCTCGAACACTTATGTCTTGCTCAATCACTGCCCATGAGAGTTCAAGCTCAACCCAAGTATTAGTGGTCTCTAAGATGGTATTAAACAAGGTTAAAGCAATGCTTTTATGATCTTTAAGACCGGGCTCAATATTGGGCTGCCTCGCAACATGTATAGTCATGAAGAAAAGAAACAATCAAAGAATCAATATAAAAAATATAAATATATTCAATGATGATCAAGCATACAATCAACCAGAGAGATATGGAAGATCTCCCCAGTATGGTCGCCAAATAAATGTTGAGGAAAAGATATGAATTTATCTTACTCAAGCATTTTCAAATCTTTCTTGGCTAAGGAAAGATAGTCGGGAATATTACCCTATGTTTATAGCCTCAAAAAATATTTCCCAATCCACAAGTATTAATTACAAGGGTTGAGGCTGATTTTTTTGAAATTAAAGATTATTGCAAAATATAACATTTTTATGTAATTTTCTGAACATAACAGATTGCAAAAAGTAAATGTGGAGATCAAAAGAAAAAAATACCAATTCACAGGTTAACACAGATGAGACAGAATAACAATCGCTTTATTTCATTCCAAGAAATCAAAATAATCATTATCTTTACAAAAATCCATGTGGGGGCATGGACCAAGGTCAAACTTAGATATCCCCGATGAAAACCATACAAAAGGACTCGGAAAAGATGTAAAAAATGAAGTTTAAAATCTGGATCAACTTGCCACAGACTGCTGCCCACTTAACTCAGCACAATATCCTTTATCAGTCATGAAACTCAATTCATAAACATACAAGTCTACACAGACTATCAAAGACAGATCAACACCTCTGAAACAAGCATCTGAACGATATGGTTCAACTTTGAACCTTTCTTTATACAATAGGACCTTGCTATCATAAAAGAGAATTAGGATTTTAATGAATTGAATATTGAATGAAAACAGAACCATCTCAATAAAACTCAAGAACAAACCTTAGTATGCTTTCTCCTTCTATTATCCCCTTGTTCTTCCTTCTCATTTGGCTTTTATGCATTCCAAATTAGTTGAAGTAGTTCAACTACCTCATTTATTCAAGTTAACTAAAACTTAACTAATCTTTAGTTTAAGAGAAGAAATAATAATAATAATAATTAAGGGTCTTTTTATTAAATAATAACTAATAGGTGGCACCCCTTGTGACTCCCTTTTATTTCTTAACAAAAATGCACATAAGTAGACAGTCAATCATACACATGACTCCTTGTGGCTCCCATAATTTTTTCCACAATTTGAAATTTAAATATCAAAAGTATTTCAAATTATATCCAAACATGTAAATATCCACAGTATCCAAAGATAGTTTGTTGTCCAAAACTTTCAGCAGTGCATTGTCCTCAATAAATCAATATTAACACATAATCAAAAACCATATTTGCCACTTTGAGAGACATTTTTTCCTTTGTTGTTGTTGTTACCTTTTAACTTCCCTGAATTGGCCTTAGTTTGGGTGGAACCTTGAGGCTTGATCTCACTAATGACATGGGAGCAGTCATCTCTCAAATGCATATGGGATGATACTGACTTGGCTGAGTCACATGAAGGAGGAGGGAGAAACAACAACTTTACCTTTATCATGCACATGGTGAGCCTCGGTTTTGAGTCTTTTGCTTGTATGGGAGGATTGTACAGGTGAGTTTGTAGGGGAAATATGAACATTTGGGTTAACAGGTGGAGGAAGAGGAGGTAATGAAAAATTTGGCCAGCCACGATGGTGGGAGACTGCTGAGTGAAAAATCTCCTGCCATCCATCATTCTCGGGAACTTCAGGTTGAAAAGATACATGAGGAGGCACAAGGATACCAGGAACATGTTGGGGCTAGAAAGGAGGCCTCTCTAGTCTAGGTTGGACTATCCCTTGCCCAATCCAATTGAAAAATCCATCTTGAAAGAGATGGTTTAACTCTTGAGGATCGACATCGAAATGTATTGAGAATCTGAGCCTTCTAGGCCCTTTGTTCCAGTTTCCTCTTCCCCTATTGTTTTGACCATGAATTCCTCTGTTGAAGAAGCTCAACTTGTATGAAAAAATTATTAGCAATTATCTCTTAACAAACCATACATGACATTCTCTTAATATGAAACAAAGTTTGGCTCAACAATCAACATCAGACCCATGCAATCTAATCCATAAAATTTATTTAATAATTGTCAATTGAGCAGGGCGTGAAATAAGGTTCATGGGATATCTGGGGGGGATTGTATTGAGCGAAAAAGTGATACAATGACAGGGAGTAAGAACACAATTACTGCTCGACAATTCATTAAATAACCGACTGTGCAAAAATACCAAAACATATCAGCTGCCATCTATCTCTATGTCATTTTTTATCACTATCATACAAATTTTTAATTTAATTTTAGTGAAAAAGGAGTGCAAAATGAAGTTGGGATCATGAGGGGATTATAATGAGAGAAAAAGTGTGAAAACGAGAGGGAATTATATGTATACTATTCATAAAATGAATTAAATCAATCATAACTTTGTTTCAAATTTAATCCAAAAAACATCCACTTCCAAGACCAAAAAATTTAACTGTTCTTCAATTGCATACAAATTGCTTGTTATCTTCAATAACAATTTGATTTCCCATAAATCTTCAATCTATACCAATCTGTGCATTCATATAATGAATATGCAAACATTTCCAATTCCACAGTACTGCATGTGCTAACGTTGATCTCTTCTTTTTAAAATAAACAAAACAAGCACAATGATCCTTGTTATCTAAGCCCAACATTCATCTTTGGTAATCAATAATAGACCCAGGATAACAATCAACAATCACTGTCATCTAACAAAAATCAGGTCAGATTTAATTACCCACGGGTTGCTTTTTAAAAAATGGATAGACTTAAGAGCATTTAAGAGAATTGAAAGTTGCTTTTTCGCTATAGTGACGGGAAACAGATACTCTGCTAAACGCTCTTTTGCTATATTTTATGTATCCAGATAATCCTATCAAATCTGCTATCTGAGGATCCTTGTGGAAGTTAGAAACATTTTTCCATTTTGTAGGAAAAACTTTAAATATAATTCATCTTGTTAAGAAGGTTTTGGTTAACACGTTATCAATATAGCAGGGAAAATATTATCAATATAGGAAGTAAAATAATATTTGTTTTACACTAGATTTGTTCAG
The DNA here is from genome assembly GCA_009831015.1 of Picea engelmannii. Lineage (NCBI taxonomy): Eukaryota > Viridiplantae > Streptophyta > Pinopsida > Pinales > Pinaceae > Picea > Picea engelmannii. The sequence continues at coordinate 408,976 of ML780997.1, read as the reverse complement.
ACTTGATCTCTCTTGTAATTATATATTGTATAATAAAATACATCGAGTGTATAATTTAAGTGTACAGTTAGGCAATTAATTCCTAAGCATTTATTTGGCTAATCTCTTTGTATTTTGCACTCACTCACTAATATGTGATATATTGTGCCCTCTTTTCCATATCTTTGGTATTATAGCATCAAACTTAGCTCAATAGTTTTTTTGTTGTTTTTGCAGGCTTCCACGGCCCTTTAGTGCTTCATGCTCTCACCAATGTAGCTTGAGGATCCCTCATTGCCTCTTAGACCAATCTAGCAAGAGGAACCCTAATTTCCTCCTAGATCCTTTTAAGCACTAGCTACACATCATTTTCAAAATCTCCTTTGGTTTCTTGTGCACCAACAACTCCACTATCCACCATGATAGACAATTTTAATCTCCTAAAACAATTCCTTGAATGCTTGAACCTCACCTAATAGGCTTAAAAACATAGAGATGAATCCCAATGATTTCGAGAGAAAACAATGCTTGAGTTGATCACCAAATCACAATCTCACTTGGGGATCCAACTAGATGATCAAATATCTCTCCCTTGATCTGATAAAACTATAGACAAGGAAAAAGTAGATTCTTGGATCAAAATCTTGGAGACTTATTTCCAAGCCCACCTAGCCATGACAGGCACCAAGAAAATGACACATGCAATGCAACATCTAAACGATAATGCATTGGATTGGTGGAATAACTATACCCAGAAATTGCAATTCGTGCATCACTCCTTGGAAAGCCTCAATTTGGCAGTGAAACTAAATGATGATGTTTCAACGCTTGGCACGCCTTCACTGCAACCTTTTATGGATGCTTCTACCTCCAGGGTACCAGTAGCACATCCTTGCATGTCGATTGCAGTTGTGGTAAATGTTTGGGTAGTTAGAGCAATAGTTTATTAAACTCTTTTCCAAGATTTGGAATCGACTCCACATCATTGACGTCAAAGAGGTACTTATTTTCAAGTTTAATACTAGTTTGTTGCCTTCTTTGTGGCGTGATGTTCTTAATGGGGCCTTTTGACGTTCCTTGGCCCTTGAAAGGAGAAATGTCATGATGCTTCCTCTTCCACACACAATGCCACATTTTTTAGTTCCCACTGCACCTCCACACATGACACAATGGATTATTGCACTTTTAAATCTCGTTGAGAAGCTAAGACTTACTTACTACATCCATTGAAAAGCATTTTCTCCGTAAATATAGTCTCATTGAAGTTGACAACCTTTCCACCCCCAATGCCAATTTGGTGTTAATGGCCAGCTCTACACTAGCAACAAGCTCCTCACTCTTTCGTCAAAACTACCAGATCAATAATGCATGGCCCAACTTATTAATGACAATGGGTATGAACAAAGCCACATATCCCAAGCCTTGGTTTCTAGCTCCATATTACCACCAAACTTCATCCTTAGCCTTGCTACATTAGTTGGGTGATTAATTATAACACTCCTATCCTCACAACCAAACATTTCCAAATCACTTTTTCCATCTATCCCTACATTGACACCGTGGATTGCAATGCTGTGCCATTAGATTGTGTTTACCTTATATTAGAGTGCCCATATAAGGTTACTTGCAATGGCATTCATGATATGATACAAAATACATATATCACATTGTTACATATAAGGTTACAAGAAAACTCAAAAACAACACATGGGGCTAGCTTAGGCAAAAACACCCTGGGAATTCATAGTCACAAGCTTGAACAAGAGAGCACTAATCAACAATCATGCTAGCTACTGGAGGAGGTTGGTCATGATCATGATCATCTAGGGACTCAACCCAACTTTTAACTAGAGGATCAACATCAACAGATATAATAGGGCCTCACCCATTAGTAGGGGGCTCTAGGGGCTTGGGCCCCTCCAAGATCACCACCACCATTATGGGGAACTAGTTGTCTACTCATGGAGGTCCAAATGTCATGTTTTTCATTCACTCATGTTGCACCTAAAATTGCTAACCTACTTGGTGGTGAGGTCGACTATAGGCCATTCCAACCAAGCTAATAAGCCTAGAGCGGGTTGAGCTAGCTTGCAAGGTATTCCTACTAACTTGAAATTCCTGGTATAATATTTGTTATGGTTCTAGTATTTTCCTTAGTGTTCAACTCAAATTTTGACTCTTCTACTCCATTCATATCAATTCAAAATAAAATGAATTTATCTCCATTAAAAAGTGTGCAATGGATGGCACTAGCGAGGAGGGAACTTGTTTTACATCTCTTCTTAAATATCATGTGACATCAACCTCACTATATCTGGATGGAGGATCTTATTTCAAGCTAAGGTGTGAAAGTTGATGGGTAGAGGGAATAAATCCATGGATGTATATTTCATTAATGTGAGTCATACATAAATACATTGAGGAGATGACTCTTGGTTTCATCTTCCAAGACCTCTGACAACTCTTGACACACCTATGACTCTTCATATTTCTCCTAGATTATTATTTACAAAGATATATACAATGTATCTCAATCCCTAAGGTTTAGGTATCTAACATTCCCCCCTTAATACGAAGGGGTGTTTGTGAGTCCAAGCATCATTCTGAACTTTGTTGGCCTCCAATTTTGGCTTCTTTTTGTGATATCTTTTTGCCTATATGTCTCTACCCTTATCACTAATTTGCCAATTTTAACTCTAGATACCTATTCCATAGCCTATTTATCTCCAAGAAACCACTGGTGATTAGTGGAGTCTTTAAATATGTGTTTTTTATGTTTTAATGAATAAATAGAATGAAGATTGCTTATTTAGGCTAACTTGAGGTTTGTAGTATGATTTTGGAATCCATGCAGGTGATTTCAAAGGGATTTACTTTATCATTTGGCAGCAACATAGTCTTAGACACTCTAGCAGCTGAAATCCTATGTTTTGACATTCCGGTAATCAACTAGAGCACTCTCACTACCAGAATAGGTGAGCGCAAGACATGGAGGATGGTTTGTTGGTTTGGTATTCTCCATCTTTCAAGGATCTTTTTTGCCACTTGGAGTATGCTTTTTGGAGGTCTTAGATGGATCTTTTCCCTTCAGAACGAGTTCCTAGCATCATGGATGGAAGATCCAATTTTAGTTAATGCTTCAAATTTATATGGAACGATAGCATGATTCCATGCCTTCGTTCATGGAATCATGTAACGATTGTATTTAATTTTCCTATAAATAGCATGTCATCACAAGAATATTGGAGAATATGGTTAGTGCTGGTAGATGATGTATTTCTGGATCGATCCTCTATTTTAGACTGGATTATAAAAAGGGGATACAATGTAATATATAGATGGAGGGGAATAGATAGATAGATATCAAAGGAAGATTTGGTTGATTGTTTTTTTTTTTAAGTAAAAAAGGTAGAACCTGCTATATTAAGTTATCAAAGAAACATTGACAAAATAAACAGAGATATAGTTCTGAGCCACCAAAAATGTTGTCGTTTTACCGGAAACCAACATAGTTTGGAAAACTGTTTTTCCCTCTGTCCTGCCCAAAGGAAACCAGGACAGATGGCCATAGGTCAAGTTTACATGTGGCAACAACATGATTAAACATAAAACAAACTAGCAAAGGAGAACCTAGATACCCGGTGACCTGTTTCCCTTGCCTGTCTGCCACGTGGACCTAGCTGGGATGGAGAATGGTTGCGCACATAATGGACATTTCCTCTTTGTTGGAGCATTGGAGTATGCATCAAGGAGAAAGTCCAGACGTTGTCCCATGAGAAGGGATTTGTGCTCCTGGTCTGCCATGTGGCCTCGGAGTTCGAACACCAGAGCCAGATGCTCTACATGGAGGAAAGGACCACGCAAGTCATGATTACCTGCGTCGTCGAAGATTTCGTTCCCCATTTCCACATTCATCCCAGCTCTGGCCTCGATCTCAGTCAGTTCTGCACCGATCGCTTCCTCCTTCATCCTCGGTCTGGTCTCGTCCACGTTCCCTTTGGCGCAAGCCTTGTCTCGAGCCTCGTCCTTGATCGTTACCTGCTCAGCATGGCTGGTGGGGCTGTAGTCACCTGTCCATGGTATCTCCTCAACTATGCACACAGGGAATTCTTCTGTCATCTTGTCTTTAGGACCGCTACCATCCTGTAAGTCTGGCACCATGGCTTGGGGTTCCGGGGTGGTCACGAATTCCTCCACGAATGACGTTTCTTCAACATAGCAGGTTGGAAACTCTTCCGCAGCGCCACCCTCCAGACTGCTTCCAGGCTCAATTGCCATGGTATGACTGCTACACTCTGTCCTAGTCTCAACAATAATGGCATGCAGAACCAATTGGTCAACGTGAGCCCTCTTCCGGAGAATGGAGGTCACCATCGACAGAGCACGCTCTAGGTTCTTCCTCCTTTGCCTTTGCTCTTTGTGGGTGTACTAGGCCGAGCCACGGTGAGGCCTACCTCGCTTCCTGGTCATTGTTGTTGAGTGGTGGATAACAATGCAGAGAGAATGCAACAAAACGAAAGTGATCCAAGACGATAAGGAACCAGAGCTGCACCAGAGTTCCCAACCAATGGGGAGGTCCAAAATGAGAGTGAACCAACTCTATCCAGGTGCTCGAAGTTTCGAATTGCCAAATGACAGATTCGCCTGGCTATCCATAAACCCTGTCATGTTGAGTGCGGTATGAGCAAGAGATTTCGCGCGAGGGAGGAGTCCCTCCTCTGTATAGCGGCTGTAATGGCCGGCTACCATCGTAAATGTGGAGAGGATGGGTGGCGGACATCAATATTTATGCTATGGATCAATGCAGAGCCAGGTGGCGAGGCATTGCCGCGTGTCACCCCATTCAGGGCAGATTTGGTTGATTGTTAAACTCCATCATATTGTTTACTGTTTTATATCATAGAAGATAAATTTCATGAGTTCGATGAGATAGTAACAAAGATTTGTGTACATCCTGAGTCTGGAAGGGCCCCCAGCTTGGGTATGTTTGCATCTTAGGTCATGATAATTGTTTTTCCATAAGCTTATTTATCTGGTATGAGTTTAAATCTTTACAAGTTCCTTATGGTAGCAGGTTGAAGTTATGTCATTATGCTTTTATTCCTTTAAGATACAGAAGTAGTTGAGTGCAACAATAGTTTATCTTTATGAATCAAAACAGTTGCTTGATTTCATTTCAAAAGTAAATAGGTGTCATGTGAGTGTGACAGTTTAAATAGTCTAAAATTACAGAGGTAGATTTATTTTCAGTATTGCTGCAAGTTTTAATTGGTGATTAAAGTGTGGAAGAAGAGTTTGATTATTTCTTACAATTTTTAGAAGGATGTGCACATCGAAATTAGATAACAGTGGATTAAGTTTCTTCATAGTTCTTTAGAAGTATGGTTGATGAAGGAGTAAATCTTTTGAAGACATTTAGTTCAGAGTTCAGTGATGGTTTGATTTGATTAGATGTATAACCTTCCAATCATTTTCCCGTAAGGTAGAATATCCAGATGTTGAGTATGATTTTTCTTGAAAGAGATAAGGAATTCAAGCATTAAGTGGACTATCATCATAACATATACATAGCAATGAATTCAATACTCCTTTTATGAAAGATAATACAATCTTTTCATAATTGATTAAAGAAGGTTTTAGAGTTAGTATCAAGTTATTAGAGTTGTTGATAACCAGCTGAAAACATATTCTTTCTCCATTTCTTCACATATGGTGTCAGTGCCTCAAAGTCTACCTTCCCGGGTTGACATTTTATGTAGGTTGTTTATAGAAATATAATTAGCTGATCATTTTGGCGTCGTTGTTGGGGAGGTACTAAAAAGGATTGGAGAATAGGGCTTGTGTTGTGTTTGTTGAAGGCCAGGTGGAGGAGAAACAGTAAGAAGGGTGGTAAGAACCTACGCATCTACTATAGTGGGTTCCTCCAAATCTTCGCCAAGTAGTTAGACTTCAATAGTTACTTTTGATGCAAGTGTGCATTTATTTTCAGGAGTGTCGGATTTCATTTCAGCAAGGTGTACAAGTTCAATTTTGCAAGGATTTATTTTAGTTTAAGTTGTGTGAATTAAGTTTTCAAAGGCGTGGTCTTCAAGAGTTATTTTCAATTGATGTGATCTACGACAATTCATTTTAGTTGTGTGATTTGCACTTTAAAATAAGAATAATTCCCCTACTTTAGAAGCACCAACAACACCAGCCAGAGCAAGAATTAAATAGAAGTCTAAAGAATTGTTGACTAAGAAGGAATGTTGCTACAAGATATTTTGCAGGATATGGAGAGCAACTTGTTGGAACTTCCTTGTCAGCCTGCAACACAAATAAAGAACCAGGAGACTCCATTAGATGAAGAAACTTTGGAACCTTAAATCATAGAATTTCTTGCATATTTAACCCCTTGTTGTCTTCAGGAAAATGTAGGAGTCTTCGAAGCTCCACAAGTCAACATTCAAAATCATGAGAAGTGGATTCTTTCAAATTCACAGAGCATGCAAGTGACTGCACAAGGAGAATTGACAAAGTTCAATTATATTGAAGAATGGTTCCAATCAGGGATCAAGACAACAAATAGATTCCTTCTTCAACAAATCATAACATCTCATCAGAATAATCAGTTGGTTCTTCATGTTCAGGTACATGCTAAAGTTTTCATTCTAAACCCGAGCATGAATTTATTTACAAGCCTGCTACAAACATGGCTTCATTGGAAACATACATATACTTGAAAGAAATTCATTTTCTTTTTAAAGGTAAGATAGGGAATATAAATGTTACAGATAGTTAAGTATGGGAATAACGCAGTGAAATTTTGGTTTTCAATAAAAGGATGAGAGTATCTAGCTAGCCAAAGACTTTTTCTCCTGATAAGAACTAGAATTTTAACCAATTGAAGATTCTCTAATTGAAGATCTCTGTATTTTTTGATACACTATGCACCTGTCTTTAATTGTTGATCTCTTAAAAGAGAAGATGTTCAGATGTTGATCTCAGACCATATGTGATGGACCTATAGATCTATCTTTCACGAGATTGGATCTCTCTATGGGAGAACATTTCAGGGACTCTAATTGGATAAAAACAACTATTACCAGATATGTGCATTGCGGAAAAATTCGAGATTTGGATTTTTTACCATTGGGATATAATTCACAGTTCGAGACCTGTATTATTGTTTCTCTTACTCCTATCATAAGGGAGGAAATTCCCGTGGTGGAAACGTTACCTGAAATCGCAGTACAAACACTTTGTGTTTTGATAATGACTATTATCATGGAATCACGTCGACTACCAGAATTCTTCATCCGATAGTTTGTACACTGGAGTCCAGTACTGAAATCATATGATACAAATTCTATCTCAAAATATGATGGCTCTTTGTATACATACATAAGGTGGCAATGGTACGCTCATGTTAAGTCAAGGTAAGTTCATTGGATTTATATTGTTTATTGAGGCATTAGAGGAATATGATTAAGGATTAGTTGATCACCTTCTCATCCCTTACCATGATTATCCACTTAGTTCTCCATTCTCTCCTAGACATCGTGATTCCTCCACAACGCATGCCACATCCTTTTATCAATATTGCATGACTTGTAGTTCACCTTATAAAATAGTATGAAGTAACTACCCGTATCATTTAGGTACTTTCCATTGATTTGAATTACTGCAAGGATTCAAATCAATGCATATACGAGCTTATATTTCGTTGCTTCACTTAGCAAACAACCGGATGGGTTAATATCTTCACATCGTTTCAACCGTCTCTTGCTCCTTCTATGTCTTTTCTCCATTTTACTCAAGCAATTGAGGAAGAATGAGGTAATAGTCATGTCGAAGGCCAAAGTACCCACGTTTGAGTCGACAGTGGATGAGTTGTTCAAAGCATATCTGGGGTGTAGCCAGTGAATTGAACAAGCAGGGTGGATGCCTTTTTATGAGCGATTGAATGGGCACAATGTTAATGTAACCAAAGCATTTGCAGAGACCTTTAATGGCTAGGAAGCTCGAGTGGGATAATTGGTTATACAAGTGTTTGAGGGTTTTATTGTTGAATATATAGGCGTTCCCTGTGAGGGTTATCTAGGTCGATATTGGTGGCCACCCGCCTATTCCACTTGGACCCCACCATTGTTTCTTTCAGTTTTTTAGTTTCCTTAATTGTAGCACAATTTACTATTTTTGGAAGTTTTTCGGGTCCTGAACTTTCAGAGCCATTTTGAGGCCCTAAACGACGTTTTTTGGGCATCAAACCTCCGGCTAATATGAGTCATTCAAGAACTAACTCACATACACCGACACTTTAAAATCCATTCTAGACCTTGATATTCGTTGTCAGCAGTTGTATTCCTCGGATATATCTTTCTACGATGTATCATGTGCGTCAAACGAAGATAGGATGCCAAAGTTATGACCCCGAGAAATTGATGTACCAATTTACCCCGACGGGGCCCATAGTCTGGCGTTTCATCTCCTAGGGTTAGGTTGTTGGATTTTGAGGGTTTTCCATTGTTTCTCAATAATATATAGGCATTCCTACCTCATCGTAACACAAAGTGCAGATGCCTATAGCCGCTACATCTCTTCTCAGAGATAAGCTACCAACGCCCTAGCTAGTTTATTTCCATTCTGTCTGTAAACATATTTAAGTTCTTGGATATTAATGAAATGAAGTGTTATTTCCGCTGCATCTTTGTATTTATGGTTATTTGTGTATTTTGTTGCGTTCCTGCATAAATTCAGATCAGTGGTATCAGAGCGGTCTGCTCTTTCTCGATCCTTCTTTGCATGTTCCCAACGAGGTCGGGGTATAAGGAGTTAGGGCTCAATCTAGTTGAATCTTTGCAAGATCATCCTCGCAAACCCCGAAGACTGCCCACAGTGGACGAAAAGAAAGATGAGGGAGCAGGAGATCTTATCAAAATATTGCTCGAGGAGGCCCTTGAAAAACAAAGGAACGCAATGATGGATAAATTCGCCCAGATCCTTCAACGACTGCCCATTGGTGGCGCATCTGCATCCAACAACCACTTTAGAGGCACAAACCCTTTTAAGGTACAAGTAAACTTTGACATTCCCATATTTGATGGCTGAATAGATGCAGGCGCTATAGATAGATGGTTGAATCTATTAGAAGGATATTTCTCAGTTCATTACTTTTTCGATTGGGAGAAGATTATTTTTTCACTACTCAAAGCTGCCCCCCATGTCAAGGACTGGTGGGAAACCTACTATGAGAAAAATGACGAGGAGGAAGCCTCTATGTTCTCGGTCATACCCACTTGGAATTCTTTCTGAGACGCCATCAAGGAACAATATTATCCCATGGGGAGCTATGAGGACAAGTACATACAATGGACTACGTTGCAGCAACAAAGGGATCAAGATGTACATGAGCTGACATATATGTTCCATACCCTATGCACAAAGTTGGGTATCAAATATTCAGAGAAAGATTTGGTGCTGAAGTACCATAGTTGTCTGCACATTTACATTCAGGAGCAAATGGAGTTCCTTGACATCTCCTCGCTTGGTACGACATATCGGTATTCTTCCAAGATTGAGTAGAAATTCAACCATAAGAAGCGAGACTTTGGATATGTGAATCAAAAGCAAGTGAAAGGTGCCCCCAAACCGCAAAACAAAGGACGAAGCCAAGGCATGGCAACTCAAGACAACCTATCAAAGATGCAAGGAAAGAACAACACTGCAAAGCCGAAGAAGGACACAAGAAAGTGGTGTGAGTTCCATAAGAGCTCCACTCACAACAAAAGTGAGTGTCGGGCCAAGAAGTCACTGGTGGTCAAGATGAAGGCTTCTAAATTAGATGCATGCTCTGACAGTGAATCAAAACTCGAGAAGGGGAATGACAGAGGGAAGTAGATTATCGATGCGAAGCCCAACTCCACCGCTACCACCACAAATATCCAAAAGGAAGAACCGGAAGATCCAGAGGAGGAGGGGCGTCTCTTCCCCTCCCAGATGTGGGTAAAGGGTTCCCCACTACAGTTCATTGTTGACAGTGGGAGCCAAAAGAACCTCGTTTCAGCAAAGGTCATGAAGTGGTTGGGCTTGTCGACCACAACACACTAACATCCGTACACCATCGGGTGGCTTCACCAAGGATGTGATCTTCGCGTCAAACAACAATGTCACCTTCCCTACAACATCAAGCCCTTCACCGATGAGGTATTATGTGAGATTTCTCCTCTTGATGTTTGTGATGTATTATTAGGCCAACCGTACTTGTGGAAGCGACATGTTGTGTATGAGTCCTGACCTCGCGTTATTATTGTTACTTTGGGAAATAAGTTGTACAGGATACCAGAGGTACCATTGCCTGTCGTTATCTCTTTGGTTATTGCAAAACAATGCAGTAAGCTCATTTCCAAAACCGAGAATTTTTTTTTCGTGATGATCCGCCCTCGGAGCAAGAAGAAGATTGTTGCCACGACCTCCAGACAGGGATCCTCCGCATGACAACAACAAATGGACAAGGTCGTGGAGGAGTACCGAGACATATTCACCTCACCTGCAAGGGTTCCTATGCATTGTCAAGTCAAGCACCCCATCGATCTGACCCTAGGTGCACCGCTACCCAATGG
>ML780997.1:377610-398157 GCA_009831015.1 Picea engelmannii | reverse complement strand
AGGGATCCTCCGCATGACAACAACAAATGGACAAGGTCGTGGAGGAGTACCGAGACATATTCACCTCACCTGCAAGGGTTCCTATGCATTGTCAAGTCAAGCACCCCATCGATCTGACCCTAGGTGCACCGCTACCCAATGGACCGATCTATCGGGGCTCTGTTCTAGAGAACGATGAAATCAAGAGGCAGATTCAGGAGCTACTGTAGAAAGGTCACATCTGGCCAAGTTCATTTCCTTGTGGGAGCCCGATCGTGTTGGTGCAGAAGAAGTATGGGACTTGGAGACTCTATATTGACTATCCGGCGTTGAACAAGATCACTGTCCAGAATAGGTACCCGATCCGACAGATTGATGACCTTCTGGACCAACTCAAAGGGGTGAAATATTTCACCAAGATCGACTTGAAGTCCGGGTATCACCAAGTACCAATTGAATCATCCGATGTGTGGAAGACTACCTTCAAAGCCAAGGAGGGCATTTTTGAATGGCTGGTCATACCTTTCGGGTTAATGAATGCTCTCGCAACCTTCATGAAGCTGATGGAATACATCTTGTGGCCATTCACCAACTCATCTGTAGTAGTGTACTTGTATGGCATATTGTTCTTCAACTAGACTTGGGTAGAGCACCTCCACCACATTCGACAGTTCCTCCAAACACTACGAAAACACAAGTTGTGTGCCAATTTGGAGAAGTGCACTTTTGGCATGACCCAGGTTCAGTATCTGGGATACATTATTGATGAGCGTGGGGTGCATGTGGTTCCAACCAAGATCTAAGTCATTCGGGATTGGCCAGCCCCAACCACTCTAACAGAGCTTCGCAACTTTATGGGTCTTTCTAATTTCTACTGCAGGTTCATGTTGGGATTCTCTCATATCACTTGGCCCTTGAGTCAAGTCACCAAGGGAGGACTAAAAGAAAAATTATTTTGGTCAGAATCTCAACAGAAGGAATTCATAGAATTGAAACATTGCCTTTGTTGTGCCCCAGTTCTCACATTACCAGACTTGAAACAACCATTTGAGATCGATACAGATGCCTCTGACTATACTATTGAGGTAGTTCTTACTCAACAGGGGCATCCAGTGGAATATCACAGTGAGACACTATCCAACACAATCCGAAAGTATCCCACTTATGACAAAGAGATGCATTCCATTGTGCAGGCTTGTCGACAATGGAAGAATTACATTTTGGGGAAGGAAACGATCATCCACACAGACCACTAACCCCTGCAATTCATACAGACACAAGGGAAGTTGCAAAATGATCGCCATAAGAAGTGGTCTACATATCTGCAACAATTTCAGTTGAACATCAAGTACAAGAAGGGAAACACCAATAATGTTGCAAACTACCTCAACCGACCACCGATCATGGTGATAACCACCGTGCTCAACTCTTGTGGGCACGAGACTTCTGATCGGTTGCTTCTCTACAAGAGCTATCTAGAATTATTCCACACGTACAAGACACTCTTGGAGGGTAACCGAGTTCCAAATTTTCACCTCCAGGATGCACTACTATGTCACCTGGGACACCTTCGTGTTACTTCAAGTGAGCATGCCAAGATGATTTGGGAAGCGTACTATAGTCGGGTCGCTGGGCATTTTGGGGTCGAGAAAATAGTGGTAGTACTGCAGAAGTATTTCTATTGGACAAACCTTCGACAAGATGTCGGGAAGTACATCAGATCCTGCACTGCCTATGCCATTTCCAAACCGGCCATCAAGAATCAAGGCCTCTATACTCCGCTGCCTACCCCTAGTCGACCTTGGGAATCCATCTCCATGGATTACATGTCGGGCATTCCTTCTACTAAGCATGGAAATGACTGTGTTTTTGTGGTTTTCGATAGATTGTCGAAGATGGCCATTATGGCGGCCTGCAAGAAGAATATCACAACATAAGCCACTGCTAAACTCTTCCTTGAGCGAGTGTGGGTACACTTTGGGATCCCACAATCTATCATCTTAGATTGGGACAATGTGTTCCTTGGTACATTTTGGTCCATCCTCTGGCCAGTGCTGGAAACCAAGCTCACCAAGTCAACAACTTTCCATCCCCAAACTAATGGCCAGACAGAGGTCGTCAACATGATGATCGTACAAATTTTGTGCATGTACAACTCAAAGCATCAACACACATGGGATGATAGCCTCCTCTATGTAAAACATAGCTATAACTGGGCCCTCCACAGCTTAACCACCCACAACCCCTTTCAGGCGGTCTTGGGATTCCATCCACTATGTCCCATTGACATAGCCATGCCATTTGCAACTACTCAGGCTGATTCGGCTCATGTCCAGTCTGAAGTTGACAAGGTGAAAAACTTCATTAAGTGCATTCAACAAATTCACCAACAAGTTCATGACATATTGGACGGAGCCAATGCTAAGTACAAGTAGCGACATGATCAACATCGGGTGCAACACAACTTCCAGGTGGGAAACAAAGTGTGGCTACATTTGTAGAAGGAGCGTCTTGTTGGACCCCACAACAAGCTTTGCCCGCTCTGATATGGGCCATACACCATAACCAAGGTTGTAGGGGACAATTCCTTTGAGCTTAGTATTCCACCATTCCTTGGTTTGCACCCAGTGTTCAATGTGGACCTCCTTCGGCCATACTTTCCACCTCTACAGGACACATCCGACATGGCAGAACAACTCACACCAAAAGAGTTAAACCTAGATTGCATGGAACAATCCACAACTGATTAGATTATGGACACATAGATCAAGAACACCTGCCAACAGAGGATCCAGCTATATCGAGTTGTCAAAGCAGGCTAACTCCTTCACCAGGGAAAGTGGCTCACCAGGGACCAAGTTCAACAGAAGTTTCCTCATCTCATGGAAGAACTCAACGCAATGTGGACCATTGCTTCCTAAGGGGGGAGGAAATGATCCAAGTGGATATTGGTGGCCACCCTCCTATTCAACTTGGACCCCCACCATTGTTTCTTTCAGTTTTTCAGTTTCCTTAATTGTAGCACAATTTACTATTTTTGGCAATTTTTCGAGTCCTGAACTTCTGAAGCCATTTTGAGGCCCTAAACGATGTTTTGTGGGCATCAAACCTCCGATGAAAATTAGTCTGTTTCGGAATGGATAAATATTTTTCTAGGAATATGAGGTTGTTCTAGACCTTGATATTCATTGACAACAGTTATATTCCTCAGATAGATCTTTCTAACGATGTATCATGTGCATCAAACAGAGATAGGATGCCAAAGTTACGACCCCGAGAAATCGATGTAACAATTTACCCCGACGGGGCCCATAGTCTGGCGTTTCATCTCATAGGGTTAGGTTTTTGGATGTTGAGGGTTTTCCATTGTTTCTCAATAATATATAGGCCTTTGAGCCTCATTTTAACACATATATCAGAGGCATGTAGACGCCACATCTCTTCTAAGAGATAAGCTACCGACGCCCTAGCTAGTTTATTTCCATTCTGTCTGTAAACAAATTTCAGTTCTTGGATATTATTGAAATGAGCTGTTAATGAAATATTTCAGCAAGATTGAATTGAATTCTAGGTATCACCAAGTACCAATCAAACCGTCCAATGTATGGAAGACTGCCTTCAAAGCCAAGGAGGGCCTTTTCGAATGGTTGGTCATGCCTTTCGAGTTGACAAATGCTCCTGCAACCTTCATGAGGTTGATGGACAACATCTTGCGGCCATTCAACAACTCATTTGTAGTAGTGTACTTGGATGACATCCTAATATTTAGCCAGACTTGGGCAGAGCACCTCCACCACATCCGACGGGTCCTCCAAACACTGCAGAAACACAAGTTGTGCGCCAATTTGGAGAAGTACACTTTTGGCATGACCCAGGTTCAGTATCTGGGATACATTATTGATGAGCATGGAATACATGTGGATCCAACCAAGATTCAATTCATTCGATATTGGCCAGCCACAACCACTCTAATAGGGCTTCACAACTTTCTGGGTCTTGCTAATTTCTACCACAGGTTCGTGTTGGGATTCTCTCATATCACTTGGTGCTTGAGTCAAGTCAGCAAGGGAGGAGCGAAAGAAAAATTCTTTTGGTCGAAATCTCAACATAAAGCGTTCGTATAATTGAAACATCGCTTATGCTGCTCCCCAGTGCTAACATTACCATACTTGCAACAACCATCTGAGATCGAGACAGATGCCTCTAAATATGCTATTGGGACAGTTCTTACTCAACAGGGGCATCTAGTGGCATAACACAGTGAGACATTGTTTGACACAGTCTGAAAGTATCCCACTGATGATAAAGAGATGTATTCCATTGTTCAGGCTTGCCGACAATGTAAGCATTACATTTTGGGGAAGGAAATGATCATCCACACAGACCACCAACCCTTGCAGTTCATACAAACACAAGGGAAGTTTTAGAACCATCGCCATAAGAAGTAATCCACATATCTGCAATAGTTTCATTTGAACATCAAGTACAAGAAGGGAAACACCAATAATTTTGTAGATTGCCTCAGTGTACCATCGATCGTGGCGATAACCACCGTTCTCAACTCTTATGGGAACGAGACTTATGATTGGTCGCTTCTCTACAAAAGCGATCTAGAATTCGGCCACACGTACAAGATTCTCTTGGAGGGTAACCGAGTTCCAAATTTCCACCTCTAGGATGCGCTACTATGTCACCTGGGACACCTTTGTGTTCCTTCAAGTGAGCATGCCAAGATGATTTGGGAATCACACTACAGTCGGGTCGTTAGGAATTTCAGGGTCGAGAAAACAGTGGCAGTACTACAAAAGTATTTCTATTGGCCAAACCTTCGATAGGATGTTCGGAAGTACATCAGATCCTGCACTGCCTGTGCCATTGCCAAACAGACCATCAAGAAGCAAGGCCTCTATACTGTGCTGCCTACCCCTAGTTGACCTTGAGATTCCATATCCATGGATTACATGTCGGGCCTTCCTTTTACTAAGCATGGAAACGACTGTGTTTTCATGTTCATTGATAGATTCTTGAAGGTGGCCATTATGGCGGTCTACGAGAAGAATATCACAGTAGAAGCCACTATTAAACTCTTCTTTGAGCGAGTGTGGGTACACTTTGGGATCCCACAGTCTATCATCTTAGATTGGGACAATAGGTTCCTCAGTACATTTTGATTCAGCCTATGGTCAATGTTGGACACCAAGCTCACCAAGTCCATAGATTTCCATCCCCAAATTGATGTCCAGACAGAGGTCGTCAACAGGATGATCGTACACATTTTTCACATGTACAACTCAAAGCATCCACGCACATGGGATGAGAGCCTCCCCTATATACAACATAGCTATAACCGGGCCCTCCACAACTCAACCACCCACAACCCTTTTCAGGTGGGCTTGGGATTCTAGCCACTATGTCCCATTGACGTAGCCATGCCATTTGCAGCTACCACGCTGATTCAGCTCATGTCCAGTCTGAAGTTCCCAAGGCGAACAACTTCCTTGAGCACATTCAACACATTCACCAACAGGTTAATGAAATATTGGATGGAGCCAATGCTAAGTACAAGCAATGACATGATCAACATCAGGTGCAACACAACTTCCAGGTGGGCGACAAAGTGTGGCTACATTTGCAGTAGGAGTGCCTCGCTGGACCGCACCACAAGCTTCGCCCGCTCTGATATGGGCCATACACCATCACTAAGGCTGTAGGGGAAAATTCCTTCGAGCTCAGTATTCCACCATTCCTTGGTATGCACCCAGTGTTCAATGTGGACCGCCTTCGGCCCTACTTTCCACCTCTACTGGACACATCCGACATGGCAGAACAACTCACACCAATAAAATTAAACCCATACTGCATGGAACAAGCCACAACTGATTGGATTATGGACATATAGATCAAGAACACCCACCAACAGAGGATCCAACTATATCGAGTGTTCAAAGTAGACCAACTCCATCACCAGGGCAAGTGGCTCACCAGGGACCAAGTTCAACAGAAGTTTCCTCATCTCATGGAGGAATTGAATGCAATGGGGACCATTGCGTCCTAAGGGGGGAGGAATGATCCAGGTGGATATTGGTGGCCACCTGCCTATTCCACTTGGACCCCACCATTGTTTCTTTCAGTTTTTCAATTTCCTTAATTGTAGCACAATTTACTATTTTTGGTAGTTTTTTGGGTCCTAAACTTCTGGAGCCATTTTGAGGCCCTAAATGACAGTTTTTGGGCATCAAACCTCAGCGAGTATGATTTTGTTCTGGAATGGATTCATATTTTCCGATGAATATGAGGTCATTCTGGACCTTAATATTTATTGTTAGCATTTGTAGTCCTCGGATATATCTTTCTAACGATGTATCATGTGCGTCAAACAGAGATAGGATGCCAAAGTTACGACCCCGGGAAATTGATGTACCAATTTACCCTGATGGGGCCCATGGTTTGGTGTTTCATCTCCTAGGGTTAGGTTTTTGGATGTTGAGGGTTTTCCATTGTTTCTCAATAATATATAGGCCTTTGAGCCTTATTGTAACACATAGTGGAGAGGCCTGTAGTTGCCACATGTCTTCTCATAGATAATCTACCAATGCCCTAGCTAGGTTATTTCCTTTCTGTCTGTAAACAAATTTCAGTTCTTGGATATTAATGAAATGAAGTGTTATTTCTGTTGCATCTTTGTATTTATGGTTATTTGTGTATTCTGTTGTGTTCCTACATAAATTTGGATGAGTGGTATCAGAGTGGTCTGCTCTTTCTTGATCCTTCTTTGCATGTCCCCTATTGGAATGAATTTCTTCTGCGAGGACATATTAACCATGATTGGAGCAAGGGTGTACCTAGAGAGTGGATTATCGAGGAATGGAGGGATGTGTTGTTTGTCACTCTACAATGTATCACATGTGAGGGAAGGTATGTTGTCACTTGGAGTATGCTTGTTGGAGGTCTTAGATGGATCTTATCTCTTCAGAACAGGTTCTTAGCATCATGGATAGAAGATCCAATTTTAGTTAATGCTTCAAATTTATATGGAACGATAGCTTGATTCCATGCCTTCGGTCATGGAATCATGTAACGATTGTATTTACTTTTCCTATAAATAACATGTCATCACAAGAATATAAGAGAATATGGTAAGTGTTGGTAGATGATCTATTTCTGGATCGATCCTCTATTTTAAACTGGATTATAAAAAGGGGATATGATGTAATAGATATATGGAGGGGAATAGATAGATAGATATACAGAGGAAGATTTGGCTGATTGTTAAACTCCATCATATTGTTTACTGTTTTATATAATAGAAGATACATTTCATGAGTTCGATGAAATAGTAACAGAGATCTGTGTACATCCCAAGTCTGGAAGGGCCCCCAACTTGGGTATGTTTGCATCTTAGGTCATGATGATTGTTTTTCCATAAGCTTGTTTATCTGGTATGAGTTTAAATCTTTGCAAGTTCTTTATGGTAGCAGGTTGAAGTTATGTCATTATGATTTCATTCCTTTAAGATACAGAAGTAATTGAGTGCAACAATAGTTTATCTTCATGAATTAGAACAATTGCTTGATTTCATTTCAAAATTAAATAGGTGTCATGTGAGTGTGACTGTTGAAATAGTATGAAATTACAGAGGTAGATTTATTTTTAGTATTACTGCAAGTTTTATTTGGTGATTAAAGTGTGGAAGAAGAGTTTGATTATTTATGACAATTTTTAGAAGGATGTGCACATCGAAATTAGATAACAGTGGATTAAGTTGCTTCATAGTTCTTTAGAAGTATGGTTGACGGAGGAGTAATCTTTTGAAGACATTTAGTTCAGAGTTCAGTGATGGTTTGATTTGATTAGATGTATAACCTACCAAGAATTTTCCTGTAAGGTAGAATATCCAGATGTTGAGTATGATTTTCTTGAAAGATATAAGGAATTCAAGCATTACGTGGACTATCATCAGAGCATATACATAGCAATGAATTCAATACTCCTTTTATGAAAGATAATACAATCTTTCAATAGTTGATTAAAGAAGGTTTTATAGTTAGTATCAAGTTATTAGAGTTGTTGATAACTAGTTGAAGACATATTCTTTCTCCATTTCTACACATATGGTGTCAGTTCCTCAAAGTTTATCTTCCCGAGTTGAATTTTTATGTAGGTTGTTTATAGCAATATAATTAGCTCATCAAAATTTTCAAAATTTTCTCTTCCAAGTGCTTTGGTGAAGATGTCCGCAATTTTCTCATTCGAGGAACAATGTCTAAAGTGAATAGTCTTGGAATCTACATGATATCAAATCAGATGGTACTTTGTGTTGATGTGCTTTGTTTGATCATGGAATCTAGGATTCCTGGCCAACTTAGGTGTAGAAGTATTGTCAGCTAGAAGAGGAGAAAAATTCACCTGTTTATCCCGCAAATCTTCAAGTATTTTTCTGAGCCACACAATCTCAATCTCCTTTACTGCTTCTATTGTTGCCACATATTATGCCTATGTTGTGTAATCTATTGGAACTGATTGTTTGTGTGATCTACAGGAGATAGTCATTGATCCAAGACTCATGAGATATCCTAAAGTTGACACTCCATTTTATTTATCCCCATAAAAGTCTAAATCAGAATATCCAATCAGGTTGAAGTCATCCACCTTAGAATACTTGAGTCCAAAGTCTTGATTTCCCTTCAAGTATTTTAGAAATCCTTTTGTAGCAAGTCAATGTCCTTCCCAAGGTTTTTGATAAACTTGAAAATAATCCCAACATGATTGAAATATATGGTATGGTGATGGTAAGGTAGACAACACTTCCCACAAGTTATCTGTACTAGGTTTCATACTCAAATTTATTCCCTTATTTTGATGTGAGCTTCAAGTTTTGTTCCATTGGAGTAGAGAGAGGGTTACAATCATGTTACACATCAAAATTACTCATTACGATGATGGCCTAGTGTCGTCATTACCAATGTCACAAGTGTCACATTTCACCCACAAGTGTCACAAATATCATACTGTCATCTTGCCTATGTCGTGTCTCAGACGACATTATCAAGAACACTTGCAAGATACCTCAAAAGATTGGTTTTGAAGAGGAGAAGTCATTTGACAAAGAGTACAAGTCTTTTTCCATGGAAAAAGCCACTCAAAAATCAATTTTAGAAGGCAACGCTCCCCTATACACTGTCAAGGAGTGCCAACGCTCTGTGATCTCTTTTGGGGGAGCGTTCCAACACTATGTGCCCCATTCTGAGGGAGCGTTGGCCTTTCTTGAGTGAATTTTTTGATTGTTGAGAGAAATTAGGAAAGAATCCCTTCATATCTAGAGTTGGTTAGATTCAGATCTGAGGTCAAGGCTTGATCTTAGGGAAGATCCACAACTAAAGGAGAAGAATCCTCAACCTATCCAAGAATCTCTTAAGTGGTTAGGCCTCTCCAAGCCTATATAAGGAGGCCTCCTCATGATAGAAGGGGAGACATTGAAAAGAATCAAACTTATGATCTCATAAGGGAGATATCATTGAAGCATCATCATTCTGTGTGTGGATTATTTGAGCAAGGGTCTGGACAAAGAGAGCTTGGTGAAGCTGTTGCATCTACATTTATGGTTGTAAGCACTTTGCTTTGTTTTCATTAATATAAATATGTGCTTGGCCCGTTTCCTTCAAATTTGTGTATGTTTCATGAATTTGTTCTTTATTAGATAGATATGGTTTCAAGCTAATCTTAATAGAATAGGAAGCTTGTTCTATCTTTGTTTGTATTGCAGGACCTTATGAAGAACTTGGAGATCAAGATCAACCTTGATTGAGCGAGGACAAATGTCAGTAAATGTATTTACCTTTCTTTCTTCTTCTTCCTTGAATAGTTTAGCTTCATGAAAAGGAATGTCAATGTCCAGATTAGCACCTTTCTGTCTTGGTTATAGGGGTCTAGTATCCAAGAGGAAATCCACTTATCTGCAGGGGGATTATCCTGTAACATAAATTGATGACTCCACTGGGGAGGAACTTTGATTTTTGATTCCTTTCCTAGGTCTTGTTTTATCCTTTGCTCATCTTTGACCTTATTCATACTGCATCTCTGTCTCTGATTCTTAGAGATGTGTTGACTGACTCTTTACCTCATCTCATACACTTTGATTTTTTGAGTTTGCTTGAATTTTTGGATTTTTGGGCATTTTTCTGATTTTTTAGTGGCCAACGCCCCCCTGCCTCTTCTACTAGAGCATTGGCGCTCCCTGCCAAGCTTACACAGAAAGTTGCAACACTCTGGTGCCTTTGACACCAGAGCGCTGCCCCTTTTCTATTAAAATCTTGTAGGAGCTTAATCTTTGAATTCATTTTCTTGTTGTTTGCACTTGCTCAGAGTCCTTACAACCTCAGTACATCTTTTTCTTAGCCTTCAACACTTTGCTTTCTGAGAATTGATCATATTTTGTTTGGAATTTTTATATTTTTTCCTTACCTTCAAGTCACTCTTTGTCTTTGACGATTTAGAGTCAACTTACTATTTTCCTCTCATTTATCTAACTGAGTGAAAGATTTTGTAAGGAAATTCAAAGGTCTATGCACCTTTCCATTTGATCTTTGAGGTATTTTCTCCAAGAATTTCCTCCTTTCTGGATTTGGTTTTCTTTTTCTTGTTTGATCACAACGAGGGTGTTTTTTTTGTTTATGTGAAGTTTGCTTCCAGTTGCTTAAATCTCACAAATCTTGAAGTCTGATTAACATAGGACACTTTATATCAAACTGATTATCAGTCACATCTAAACATTTTAGCATTGTATCGGATTTTTGATTGAGGACTATTGCATGAGGTCATTGCATCTTAGTGTTTGAAAGTGAAAGGAAAATCCTTCTCCTTCCCTTAAATAAACATTCATTGAAAGAAAAGACTGCTTATCATTTCTTATGCATGTTTTTGGAATTGAGTCATGATATCATCAATTTTCACTCTCATACACCTCTGAGTAAACAACAACCTTAAAATCAAGTGCTTAACTAAAATTCATCAGACATTTTTACATTTTCTGTTAGAAAACCTACATTAGCTTAAGGTGTAGGGCTTTGGAATAGGTTGAAAGGATAAATTTCCAAAGCTGTCAAACAAACATTAGCATCTTGTGATAGGGAGAACAAATCCAATTGTCGTATAAGATTTCTGGGATCCCCCTCTCACACAGGGGTCACACACGAGGTCGTGTTCAGGAGAGTTATAGAGATTATCCCTCTGTGGTTCAACCATTCATAGTAGTTAGATCGTATATTGGGGGTTCTTCTTGAGGTTCAACTGTCTTCATTTGGTCTCGGTGCTTCATGAATTCCGAATCTGTTCCTGGTCCTCTGGAGTTCTACTGGGCCACTTGTGCTCAATTCTCTTGAAGGATTTCAGACTTGTTATCCTGCCCATACGTTTGGACTAAACTGTCGACTGTACCCACCCAGGGGCTGACTGCGAGTTGGTGACCTTAGTAGCCATAATCTTCAGGGTATTACATAAGGTGATGGTGAAGGGAAGTCTCATTGTACCTCGAACAGACGTTGGTCAAGCTCACTCGAGCTCCTTGGATGGTAAATCGACATTTACTGTGTGGAATCTTGTACCAAGGTATAAGTTTGTTAAGAAAGTCGCCAATGTAACTGATCGACCTGCTCTATCTCTGCCCCTTCCTATATTTATCTCACGATGTTGGATTTCATCACCAACTAGTGGTTTCATTGTGGGAAGGTTTGTTTGATTGTTTGCTTCTCAGATTTGTAGCGTGTGTTGTTTATTTCAGTTAGTGGACCATAGGTCGAGTCAGTGTTAATGCAATCAACACCTGGGAGTAACAATGGAGGAACCCCTTGTCCCAAGGAACCTTTCACCTTTCGTTCTTTTAGAAACCTTGGTCCTCCATACATTGCCACATTGAGTCTTCCGGGACTCACCATTGGATTACCGGTTTGGTTATTCCCCACTCCGGTGATCTCAAACCTTCCCAGTGTTTCAGCTACACCTAATACTTTCGATGTCAGTACACCACCCACACATCAACCTCATGTCAACTTTTCTCCTTCTTCACCCATTAAGTCTCCATCCCTTTCTCCTTCTTCTCCTAGTGAAAGCTCTAAAGCAAGTAGCCAGGTTGATAAGAAGGAGAAGAAACAGAAAGAGAAGAAGAAGAAGAACCCGAAAAGGACCAAGCCTCCAACCACACCAGATGTTGGATCCAAGCAACCAACTATTGTTAACAGTACTGGGAGTGTTGATGAGGTCAACAAGATTAAAATGAAGAATCTGAAACCCAAATTTCCTTGCAGTCTTTGTAAGGGTGACCACTTTCTGAGGGATTTTCCTGGTCTTCCCAAGGTCTTAGAAATGTGGTCCTCCACATCATCGGCCTCTGCTAGACATGATGGTTATGCCCCATCAACTAGTGACGTTAAGGTTGGTAAGAAGAAGACAACTGTCAAATTTCCTTGTATGTTATGCGAAGGTGATCATTATTCTCACCTTTGTCCTCGTATGGGCGAGGCTTCTTCTCTTTTGGAAAAACTTCAAATTCCAATCGGTTATCGTAAGATTTCTCCCAACCCATCGTTAGTTAATGGATTGGTCAATATGGTTCCATCCCCGATCAGTCTGGTTGATTAGGTGGTCAATCTAGTTTTATCCTCGGTTGAACCACTAACCAAAGTAGTTGATCTAGTTTCGTCATCGATCAACCCCACTTTTCATCTGAAAAGTGAAACCCAAGTGACTGATCCAGTCCCTCCATTGGTCAGTACCACCCTTCATATGAAGAGTGCCAACGTGGTCAATCCCACTCCTCCTCTGACGAGTGTCAAAGTGGTTTCTCCGGTCCCTTCATCGATTAGTCCAGTTGATCATGTCGTCAATCTGGTCACGTCCTTAGTTAAACCAGTTGACAAAGTGGTTGATCCGATCCTGTCATCGGTCAGTCCCACCCTTCATCCGAAGAGTGCCAAAGTGGTTGCTTTGGTTACATCATCGGTCAATCCCACTCCTCCTCTTAAGAGTGCCTAAGCGGTCGATCCGTTTCCACCTGTCGACCCCATTCTTCCCTTGGAGAATGAAACCCAAGTGGTCGATTTGATGTCGTTATCAATCGATCCTACTCTCCCGCTAGAGACTAAACCTGATTTTGCCCACGTTTTTCTTGTTGACACATAATCTATCGTGTTGGGGGGCATTCCTCCTTCTCCCACGAAATCCCCTCCAAGTAATGAGGTCATCATTTTTCATTGGGGTGTGGTAACTAGACCTTGTCTTCCCTCTCACATTCCTTTCTAGATTACAATACAAGTTTGTGGTCGGGACGTTCCTCATGCGTTGATAGATGAAGGTTCGTCCGTTAGTATTTTGTCCTCTGCTGCTTGGCAAGCTTTGGGTTATCCTCAGCTTGTGCCGATTACCCAGACTTTGTTTTCTTTTAACAAAAGAACTAGACACCCTCTAAGGATCCTTCCTCAGTTTCCCATAACTTTGGGAGGGAAAATAGTCTTTATTGATGTTATGGTAGTCCAAGACCCCTTGGATTTTGATTTACTCCTTAGGCGAGATTATGTTTATGCCATGAAATCTATTGTGTCCACTTTTTTGCATGTGATATATTTCCCACACGATGGAGGAATGGTGACTATTGATCAACTTTCATTTATTGGCCTTGACATGACCATAAACCCAATGACCTCCCTAAATTGTTCTTATATGCAGTCAGTATCACCCCTGTCATAGGTCAATTATGTGGCATTGTCTCCCATGAATTCAACTTCCGATGACTTGGATCTGGTAGTTGACATGGCGATCTCTTTGGTAGGGTTATTGGAGATTGATCTCCTTACCCCTGTCGCGGCCCTTTACATGTGTTCCTTCCAGAGCATTGTTCTTTCATCCAATGAAGATCTTTTGGAATCCATGACCGAGTTTTCCCCTTGACATGGTGTCCTTCTAGAGTGTTATCTTCTTGGAAGCCATATGAAAAAGAGGTTACGAGCATAGTTTTATTCTCTGTAGCAAGCTCGTTAAAAAATGAAACAAAGGTCTTTAAGATAGTTTTCCTCTCTTTGGCAAGCTCGTTAAAAAATAAAATAAAAATATGGGGATTCAACCTGGAGCCTTGAGCATAGTTCTTTTCCTATGTCAAGCTCGTTAAAAAATGAAACAATCACCTCTCCTGTTAGGTCGAGTCTTTCGCCAGATCTCGTAGATGTCGAGTCGAGTCTTTCATTAGGTCTTGTATTTGAACCTTCATTTCATCCACCTGTATCCTTTTTCTCCTTCTATTACAAAAATTGGTGACAACATCAAAGTCGATGAATGATTTGAAGCTTGGGGGGCATGTCTCCAACCTTTGATTATCATTCTGGAGCTAAGCCACTAGATTTTCAAGCTGGGGGCATATCGAGCTTAGTCTTTGTTCCTTCTCGTGCTCATAAATACATGAGAATGTAACCGAGTAGACTTTTATCATTTTTTCAGACTCGTAAAGTTTATACGAAAAAGGAACCCTTTGGAGTATCCTTTAAGTTCTTTTCAGACTCTCTAAACGTGAAAAGATTGTCGAGTGATCTTGCTTCCTTTCCCACTCGTTAAAAGGTTTGAAAGGGCGTCTTTTGAGTGGTAGTTTATCTCTTTTTCGGCCTCGCACGAATAAAATTACGAAAAAGGACAACCTTGGGGTCGTCTTTAAGTTCTTTTCAGACTCTCTAAACATGAAAAATCATTGAGTTTACCTTCTCTGGACTCGTTAAACAAATCATACATTGAAGGGCCCATATGGGATCGAACCCTTACTTCTTCCAGTTCGTTAAAAAAATGAACAGGGACTTACCAAAGGTGAGTTATGTCGAGCATGTGTTACCCTCCTCGACCTCGTTAAATCAAAAAGAGGTACTCGTCTATCTGGATGGGGGAAAAAATTGAAAGAAGCAAGCCAAACAGTTTTTGAGAACATTACCAGTAACTCTTACAATCTCCCTTGAACACGACACTTTGTCTTTGCACGCATTTTAATTCGCTGAACCTCTGTATTGTACCAATCCTTTGATTTTTCTTACTCCTTTGGGTCACCTGACAAAAGTCACCGTATCCATTGCATCATCATGTTTTGGTCCATGTCATTTTTCTGTTGTTGTGCCTCAGTGTTCAAGGGAAGTATCTGCCTCAAGAGTCAACCATCAAAAATATTTTGTTTCAATACCTGTGTCAGTCCATGTTCTTTTGATCCACCAATTTACATCTTTGTGTCAGTTTCGTGTCGTTGATGGGGGATACATCAATGCCCTCCTTCGACGATTTTGTTCATGTCGACTTAAACGCATTATCTGGGAACTAGACTTAGAAACCAATTAGTACCTTGGGACCTGCATGCCTCAATGGCAGGCCTCCTCGCGTCCGACAATGGGTTTACATCATTGACCTTTGATCGGATGATTCCATGGATGTTCGACCTTAGCTTATTTATTCACATTTGCTGGAATGTACCAGGGTACCTTGGGAATCATTGACATCAATGGTGATTTCCCTCGCACTTGTTAACAATTTACCTCATTGAACGGTAATCAAGTGTTTTCTGCCATGTTCGAAATCAGGACATCTATTCACATGGTTAGATTTGTACTACATCGGGATCGGTAAGAAGACCCTGGGTTGATTCATCACTCTTATATGTACTTTTCCTAGGTTGTGACGGAGTTTCTTTTGAACATTGACACATATACTGTCACATAGATCAACTTTGTATTGGTTGTGGCTACGATCAGTTCAGGTCATAGGAGTATAGATCCACAATGTATCCTTAGTGGATATACATTTTGGTCAATATAATTATGGATCCATAGTGTATTTTATGGCAGCCATACCTTGAAAGTATTTATCACTCAAGCATAGGTATGCCTGCCTTGGGTTTGAAACATGTCATAATATTTGTTTGATGGTTGTGTGCAACTTCTTCTAGGTTCTTTGAATCCATACCCTTGCTCTAAAAAGTCTACAAAGTACTTCAGTCATCAGTTCTCATCTTCTAACTTCGCACTTTGGGGGACAATCTGTTACACATCAAAATTATTCATTACAATGATGACCTAGTGTCATCATTACCAATGTTGCAAGTGTCGCATTTCTCCCACAAGTGTCGCAAATATCATACTGTCATCTTGCCTATGTCGTTTCTCGGACGACATTATCAAGAACACTTTCAAGACACCTCAAAAGACTGGTTTTGAAGAGGATAAGTAATTGGACAAAGAGTACAAGTCTTTTGCCATGGAAAAAGCCACTCAAAAATCAATTTTGGAAGGCATCTCCTCTATACACTGTCAGGGAGTGCCAACTCTTTGTGATCTCTTTTGGGGGAGCGTTCCAACACTCTGTGACCCATTCTGAGGGAGCGCTGTCCTTTTTTGAGAGAATTTTTGGATTGTTGAGAGAAATTAGAGAAGAATCCTTTCATATCTGGAGTTGGTTGGATTCGGATCTGAGTTCAAGGCTTGATCTTAGGGAAGATCCACAACTGAAGGAGAATAATCCTCAACCTATCCCAAGAATATCTTAAGTGGTTAGGCCTCTCCAAGCCTATATAAGGAGGCCTCCTCATGGTAGAAGGGGAGACATTGAAAAGCATCAAACTTATGATCTCATAAGGGATATATCATTGAAGCATCATCATTCCGTGTGTCGATTATTTGAGAAAGGGTATGGACAAAGAGAGCTTGGTGAAGGTGTTGCATCTATATCTATGGTTGTAAGCACTTTTCTTTGTTTTCATTAACATAAATATGTGCTTGGCCTGTTTCCTTCAAATTTGTGTATGTTTCATGAATTTGTTCTTTATTTGATAGATCTGGTTTCAAGCTAATCTTAGTAGAATAGGAAGCTTGTTCTGTCTTTGTTTGTATTGCAAGACCTTCTGAAGAACTTGGAGATCAAGATCAGCCTGGATCGAGCGAGGACAAACGTCGGCAATGGTATTTACCTTTATTTCTTCTTCTTCCTTGAATAGTTTAGCTTCATGAAAAGGAATGTCAGTGTCCACATTAACACCTTTTTTTCTTGGTTATAGGGGTCTAGTATCCAAGAGGAAATCCACTTGTCCGCAGGGGGATTATCCTGTAACAACTCAGCCATGCCAAACTTGTTCAACAATTCTCCAATGTACTTCTTTTGGGAGATGAATATATAATTTGGATTTTGAGTCACTTCAATGCCCAAGCAGTAGTGAAGATGTCCCAAATCTGTCATCTCAAATTCTTTCTTCAATTATTTCTTTAAGGATGGAAAATAAATTTGATTGTTCCCTGTTATCAACAAATCATATACATAAACTACAAGATATACAATAATTTTTCCAACTTTCTTGACAAACAAAGTTGCATCATCAAGATTAAAGTCCTTGAAATTCAATTTCAGAAGATTCTCAATTAGCTTTTCATACCAAACTCGTAGTGCTTGTTTCAAACCATATAAGGATTTGATTAGTTTACATACTTTTTGTTCTTTGTCCCTTCACAACAAAACCTTCTAGCAGAGACATGAAGACATTCTCTTTCAAGTCTTCATTCAAGAAAACAACCTTCACATCTATTTGATGAAATTTCCATCCATTATGTGCTGCCAAGGCAAATAGAGTACAAATGGTAGCCCATTTTTTCATGGGGGAAAAGTATCCTCATAATCAATGCCTTCTTTCTGTGCAAATCCTTTTGACACGAGCCTTTCTTTGTACTTATCAAGTGATCCATCCGATTCAAACTTGTTCTTAAAGATCCACTTGCAACCAATTGTTTTGGTTCTGAATGGATGGTCCACTAACTTCCATGTCCCATTCTTGATGAGAGCATCGTACTCCTTCTGCATAACTTATTTCCACTCATCACAATAAGCAACTTCTTCAAAGGAATTTGGTTCAAATCTAGAAGATAAATTCAATTCACAATCATATGAAACATCTATATCATGTACATCACATGAATCTGAACTATCTACATCACCTCCATATTGCCTTGTAGAGATTCTAGTTCCAGTGTTTCCAACTTCATCAGGATTAACACTTTAAATTGTCTTTATGATCCACTTTGGTTGAACTTTCTGAGATGCTATAGGTTTCTCCTTTCAATCCTCTTAATCACATCATGCAAATGAACTTCCTATTATGATGAAGTGGCTGGAACTTCTTAATGAGGGGGATATGGTGCTTCAAAAGGAGATTCCATAGATTGATTCAAGATAGGAATCCCCCTTCAAGATGTGTTATCTCATCATGAAATTCATTATATGTATTTACAAGGGTGAATATCTATAGATGATGAAGTTATTACTCAACAATTTTGTCATTCTTGGTGGATTTAAGAAAAATCAATTCTCTAGAAAGAATGAGCTTCTCGTTTACCTCATCGTAAAGACGATACACCTTGGTGGTATTTGAGTACCCCATGAAGATGCACTTACAACTCTTTGCATAAATATTGTTTCTTTTCTCCTTAGGAATTAAGGCATATCATGTGGAACCAAAGACCTTGAGATGCCTCACCAAAGGAATGTGTCTATACCACATTCCATAAGGAGTCTTGTTCCTAAGAGCATGATATGGACTCTGCTTCACATATATTTCACTTAGAACTTCATCATCCCAAAACATCAATTTCACATTTTTGAAAAACATCATGGAACAAACCATATTTAGGAGAGTCGTGTTCATTCTTTCAGTTACACCATTTGTTGAGGATTGTATGGAACCGTGCTTTGATGTTGAATCCCATGTTGGAAAAGACAATTTTCAAATGCATTAGATGTATATTATCCTCCATTATTAGTACGAAGAGTGCCAATATGTGATTGTACTTCATTTTGGATCCATACATGAAAATTTTTAAAAGTTTGAAAAGTATGTGATTTATCTTTCAACAAGTATACCCAACACATCTTGGTGTAATCATAAATAAAAGACATGATATATTTGTTGCCATTAGAAGATGGAACAAGCACGGGGACACACAAATTAGAATGTATCAATCCAAGTTTTCTACATGCCTTGGAAGTGGAATCATGGAAAGGTTGCTTGCTATGCTTTCCAATGATATAGATATTACATTGCTTCAATTTCCTAGGAATAGTACGCAAATAAAAAAAACACTATTATTTTTCAACAAAAGAAGGTTATCATAATGCATGCATCCAAATCTAGCATGCCATAAAAGACTAAATGACAATGTACCTTCATTATGGTGAGAGAGGTATGCATAATCGTGTGCATGAACAAATGCCCCTTTCAACTTCAACAATCTTTCATCCTCCACTCATGTCATAGCGACCATGTTGTCAAAAGTATTCCTTATTTCAAATTTTCCATCAAAGATATGAATAGAGTGGCCTTGTTTTTAAATGTGCACAAAATATATCAAGTTCCTTCACATCTTAGGAATATAGAGCACATCATGCAAAAGAAAATCCAGGAATCCAGGAAATTTAAGACTGGTGGTGCTAATTCCCGAAGTTTTGAGACTTGATTTATCTGTAAAATAGACTATATCGTCTACATAGTCATTAAAATGTTCAAATAAGTCTCTCTAGAAGTTCATGTGCATGTTTCACCTGTGTCATGCAACCATGCATCTCTCCAAGAAGCAAATGGAGTGTTAAATAAATCTTCATTTACTCCAATATTGCGATGGGAAACAATATAATGAGCAGATTCAGGTGCTTTACCTTTCACCAGATATGATACTTTATCTTTGTCTTCTTCCTGATCTTGCTTGGATTTGGTATTCTCCCAAGGGATTTTGCATGTCTTTGCGTAAGTTCCATTATTGCCGCAATGGACACAATGAAGATTGGATCTCTCACCTTGATTGTACCTACACCCTTTGTTGGATTACTAAGAGGGGGGGTGAATCAATAATAGAGAAATTTAATCCATTTTCACCATAAAATGCAAGTGTTATATCAATGTAGCATTATCATCCAATAGTTGCAGAGTAAATAAACAATGAACAAATGAGAAATCACAAACATACACAATACACTAGTGTTTTACGTGGAAACCCAAAGCAGGAGAAAACCACAAAATTCTTTTTCTTATATGTCTTAAGAATTAAATTCATTGGAAGCACCAACTTCCTTTTTTTTCCAGTTGCAACTGGAAGGAGGCTTCAACCCCCTAGTTTCTCAGGCTACAACCTGAAGGAAGCTCCAACTCCCCAATTCTCTGGCTACAACCAGAAGGAGGCTACAACCCCCTAGTTTCTCAGGATACAACCTGAGGGAATCTCCAAATACCCAATTATCTGGCTACAAACAGAAGGAGGCTACAACCCCCTATGTTCTCTGGCTACAACCGGAAGGTGCCTACAACCACCTGTCCTTTCCCCATCCAACCACCCTGAAATATAAGTAGAATGATGGAACCACTATCACACTATCAATGTTAGATATACTGTTGTAAACTTGTACCAATCAACCTGCACCAAACAACATGTACCAATAACCTGAACCATGCATCAATTTGTACCTCAACCTGTAATCAACCTGTACCATAAACAAGTGTTGTTGGATTACTGAGAGGGGGGGGGG
>ML780997.1:346296-361983 GCA_009831015.1 Picea engelmannii | reverse complement strand
ATATATATATATATATATATATATATATATATATGTTTGAGTTGTAGTTAAGTCATCAATGCGAGGTAAATGATACTTATTCTTAATCATCATCTTATTAAGTTGTATGTAATCAATGCACAACCTAAAAGTTCCATCCTTATTTTTAACAAATGAGACTAGTGCTCCCCATGGTGACACACTAGGTCTGATGTATTGTTTATCCATCAGCTCTTGAAGCTTCATTTTAAGTTCAGTCAACTCGATAGCACTCATCCTTTAAGGTGTTTTAGACATAGGTGCAGATCCGAGTACTAAATATATGGTAAAATTTATGTCACTTCTAGGAGGTAATCTTGGATTTTCTTTCGGAAACACATCCTGAAATTCTTGCAGTATAGGATCATTAGTTAAAAAAATTTCAACCACCTCATTATTACTTTCAAATATGTGCACAACAAATATCTCACATCCTTTCCTTCCATTCCTTTTTAACTACAAAGCCGAAATATATCTTACTGACACACCTTGAGGTATTGCTTTAATTGTTCTTCTTTTGTCAGATTCATCTAAACAGTTAAAATTTTGGTCGCAATAGTTCACAACAATTGAGTGTTTTTCTAGCCAATCCATGCCTATGAGTAAATCATAGGATCCCAAGGGTAGAATTTTTAAATCCACCTTAGTCTCCATTCCATCCATAATTACTATACATTCATTTACCCACTCAACAACCTTTCGTTTAGTTCCTGTAGCTAACTGAACTAGCCAAGATTTCTTATGTTTAATTTTATCCAATTTACAGCCCAGGTGAAATATAACTTAATCTTTCACCAGGATCTATTGAAATAGATACAGGTTTATAGTTAATCATACCTTCTATTTCCACCATGGAGGATTGATGATCATCATGTCGATTTTCCAAGGCCGCATTAATCTTATGCGTACATCTAGCCATGTCATTTACTGTTGTTTCTTCTTGGATGTAGTGCACTGCCATATTTTTGTTCTTGTTTAAATTATAGTCTATGTATAGATGAGGTTCTTTGCAACCCCGACATTGCAATGGTGGTCGAGCTATTTTGTTTACCAAATTTGTAGGTTTACTACTATTTTGAACGGATACACTTTGTAGTCCATTGCATTTGTTTGTTGTCCATATATTGCATATGTTTCTCCTAACTAGTGCATTGTGTGCTGGTTGACGTGGATACTTAAATTATTTCTTCTTGAAGTTGAACTTGTCCTTGTTATTATTCTGCCATGTTTTTGTATTTTTATTCCTTTGTTTAAATTGAGTGTAACATAATTTGGCATGCCTTATTACTTCATCCATTGTCCTAGGATTAAGAAACTTGATTTTATCCTTGTATGCTTGAGGCAGACAACTCATAAACCGTTGAACCTTTTCCTTTTCCTCTCTAAGGTAAGGTACACATCTCATTAAATTTACGCACTTAGTGACAAAATCCTTAGTTTTCAACAGTCCTAGTTTGAGATTATGAAATTCCTTGGATTTTTTGTCATAGTATATTTCTATTAAATACTTTTGTTTAAAATACTTTTTTAATATTTTATAATTCAGTTTGTCGCTTCTAATTTTATTCATTGACTTAGTATCTTGCCACCATATGGAATCTTTACCATTCAATTGGTACACAACTAACCTAGCCCTCATATTGCTTGGGTAGTTATAGATTTGAAAATATTTCCCCATGTTCAGAAGCCAAGCTTCTACTCCTTCCTCAGACTCACCATCAAAATTGGGTGGCCTGATCTCTTTAAACTCACCAAATAGTTTGTTATCATGCCACTTTTGTTTTTTAGTTTTGGGTATAGTTTTCTGTAAATTATTTCTTTCATAATTGTCCTCACTACTTCCTTCAATAATAATCTTTTTTCTCACTAAACGTTGTGTGATCTCTACATTTGTGTGGTTCATCATTGGAAAATTCTTTTTTTAGCGTTGTTGGAAGTCTGTCCTACATTCTCGTTCTATTTCATTTTAGTCATGTTCTTAAGTAATATTTCATTTAACTCTTCTTGTTATTTACTAGCCTTTAGTAGTTTTTCATTATCTTCCTTGATGCTCTGTAATTTTTCCCTTATGCTACACACTGTTTCCAACAATCATAAGGAATTATCATGTGGTTGTTCACTATGTAGCTTTGCATACATCCGTGGACCACTTGGTGTTGATTTTCCGAGATCTTCAGTCATGTCACTCGTTTTTCTTGATTATGATATGTGCAAAACATGATTGACGTCAATTCTTTTTGTCTTAAACAAGAATTATGACTATATTTTTATATGTACTATAAAAAACTAAATTGTTGTTTGTTTTGAGCCCATAAGACCTTAGTGTTTGAACCGTGGCTCTAATGCCATTTTGTAATGTCACCAATTTTACAATTTATTTATTTTAAATTACTGATAATGCTATTCTCATGTTATCCAAATTTCAATGTCTCTTTGCCTAAGTAATTCAAGAGTACGTTCAAGTATTTTTCGATTCATCAATTCTATCTAAAATTGTCATGGTGATCCATGACATGAAAAAATATTCTTACTTTTAAACTCAAGAATGATTTTCGAAGGTTGGTTTCACCTTTATGGTTAATTGAACCCATTATCAAAACATGTGTTATTCCTTTTTCCCTTGTCGGTTATGTTTTTAACTTAATTAAAAAGGGTTCTTTGAATTCTAACTTATAATCATTTTTGTTTCTTGTAGAGGCGAAGCTCTCCTACAAAAACTTGGCATAAGTGCACAACATATTGAGGTACTCGCTTCTTATTAAACCTTTATATATATCTCTTGTAACAGTGGGTTTCATCTCTTACAAAAACTTGGCATAAGTGCACAACATATTGAGGTACTCGCTTCTTATTAAACCTTTATATATATCTCTTGTAATAGTGGGTTTCATCTCTTAACCTTGATTTACCATAGTACTATCATACTCACTATTAGATGCACTACTAGGTTATTGTTTCTCACACATTTGTAATCAATCTTTTTATAAAGAAATAATATCATTAAAATATATAATACTTATCATAGTTTCCATAGAGGAATACTCTATGAGTGTTTTATACTCACAAACTTATACTTGTTTGGTGCTCCACTTAGGGACATACCAAATTGTATCAATCACAATTGTATACCATGCACTAGTCATTGTTATCAAATGATTTAATTTTATCATGTACTCCCTCTACCTAGAACTAGGAGAGAAATCGACTTTCTATTTGAGTGGCGTCTTGGGTTATCTGACTTGGAAAAGGTAAGATAAGCCACATCGTTTTCCAAACTTGATATGAGACAAACTATCTATCAATACCGTTAACATTTAATATTAGTGTATTGTCAAAGTTTCATGGAGGTTTCTCGATATCCAAAACTCATTGAAGAAGAGTCATGATGTTTTTTCTCCACTTGGGATATGCCTTAAGGGTTTTGCCCTTGCTAACAACCAACATTATCATTGTAACTTTTAGGTAGTTCTTTCTTTCCAAATCTCACGACTCATTTTTAGAATGTTTATCATAGTGCACCATACTTATATTTACATTTTTTTGTTTATGATTACTTCTGATACAAATCGATCTACTCTTTGCACAGGTTAGGTAATGGACTCGATCTGTACCAAACATGGCTAGGGTAACCACCTACATTCTTCCCGAAGGTAATATTTCTGGTTACAACTAAACTCTCACCCAAACTTAGACTCTTTAGTTATTAGATAATTACATGGCTTAGTCTCTAGATTTTACCCGAGGCTTTTAAGACTTCTTGTTTAGTGAAAAATCATTGGTTACTTGTAGGTCTGATCTGAGAAAAGAGGCTATGATTATAGGTATTGAGAATCTCGATGGAAGATTCAACCTCATAAGGTAACGCCAACTCGTTTTCTCTTGCTCTTCAATGGGTTTTATGTTGTTTGCTTGTGGTTTTTATTTTTAATACCATAATTTCTTCTATACAGGGATTTAATTTATTCCCTTGATCACACACTGAGATGGGAGGCTACATCAACAGGTATTCTTTTTATTAAGCAAACCATTAAGCTTAAATACTAAGGAAAGATAATGAACTCCTTGGAGTCACATTATTTACAGGTTGATTCACAAGAGACGGTCATTCAAACAATGGTTTATCTATATAGTATCACGATGACTCGTACGAGTCTCTTATGTATATCCTTTTTACATTCTTAGCTTACAAGTTGGTAACGCCATCCATAGCTACACCTTAAGGAGGTAGACTCCTAATTAATAACTACGTTGGTGATTGAATATTAAAATAACAGAGTCGTATAGGGTCTCTTGACTCCCTGTATCAAGGTGAGGGTTTCGTTGATGCTATACTTTATCTCAAATAGTCTATCTCATGTGACCACAACTCTAGTCTAGGGTTTTGAGGGAAACCCTTGAAATATTTTATATAAATATTCTGATAATTATTTTTACAATAAAATTTATTAATGAAAGAGCACATAAATATATATACTTGAATCTTTAACCAATTCTATAATTAATGGTAAATATTTTCTGTCACTACTATATTTCTTTTACTATCTGAAAAGAATAAGCAAGAATAACATATGAAACCAGTTCTGCAATGTATAGTAAATATTTTCTAATACAACTATCTTTCTTTACTATCTAATGAGAATAAGCAAGAATAAAATATGGGTCTACTACAAAAATTATAGGAACAAACTGATTAGAAAATCCAGTTCCTCCTGACCATAGACTAGAAAATCCAAATCAC
The DNA here is from genome assembly GCA_009831015.1 of Picea engelmannii. NCBI lineage: Eukaryota > Viridiplantae > Streptophyta > Pinopsida > Pinales > Pinaceae > Picea > Picea engelmannii. Next base: position 357,227 of record ML780997.1, on the reverse strand, counting down.
TTGCTCCTGACACCCCGAGCCTAATTCATTATTCCATAGGGACTGAAAATTTCAATAACCTTTTCCAGATAAACCAGAGCTTGACTCTTTCACAGAATCGTCGAGCTCAAAATCCTCATCACAAGTACTCAACAATGTCCTGCCTCCTCTATACTTGTCTTTCCTTGTCTCACCAAGGAGAAAATAATAGTTTTCCTCGGTATTTTTCCAAGTTAGCCTCATCCCCAACTCTAGGGAATATTCTTGGCCTAACTTTGTGCTAGCTTGTTCACTCTCCCATGGAATAATAAATTACTCTTTTGTAATTGGATTCTCTAATCAGTTTGTCTCTAGTAAAATAAAATAAATTAAAAATAATAATTACAAAAATATTCCTCATTACCAATGTTTAGGGTGATATAATTTTAGCATAAGTCTTTTTCCCAAAAACTCTCATAACATAAATAACCAAAATTAATTTATTCAAATATTTGTAAATGGAGGGACATTACATTCCCTTTTGTTCGATGTCAACAACCATTATCACATATAGGGATTCATGCGATACCTTGGTTTCTATTTGACCCCATTATTGGATTCCTCGTCTTTATCAGTAGTCTACATCATTGGATACTATTCAGAGAGTCTTTGTCATGTGATATTCCATCTGGTACATGTTAGAGTCATACCTCGGTTTGGTCCTTTCAATGTTTTTGTCTGAGTCCTTCCAAATCTTTGGCCTTCTACTACTCGTGCTAGATGATGGATGATGCATTAAATATTTCCTTCCAACAGGTCTCTTTCTATCGACTTTGGTACATCTTTCTATGGGATAGGGATATAGAGTTATTTTTAGTACCTTGGGACTTGCAGTCATTAGTGGCAATTTCCCTCACTATTGACAGTGGGAATACATCAATGTCCCCTGATCGATATATTCTATCAGGTGTTCGACATCAAACCCTTTATGCACACTTGTTAGAATGTACTAGGTACATTGACACCCATTATCAGTATTGATGGCTTGTCTCACGTTTTTTAATGATATACATCAATGACCGGTAATCAAATAGTGTCTCAATGTGTTCGAGTCCAACACATTTATTCTCATAGTGTAGACTCGTACCACGATGGATTTTTTTGAATACTTTGTGTGAAGTACAAGCATCACATCTTTTGTGTTCCTATCTGACTTGTCTTTATTGTACCACTCTCTTCGACAATGATACTTGCAGAGGATCAATTTGTTCGCTCCATTGGTTCCAAATATCCTCTATTTGATTATGAGACATAGATCCACTATGCATCCATTCATGGCTATGATCTATATTTTTGTATGGATCCACTGTGTATTATCTCATGGCCATGATTGCTACTTTTATATATCACGTGGATCCACTGTGTATATTTTTCGTGGCCATGGACATGAGTTATTATTTCATTACTCATGGATCCGTAGTGTACTTGATTTGGCGGTCATGCTTATATCACATTCAAGAATGGGAATGCCTAACTTGTTAGAGAGTATCTTACTTGTTTTTGTTATAGGTATTGTTCTGGGATTGGTCTTCAACTACTCCTACCCAATGGCCCCTCCACAATCTCATGACTACTTTGTAATGTATTTTGGCCATCAATTTCTCTTATGAGCTCACACATTAGGGGGCATTTGTTATAACATCATTTAACACCACACATGCTCATGACGACCCGTTGGCCTTGGTTGCATCCCTTTCTCTGTTTGAAGGAGAAAAATCCCCCTTTTCCTCCCAAAAAATATCTTAAAAAATCCCCTTTTTCTAGATGTATGTGACTCTCCTTAAAGAAACTCGCGTACATACGCGACTTTCCAGTTAGAAACCTGCGTACATGTATAGTTGGCTTTAAAAAAATCAATCCCGATATTTCAAACGGATTTGACGAGTTTCCTAGGTTCCTGACTTCTTGTAGCTCGTTCATAACTACTCCAACTGTCAAAAGGTAGTATAGAATAGATCCTTGGGACAGAGGAAAATCATATCAAAGAAAGGCATCCTTATGTCAGACTTTTCCTTATAACCCTATAGGACCATGTTTTCCCTTGCTTATGAGATTGTCATTCCCCTTGAAAACCCTTGTTTTTAGGATTTGTGTTTCCCCTTTTCTTGTCACGAAGAAATCCATTGCTTCCTTAGACCTACCATAACACAAAGCTTTGGAGGTAGTTCTTGTAATCTCTGCCCTTGGGTGGAGGAACTTGGAGCTTGGTTTCAGGACCGTGCCACAACAATTATAGGTTGTAACCAACTTCTATGTTCTTATTAATAAAATATCTCTTGGTATCATCCATTTCTATTTGTTGATTCATGCTTTTAGTGAGATTATTTTATGTCTTGCTTTGAATATATTATGCAATTTGAAATGACCATGTATAGTTAGTTGGCAAATAACTACCCATTTGTAGTTGCATGCTTCTTTTTTTGCAATAGTTTCTGAGGATCATTCTGTAAGAGTTATGGAGAGAAAGTTCTTGATCGGGATCGACTTCAAACGTTGGTTTCCAAGTATGTTGATCCATAATATATTTGCAGAACGAAATGAATACAAATTATTATCAAAAGATGCTTAATACAAAATAACAGATATACAATTAAACTGGTTTCTATTCAATAATGAAATAAGTTGAAACTGTAAAATGTAGTGGAAACAAGCTTGCTAGAATGATGGCGTCTTATCTCTGAGAAGAGATGTGAAAACTGAGCTCATTCACAAGAAGATGATTACAATGAGGCTCTGAAGGACTTTTTACAATAAACAAGAATGTCAAAAACCTAGACATCCAAAAACCTAACCCGAGGAGATGAAGTGCCAAAAGTCATGTGGGCCTCGTTTGGGTAAGCTAGTACATCAACTTGTTGGGGTCGTAACTTTTTCATACGATATTCGTTTTAGATGCACGATATCCCGTTAGAAAGGTCTATCCGAGGATTACATGTTTTGTTGCTATCTATCAAAGGTTAGTCTAACTATGGCGAGCCCTAAAAAAGTTGTTTAGGGCCTCAAAATGGCCCCGCAAGTCAGGGACTCGAAAACTAGGGAAAATGTGTTGAACATGCATATAATAGATCTAGCTAGAAAATACCACACACATTTATAGAGAGAAATTGAGAAAGAAGAATAAGGAGAGAAAGAATGGAAGAATTCTCATTAACTGTTATGAATAATGAATAATTTACACATGATATACTTTGTATAACTCAATGAATGCGAACTAGAGGAGAACGAATGCGCCATAGTGGTCGTCTAGAGTGATCTGGACGCACACCAACAGTTACGGGAGTGAACTTCCACCTAGTCTAGTCTCTCAGGAAGTTACAAGAGTGAACTGCCACCTAGCTGAGTTAACTAGTCAACTAGTTTTCAGTTAACTGTCTGAACACGGTGTAGTGAGGAGTAGATCAAGGAATCAAGGGTAATGCACCAGTATGGTGATGATCCCAAGGCAAGTGCGCATTATCATGGTGATGATCCCAATGTTTCATGGTGATAAAACCAATGTAGCATCTATACTCAACTCAACTAGTCAAACTGAAGTGTCAACTGAAAGAGAATATTCTCCAGGTGGAATATTCTCCTCTAAAATATAGGAGATTGGATAATGACTAATTATGAATAATAAACAAGGAAAAACCTTAGGAAAAAGAAATCCTAGTTGTGTGTGAAGTAACTCCAACACCCCCCCTGAACATCACTATGGTGAAAATAAAGAATGGGTCCCGACAATGAGGCAATGTTAGGTACCCAAATACAAAAGATACTCTAAAATAAAGTGAGGAAAGAGGGAAAAACTCATGGGAACCCCCCCCCCCTCAAGGTACAATGTATGTAAAAAGAAAAACTACAATTGCTAGGAAATTGTATCCTTCACTCCAAGACGACTTCACAAAGAATGGAACGTCTGTTCAGTGAAGGTCTTGGTGAAGATGTTTATCGTTTGTTCTACTGAAGGAAATAATTGTAGGTCGATGATCCCCTTGTGTACTAAGTCCCAGATGTAGTGCATGTGGATATCAATGTGCTTCGTCCGCTGCCTTTGAAATGGATCTCTGCAGAACTTCAGAGTGCTCTAGTTGTCACACCAGATGACGATCGGCTGATGAAACTGAATGCCCAACTCAGTAAGAAAATGTTGTAGCCACATAGCCTGGATGGTTATGTTAACTACCCCTCTGTACTCTGCCTCGACTGAAGATAGAGCAATGGAAAATTGCTTCTTTCTCGACCAACAGATAGGCTTGGAACCAAGACTGATTGAGTAACCAGATGTGGACTTGTGATTAGTGTTATCTCCATCCCAACCAGAATCGGTAAACTTGATGAGATCTAATGTAGAGTCTGTTGCATAATGAATCCCAAAGGTGATGGTGTCCTGTACATATTGAAGGATATGCTTTGTAGCCTTCCAATGTAGCTCATGCAGCTCCTGCATGAACCTAGAAACTGCAAGGTTTGGTTTGGAGTGTGCGAGATACAACAAGATCCCCACTAGCTGTCTGTATAGTGTGATTTCAACCAGTGGAGTCTCCCCGCCATCCTCAAGTTTGAACCCTGAATAGGAAAGGAATTGCAACAGACTTGCAGTCTGTCATGTGAAATCTCTCTAGGAGATCTCGTGCATACTTGACCTGAGACAGTTTGATGCTTGATGCATCATGGCTAATCTCAAGTTCAAGGAAGAAGTGTATCAGACCCATGTTTGTCATCAAAACCTGTCATGTAGAATCCTCTTGACTGCAGCAATTGCTGAAGTTGAGCAATCGATGATCATCAAATCATGAACATACATAACTAAAATTAGAAGCGAATCAGCCTTCCTGAGCATGTAGACATTCGGGTCTGATTTACAACGTACAAAGTTTTGTGACAACAGGTAGGAGTCCATCTTGGCATACATTGCCCTCAGAGCCTGCTTGAGGCCATAAATGGACTTCTTCAGTTGGCAGACCAAAGATGAGTCCTGCATAAATATCTAGGGCTGATCCATATAGATCTCCTCAAAGATATCACCATGAAGAAATGCATTCTTCACGTCCATCTGATGGAATTCCCATCCCTTGGTTGTTGTAATGGAAAGTGCCAATCGTATGGAATCCATCTTCGCTACTGGAGCGAAGGTATCATCATAGTCAATACCATGCACCTATTTAAAGCCTTTGGAAACAAGCCTAGCTTTGTATCTACTAATTTGTCCATCCATTGCGCTCTTGGTCCTATAGACCTATCTACATCTGACAAGTTTCCTCCTAGAAGGAAGGGGAATCAGATCCCAAGTCTAGTTCTCGAGGAGGGATTTGTACTCCTCTTGCATGGCGGATTCCCAAAAGGGATTTCCAGCAGCTTTGCCATAAGACTGTGGATCTGAAGACTAAACCAAGAAAAGATTCCTGGAGGGCAATGGTTCAGTGGTAGTGAGTGAAATATGAGGCTCCTCGAAATTATATCGAGTCCTCCTAGTATCAGTTGGATCACCAATGAGATCCCCTGCATCCTGAAGAGTAGTTTGTTCCCACTTGGGCCTACGCTCTGGCTGTGCAACTGCATCTGGATGCTCTAACTCTAGATCTGATTGTACTGACTCTGAATCTGAATCATCCGAGTCCTCTGAATCTGAATTCTCATCTAAAGAAGTGTCGGCATGTGCATGCTCATCATCTTGGATAGGTGGAAGAATGAAGGTGTTTTCATGCGATTGTTGAGGTACATGCGATAAACTTTTCTCGAATTGGAAACTACGCTCAATGATGAGTTGGTCTGAGGAAATATAAATAATCCTATATCCATTTACACTGTCGAGGTATCCAACAAAAATACACTCAGCGCTTTGTGGATCAAGTGCCTTCCTCTTTTCAAAAGGAATCTGAGCCCATGCACGTGAATCGAAAATGCCAAATTGGGTCACTTTCGGTTTGAGGACACTCCAAGCCTCGTAGGGGGTCTTATCCTTGAAAAATCTATGGGGAGATCTATTTTGGGTGTATGCTTCACAATTAAATGCTTCAGACCATAGTCTTTGTGGTAGAGACTTTTCATGCAACATGCCATCTCCTTTAGAGCTCTGTTTTTCCGCTTAGCAACTTTGTTTTTCCGCGGAGTATAGGGAACTGTGTGTTGCAACTGAATCCCTGCCTCATGGTAAAGATCATGGATCTCATGATTAACATACTCTTCCCCATTATCAGTTCAGAGGACTTTGATCTTCTTTTCAGACGGTGTCTCAACCAGGGCTTTGAAATCTTTGAGGTGTTGAAAGACCTCAAATTTTTGCCTAAGAAAGTAGATCCATGTAAAACATGAGAAATAATCAACAAAAATGAGAACAAACCTCGCTTTGATAATGTATGGATGAAGAAAAGGACTCATAATCTCACTATGGATCAGATCTAAAGGTGCAGAAGCTCTCTGAGACTTTCCTTTGTCGAATTTCTCTTGAGGGTGTTTTTCAAGACACATCCCTCACATACTCCCTTGGAGAAATGGATGTCTGGTAGACCATCAAGTAGTCTTTGCTTGCTAAGTTGTTGCATGTATATGAAATTCAAATGTCCAAACCTTTCATTCCATATCCTATTACTTTCATTAGCATGAGTAAGCAGTAAATAAGAATCAGGTTCAATGAATTCAAACAAAGTATACAATATAGACTGATGGTTTACCTCACCGGTAGCAACCATGAAGTTGGTTTGCATGTCGTAGATGTCCACGACATTTGGTATGAATATGATTTTCTTTCTAGTGCCAGAATTCATCATCTGATACATAGAGAGAAGGTTGATAGAAATTTTGGGAACGTGCAACACATTCTCAAAGCTTTCGTTGGTGAGTTCAATCCTTCCTTTGCTGGTGACTTCGATTGAAGATTTCCCCCCATCAGAATAGGAGGACCTTTGCATGCATCCAATGAAGGATAAACTACTTTTGAGGCAGCCAGGTGATGTGATGCTCCTGAATCTACGATCCAAGCATCGGGAGAGGAGTTGATGGCAATCAAGGCATGGCTAGAATTGCCTTTCTTGGGATTCAGATCTTCTTGCTTCTTCTTCTTGGCACCCTTGGGGATGGGATCTCCAAGGTTATTTTTCTGAAGTATTTGAGACATTAGATCTATTTTTTTTTTGCATGCATGTAGATTCTGGATGGAATCCTTTGTGATAGTACGTGCATTTATCCCCTTTTCCCCTTTGGATCCAGAGGCATCGGTGAAGGGTTTTCTGTACCCTTCCTTCTTCGGATGTGCATGAGCTTTCCTTTTGTCTTTATCTTTAGATTTATGATATTTATGGCTTCCATCTTGCACAGTAAGTGCATGCGCCTTTGGGCCTTTGATTTTTCCCATGTTGATGAGCTTGGTTTTCTCTTGTGTCAGGGATTCGATAAAGTCCTCAAGAGAAGGCATCTTCTAGATGGCTCAAGAGGTGAATCAGACAGAATTGAAAGTGGATATGAATACAAATAATTCATGACCAAGTTTGGAGAGAATGGTGAGAACCATTTGTTTCTCCTCAGATTTATCAACCCCGCAAGCTTTGAGTTGCGACAGTAAATCCTTGAATTTTGTAAGGAAATCTTGGATATTGTCGAAGCTTTTTGGATCCAATGTGAGAAATTACACCTCTAGCATGTGTCCCCTCATCTCACCATGTTTTCCAAAGATCCCTTCCAAGGTGTTCCAGGCTTCATTGGGAGTCTTACAAAAAGATATGTGAAAAAGGAGATCGGGAGAAATAAGACTGCAAATCGTTCTAAGTGCTTCATCCATTTGATTTAAGTACTTGGATTTTTCTATGGATGATGTTGGTTATGTATTTGTATTCAAGGTTAAACTGTACAATCCTTTTGTTCAGATATGTATGGCTATTTTCTCCTTCCATGCAAAGTAGTTGTAAGGTGTAAGAATGAATTCTTTTTGGAAATCCATCTTTCCGCTATCTTCAATCTTTTGTACCTGCAAAAAAATTCGGTGTAGATATTTCTTAGCAGTCCATCAACTTTGATACCATGTAAATGTGTTGAACCTGCACATAATAGATATAGCTATAAAATACTACACACATTTGCAGAGAGAAATTGAGAAAGAAGAAGAAGGAGAGAAAGAATGGAAGAATTCTCATTAACTGTTATAAATAATGAATAATTTACACATGATATACTCTGTACAACTCAATGAATGTGCACTAGAGGAGAACCAATGTTCCATAGTGGTGGTATAGAGTGATATGGACACACACGAGCAGTTACATGAGTGAACTGCCACCTAGTCTAGTCTCTCAGGCAGTTACGGGTGTGAATTGCCACATAACTGAGCTAACTAGTAAACTAGTCCTCAATTAACTGACTGAACAGAGTGTAGGGAGGAGTAGATCAAGGAATCAAGGGTAATGTGCTAGTATGGTGATGATCCCAAGGAAAGTGCGCATTATCATGGTGATGATCCAAATGTTTCATGGTTTCAAAACCAATGCAACATCTAGACTCAACTCAACTAGTCAAATTGAAGTGTCAACTGAAAGAGAATATTCTCTAGGTGGAATATTCTACCCTAAAATATAGGAGTCTGGATAATGACTAATTATGACTAATAAACAAGGAAAAACCTTAGGAAAAATAAATCCTAGGTGTGTGTGAAGTAACTCGAACAAAAAACTGCCAAACAGGAAAACTGCCAAAATGAGCCAGCTGGAATAGTTGGGAGGCCACCGACATCCATCTGGATCATATGTTCTCTTTCCTATCATTTGAAAGTTAGTTATTTCAAGTAGTTACTTTTAATTAACTATCTAATTAGATTTTGAGAGAATTCTTTTAGGGCACCGCTCCGTTGTGGCCCTGACCCATAGCCATGGGACTTAGATTTCCATAATAATATCCTACACTACAAATGGATGAAAAATGAACTATGTAAAGTCATAATGTCATTGTATCCATCCTTAATATCCCAATCCTTCAAACCTATGTTCATGACAAAGCTTTAGTAACAAGACATAGAATAAAGGTAGATTAAAAGAAGGAAAAATCAAAACTTGATAAACTCTATCCATCATATTAAATATGTGATGTTGATAATTCATAGGAACATTAGATGAATACAATTCCTCCAACAGATCCAAGAGGATATAAAGAACGATCACAGAGTTCTAGGAGGATCTCGAATGCTCACAGAGGTTCTAGGGGATCCATAAAAGCTCAGAATTTGACCACCTCAAAATTTCATGAAAGTGACTTTATTGTGTAGATCTCGGCATTAGCTTTCCAATGACGTAAATGACACGTCAAATAGAGCTTGTATGCAAAAGTAATGAGCAATCAAAGTTTGGTCAAACCAAGCAAAATGGGGGTGCCACGTGGCACAACCAGAGGGTGACACATGGAATGATGACATGGCACCTAATTGGCAGTTGACTGGGAAGATTGTACCTCTAGGTTGACGAATGGCAGTTTGACAAGTGGCAGATTATTGGTCCAGTTATATTGTGACATGTGGCATTGAAGAGACAACGAGAGGCTTCCACGTGACAACCCCTCATTGGCTAGTAATGGTTAATGTGATGTAAAATTTATGGAGTCCAGGGGAATCAACCCCATTACCTCCCTAGCCTCTACCCCTTCACATACCCGCCACAACCAACACACCACAATATGTTCCCTGTTATACATATGGCATAATATATATTTAAGTTTATATCAAACGTTATATGGGTGGCCAAAGGGCCAAGGGCCTAATCCCTCGACCCTTGGTCCTTGATCATGTTATACCACCATGTAACCATACCATGGCGTGGATGAGGAGCTTAACATATCGTTTAGAGGGAGTAGTTATATCCATGTGTTATAACAATATAACAATATATATATATATATATATATATATATATATATATGATGATGATGATGATGATTAACGTCCACTAAGACCGAATTGTTCTATCAGACCTTAAGAGGGTAAGTGATTACTTGTGATTCTTTAGAATTTTGCTTCTGTGCTCGAAAAGCATTAAGAGAAGCTTTCCAATATCACCATACTTTTGTTGAGTTAAGAGGTTAGGAAGGTTGGTAGTGTGATAAATATTTTGAAAATGAGATCTAATATGGGTATAGGCTGGACAATCTAAGAGAAAGTGTTTTTCATCTTCAACATTCTTAGTGTCACAAAGGTGACGCACTCTTTCATCCCATGGCGTTTTAGGAATTGACCAACACCCAGTTTCACTATGGATCTCGTGAGAATTTGTTCTTATCTTAGCAATGCTTATTTTTTTTCTTTACACTTGGCAAAACATATAGATAATTTTGATCTTCTATATTAGGGTTGATTACATCTTTATAATACCTTAATTTTATTTTTTCCTCTAAATATTTATCACACCACATTTTCTCCTTAAATTTTGATTTGAAGTTTTTTTAATAGTATCTTTATTCTGCAAAATGGTTTCTTCCATGAGTCCCCAATAGTTTAGCCAAGACCGGGCGTCTTTATGCCATCGTCGCTTGAGTCGATGGTGGTTATAACTTGATTTTGAAGCAGTTTTAGGTAGCCTCTAGTCTTCCATGTTGTTTAACTTGTTCTTATACATTAGGTATCTATTCATAGCCATTCTCTCAATGGGGGAGAGGCTTGTTTCTAAGAGGAGGATGGGATAGGGCGTAATTTTGAGATTATAGGTTATAAAATTATTTTTTATTTGCTCTATCTTTCTCTAGGAATCACGAGAGATACTACAACCCTAGACTTCACATCCATAAAGAATAATAGGTGTAACAAGAGACTCAAAGAGGAGTTTATTCTTATCCCAACTCCAAAGATCGACTGATTTACAATTGTTTTCAAGCCCATAATAAGCTTTCCATCCCCCAATAATCCTTTTCTCAATGCTATAATTCCAATTGAGCTTGTGGTGAATATCAATTCCAAGATATTT
>ML780997.1:308344-333199 GCA_009831015.1 Picea engelmannii | reverse complement strand
ATGAAAGAATATTATCCCTTGCACATTTGATAACCTCTTTGAATTCTATCAAATTTACACTATTGGAACTATAGATGCTACTCATAGATTGAACAATTAGATTTGTGGCATTGCAATGAATTGGGATTATTTGTAAAATCACGAAATATGTTTTCACAATTAAAGGCCTCAAATACAAAATTGGACATGGTTACTCATAGCTTGGTTTAAAGGATGTATCTTAATTGAAATTTGTCTAATAATGTATCCCAATGATTGGAAATGATGGAAAAAAAATGATATTAAACTAGTTTATTCCTCGATAAGGTACTAGAATTTTACTAAACAATTTAGCTAAGTGGGATAAAGCCACATATAGTTATACTATAAATTATTGTGGCTAAGCATTTCCAATAGATGAGACATTGAATATCTTTGAAGATATGCTCAAGTTAGTGTTTTCACCCAATACAATTACATCATATCGTTCACTAAAATTTTTTAGACATGGACCCCTTTGTGAGTGATACCCAACTCAATAAGGGACGAATGAAAATATAATCTCTATGTAATGCTTGTGCATTCCATATAAATTTTGAATTATCACCATTATTAACATAGTATCATTATTGATGTAGTAGCATATAACTTTGTCGAGGCATTGCCTAATTTGGTTTCTCTATAAATCATTAGATCTATTGCATCACCCCAATTGGATATTGGGCACACAAAATAATTCTAAGTGGAGAAAATAGTTTCATAAAAGAGTTCAATTATTTGATGAGTAAGGACACTAGCTGCTTTCTATTTATTTATTTATTAAAGGCCCTAAATACATATGGAATGCATCTAGATCAGTGGGGATGACAAAGACAGTTTCTACTTTTAGTTAGGAAGAGATGGATAGTGCAAATGTCGTTGGAATGATGAACCTCCTCCTATTGTTCTCTCAAGAAATTCTAATCAAGTAAGAGTATTAGATAAGAAATATGGTTCAACCTGAGAAGGATGTAGGGAAAGAGAGAATGTAAGTCATTAAACATTGAAACCTCCAACAATGATGTATCATCACATGCTATATAGTGTTATCTAGTGTTAGGTTAGTGGTTGGACTCACCAATTTAGTCAGCATGGTCCCTTATTGTTGCATTGTTGAATTATCATGTCGGTTCTAGGGTGAAGGTGGGCTCCACATGTTAGTGTGCAGGTGGGATCCACGAGCTTGTGCTTCTATCGCCTTAGTGTAGGTAGGATTTATGGGCATGACCTCTATGTATTGTGTTGGTGGATTTAGGCACATCAAGGTAGGAGGTAGGTTAGTTTTTTTTTTAAATTAAATATATGAATTATACTATGTGTGTGTGTGTGTAATATTATATATGTTTTCATCAATATGTGTGTGTGTGTGTAATATTATATATGTTTTCATCAATTTTCATTGCAATTTTTTGTCGAGTCTAGTGCACTGGTTCAATGAATAATGTGTGCTATATCATCCACTTCTTTTCTAATGGAAGTTTCGTTTCATGCAAACAATGGTGTGGTAATCAAGTTGTTTGATGGGTCTACCTAAAAATTGGTTGCGGGACATTTGCAGGGTAGTCAACTTTCACTTTTCTACCTTCTCCACTTGGTAACAATTGAGTGGTAATGTTGGTCAAGATTATATTGGGAGGAACTAAAAAACAAACCCTTGTCCATTATACTTGTATTTTTAGGGATAATTGTGGGTACTCCCTAAGAGGGTTTGTGTCTCAATGTTTTAGTAGGGATTTATCGCAGTTGGTTACCAAGTCAAGTGTTTTGTTTCAATGAATACAATGGAACCATATCATCCACTTCTTTTTTGATGAAACTATCATTTCATGTGAAAAGTGGTGTGGTAAATGACTTGTATGTTGGTTTTTCCTTAAGATTGGTTGTGGGTCAATTGTAGGGTGGTCAATTTTCAGTTTTCTACCAATTCCACTTAGTAAGACAAGTGGTAATGTTTACCATGTTCATCAATGAAGGCACTGATACAAAAACCCTTCTCCATTCTACTTCAAGTTTTAAGGTTTATTATGGCTCCCTAAGAGGTCTTGTCTCTCAATTTTTTCATGGATTTTCGTTGCAGACAGTTTCCAAGTCCAATGCATTGAATCAATAACTTATGCGTACTATATAATCCACTTCTTTATTGATGGAAATGTCATTTCATGCAAACAAAGGTTATAAGAGAATAATTACACATTATATAAAGAGACAAAAAGAGAGATACCATATCTACACATAAAAATAAATAGTATATATATGATATTTACATATAAATATCATGAGAATGCAAATACAAATATCTTATCAACACTCAAAATTGTATTTTTACATATTTGTGTTTATATAATTTGTGAACTCCAAGTTCTATATAATTGAGTGAGATTACAATCAACCTAGATCCATCTTAAATGATTAAAAAAATTACACCCCAAGATATTTAATCCCACTTGATGCTTGATAGATCCCTCTCAATGCTTGAAATATCCCTCTCGGTTCTTTATATTGACATATGATCATGTAAGAATTACAATTTACCCATGTGAAAACATATCTATCATACCGTGATGATGCAAGCATTATCCATGTTATCAATGCACATTGACCGACCCTTGACCAAAGACCATATTATATACGATTTATTGACATAATTGGTCCAATGTATTTTAGGGGTAAAATTGGGATATTAGAAGGAATTGACATTTCTTTTATAGGGTAAGGCTCAACAATTTACTCGACTAAAGGAAGTATGTTGTTTCTTATAATAGAGAGGCAACCAACATTAAAAATTGAGCACATTGAAGCATGTACTTTAAAAGTAGAGTCCTTACCAGTGATGAGGCCATTGTTTCTTGTTATTGGGAAGAAATTTACCTTGAAATTAAGCACATGTGGTAGCATGCACTTGAAAAGTAGAGGCCTTACCAATCCTTGGGTCAATTGTTTTTCTAGATCCCTTATTAGAGACATTTTTTTACATGATGTGGAAGAAGATGCCACAACCTCAAAATAACTATATTAATGAACAAAATAATTGAACAGGGCATATTGATCTGTAGGGTATACTTTTGATGATTTCAAGGTCTATTTTTATCCTTATTGCTTGTTTGATCCTTGGAGTTTTTTTTTTATAATGGATGATTTCGTAAACGATCATGAAAGATATGGAGATTTCGATTTGGCTTAGGTAATGTGGACCCATTTTATTTTCATGACTCCTTTTTCTTTTGAATCATTCATTAAGTACAACAATTTTCATCATCATACCCAACAACTTGACAAAATTAACAAAACTTATTGGGATCAAAAGGATGAAGGTTTATTATATTATTAGTAGGATGTGGAGAGGAATTTATATGAGATTTAGTAGCATGAGACTTCTTTACCTCTTTAGTATATACTTCATGTTCAAATGTGAATGACTCAATCTCATATAAGATTCTTGTTACAAAGACCAAACATGATGAATTTTCTATAGGATAAGAAAAAAGTAATTAGGTTGGATTGCTCTAGGATATTGTTGATTGCATCCTCATAGGATATAGAATATCCTTTTGGAACTCTAAGTTGAAAAAGCAATTATATAATCGACATTATTCAAAGGGGAGGTAGATGCATGGACAACTTCCCTTCAAATACGATCAAAGTCATGAAGACTCATCAAGTTATTTCTTAAGGGATATTAGGTTATGAATGCCAACGTCACATGGCTTGGAAAGATCAAAGCAGTGCACAAACATGTCCACCCATTTCTAAAATGATAAAAGAATTTGAGTGCCATGTTGCTCAAAGTGAAGCGAATAATTCAAGAATGACATTATACTAGGCCATACACCCAACACATGCTAATGAAAAGGTATCAACTTGAGAAGAAACATCTTCATTCACCTTACCATGAAAAGTACAAAATTGTGGTACATGAAAGGGAAGGGCACAAGGGCTTTCAAAACATGAGGGATTAGAGGGTTTTTAGGATATTCAATATAAGAACTACGGACCCCAATAAAAACATAGATTAATGTTTTTTGAAGTACCAAACATTTAAAGAAAGTGCCAAAATATGGAGTGGGCGGTAAAAACAAGAGGATATTATTATATACAAATGGGATTTAATACACCCTATGATTGTCCAATGCACACGTCACTAAGGATCCATTAGGGGCTCATGTATTGGGGGATCAAACATGTGGTGTCACTTTCTTTATGTAATCTTTGAATTTTCTTTGTGTTTTGAATTGTCATGACTTTCTTATAATGTTCGTTACCTATTATACAAAATCTATAGGGTATCAAAGCTCTATGGTTGCATATGAAAGAAAATAGACATCTTGTGACTTTTGTGAGATTTTAGTAAAGGATATGAGAAGTATGGAGATTTCCCCGTGAGTGTTTTTTCCACATTAGGTAAAACTGATTATAAATCCAAGATTAATCCATAAGAAATGCAAAAATCTAATGTTTGAAGAATTTTTCATTTTTAGAGATAGAGAAATGGTGAACCTAGTAGTTCGTTAAAAATCCCATCTATTCCATGACTCTTCAAAAAAATTATGCATCTAAGATCCTTTAAGATAATGTAGCATGGATGGTACGGAAATAGTGAACTTAAGAAACAAAATCTAACATGCTTATGAAGTTAAATAGCTTCATGGATTATGAGAGGTGACATTCACATCGATACAAACATATATTTTTTCTAGAATGGTTAGATATCACAAACCAAAATTGTTCTTTTTTATGGGGGATTAAAGTTAATGAACTTTCACCAATTTTATTTGGACGATGCATATGTGGCTACTAAGCATTAGTTGGTAAAGGCATGGATTTTTGCAGTATTTTCTTATGGATGCACCACATATTTTGAACAAAGACTATGATCTAGAAAACAAGTATACTTGTGCTAGAGTTTCTCATTCAACTTTAGTGTGTTAGATTTTTTCCTTATTTATGTTGCTAACACAAAACTATGGTGGATAATAACCTTAAACCTACTAGTTGGCTTCTTGGGGGTGATTTCAATATGGTGGAATGGTGAGATGATAGAGATGGAGAGTATGTCTATTCACTATAGGTGGAAGATGAAAAATATTGGATGTCTATCACCAGTCTCTTCATATGGAAGCCATAAACTAGAAGCAAACAAAAAAGGTTGACACAAGTTGGTTTACTTGGTCCAACAAGCAAAGAGGTGAGACAAGGATTTTAGCTAGGTTAGATGGATGCTATTGTAACATATTGGACTTTATTTTCTAATAGTTTTATATCTATAGTTGAGGTCCTTAATTCGACAAAAAAATATAATCATCTACCCATCACCACAACCATGTTAATTGCATAAGAACATAGGAAAGACCAAGTTTTAAGCTTAATTTTTCCCACCTTGAGTCTTTCTAGTGTAGGTAAATCATCAAACAAGTGTGGAATATAGTTCCTCATACTAATTGCAATTTGGGGTGTATTTTTTTAGGAAGATGCATTTTGTTAGAGTGTCCAATTTTTGAGAGGGTGGGGTAAAATAATGGCTAAGAAAATACAAGATGCTTTCCCATAGTTCCTTGCCCTAATGGAAATCTTGAAAATAATTTATTCTTTATTGAACAAGTCCAACCACATCAAGGTGGAAATACATATGGAACCTCCTCCTCCCCTCCCCTCGACTAAATCACATCACACTCAATTATCCATACCTGATCTATGTAGTGGAAAATAATGTAGATTAATATAATAACATACAACATAGAAAATGGCATAAAACATAGAAAAACATAAATCAAAGTAAAAAATAAATCTTATTGATCATTAATCTTCACCCAAATCAATATTTGAATCATTAGGATAAAAATCATTGAAAGGATTGACCATAGAAACGTCATCATCAAATTCTTCATATAATACATCTACTTGATCCTTATCTGCATCATCTTTGACTTCTTTGCCTAACACATCTACTTTCTCCTCTACATTATCTTGTTGATATTATTCAATGTAATCTTATTCTAGTACAAAATATTTTAGAGGCCTTCCTCTTGGCTAATATCTAACAACAGATGACCAACTCGCTTTACTTGTGGCTGGAATTAACACTTTGGTGATAAATTTATATCCTTCTTCACTTGCTTGAGGGATATCTGTTTGTATGGTTGTAGTCTGAAAAATACCTAATCCCCTACTTCAAAACTTCTTTCACTACGATGTTTATCTACTTGTTGTTTCATATGATTATGTGCCATGGTCACTTTATCCTTTAAGGTTTGGAGAACTTGTTGTTGATGTTGGATGTGATTTTCCACTGCTTGAACCTTAGATTTTTCTTTTAGATAAGAAGTGATGGACGGTGGGTGATATCCATAGAGCGCCATAAATGGTTTCATTTTTGTTGCAGTATGAAAGGAAGTGTTATACCACCATTCTTCCAAGGGTAACCACTTGAACCATTGTGTTTGTTTATCAGATACAAAGCAAAAAAGGTATCCTTCCAGACATTTGTTCACTATCTCAATTTGTCTATCAGATTGAAGATGATAAGATGAGCTACGAGCCAATTGAGTACCCAAACAAGAAAATAATTATGTCCAAAAATGTCTAGTGAATATGGGATCTCTGTCACTTACAATAATCTTTGGGCTTCCATGTAGCTTTTGAATTGTCTCCATGAATGCAGTGGCAATTGTACTGGATTTGAAAGGATGAGAGAGTGCACAAAAGTGTGCTTACTTGGTAAATCTATCAACAATCACCATGATGACACTCTGTCCTTCAAACTTCGGTAACCTTGTGATGAAATCCATGGAAACCTCCTCCCAAATCTAACTTGGGATGGCTGATGGTTGTAAAAGACCTGGGGTATTAATTGTTTCCACCTTATTTTGTTGGAAAACCAAACATCCTGTCGCAAACCATTGAACATCAGTTTTAAGGCCATCCCGACAAAATTCCTTCTCGGCTCTTTGATAGGTTTTCAAAAATCCTTAGTGCCCTCCTACCATAGAGGTGTGCAATTCAAAAAGTACCTTTTGTTTGAGTTGGGATTTCTTACATAAATATAAGCGATCTGTGTACCATAGTGAATCATTTTTCCATGTAAATGTACCTGATGCACTAGAATCCTATTGCAACCTTTGAATGCGAGTCCACACTTTTTTTTTCATTCTTCCATTCATCCCTTGCTTTTGTTATCCAATCAGGTTGGATGATAAAGATAGAAGAGAGAAATGCCTCAACATCTTCATCCTTTCTTGAGAGTGCATTTGCCACAACATTCCGCTTCTCTTTTTTTAGATGATTTCAAAATCATAACCCAACATCTTGGTCACCCATTTTTGTTGTTCTTTTGAAGATAGTCTTTGTTCCAAGGAGTATTTAAGACTTTCATGATATTTTTTGACCTTGAAGTTCCTACCTATTAGGTAAGGGTTCCATTGCTTCAATGCATGTATTATTTCCATCATTTCCTTCTCATAAATGGGTTTGTGTAAGTCCTTTCCCTTGAGTGGCCAACTTTCAAAAGCAAGGGGCCTTCCTTCTTGCATTAGAACAACAACAATGCCATTTCCTGAGGCATCACATTCCACAATAAAGGTTTTGGTGAAGTCTAGTGTGCTCAAGACATGAGCTTTGCACATTGCCTCTTTAAGTTGTTCAAAATCTTGAGTTTCCTCTGGAGTCCATGAAAATGCATCCTTTTTAGTTAATGTCGTTAAATGTGTTGCTATTTTTCCATAGTTTCGAACAAACTTGCAGTAGTAACTTGTCAAACCCAAAAATCCTCTAAGATTCTTCACTACTTTGGGAATCGGCCAGTCCATCATGACCTTAATCTTGTTAGGGTATACCTTGACACCTTCATGAGATACAATATGATCCAAATACTCTACCTCCTTCACCCCAAAGAAACATTTGGATGGTTTGGCATATAATTGTTTCTCCTTTAGTAGTTTTACCACCCTGTCAACATGTTGAACATGATCCTCCCATGACTTGCTATAGATTAGTATATCATCAAAAAATACTAACACAAATTTTCGAAGGAAGGGCTTGAAAATGGAATTCATCAACCCTTGGAATGTGGAAGGCCAAAAGGCATGAACAGAAATTCATAATGGCCTTCATGAGATCTAAATGTTATTTTTGGGATATATTCTTCCTTCATTCTAATATGATGATACCCTGAACGAAGATCCAACTTTGTGAAGTAGATTTCTCCATGTAGTTCATCTAACAATTCATCAATGATGAGAATCATAAACTTATATTTAATGGTGATCTTGTTGAGCTCTCTATAATCTAGACTCATATGCCATGAGCCCTCTTTCTTGAGTACCATTACCACCGATGCATAGTAAGAACTTTGGCTAGGTATAATAATGTCAGCCTATAATATTTCTTCAACCATACACTCAATTTCACTCTTCTGGGCATAAGGGTATATGTAAGGCATGATACTAGGAGGAAAAATCCCAGGAATTAGGTGAATAACATGATCATGATCGCAAGTGGGTGGAATACCTCTAGGAATATCTTCAAATACTTTGGAATGCTTATCAATAATCCCTTGGAGATCTAGGGGAATAAATGAGATCTAGGGGGATTACACCCTGATGCCCCCTTTTCAATAATTTTGTCATGCCATTAGAGCTTATCACCTTACTGGGTTTCCCTGTGATACCCCTTAACTCAATTTCCTTTCCTTCGAATGAAAATTTCAGAAACAGTTGTTGAAAATTAAAAGCCATTGTTCCCAATGATTGTAACCATTGGACTCCTAATACGACATCAACACCACCCATGGGTATAACAATCATTGGACTATTCATTACATATTCCCCCATAGTAAAATTGATCTTATGGAATTTTCCTAAGAAATTGATAGTTCCTCCATTTGCAATAATTACTTGAAACTCTGGTGCTGGATATATAAATCAATTGAGAGCTTTGGATAATTTATAGTGAATGAAATTATGAGTACTACTAGAATCAATTAGGACTATTACCTTTTTCTTTTTGATATATCCTTCAATCTTGAGGGTTTTAGGAGTGATAATTCCAGCCAATGCATTACATGATATGGTGGGAGTCAACTCTTCATAAGAAATATCTTCTACGTTTTCATCTTGGGATGGTTCTTGTTCTTCTTCCTCTTCACAATATATGTAGAATAATTTCTTCTCACCACACTTATGTCCCTTACTATACTTGTTGTCACAATTAAATCATAAACCTTTCTCTTTTATCTCCTCTAATTGCCGAGGTTTCAACCTTGTAGGTTGAGGTGGTTTAGAAGAAGGAACATTATTCTCTCGATAGATGTTAGGATTGGTCCTTCTAGTAGCCATAGCCATATTTTTACTTTCAACATTTCTCGCCACCTTGAACGAATTCTGCAATGATTTGGGTTCCCAAAGGCGAACCTCATGTTGAATGTTATCCTTTAAAGTTCCTATGAATACATCAATAAGGTGCTCATTTGGAATATCCATTACCTTTATATTCAATCTTTGGAAGTTCTCAATGTGCTCCACAATTGAACCCTTTTGCTTGAGATTTATCAATTGACTAAAGAAGGTATTGCCCCTTGTATCCTCATAGTGTGCTATCATTTCTTCCGTGAAAATTGTCCAAGTGACAAGTGATTTGCGAGAAAAAATCCATCGATACCACACAAACTGATTGGGTTCTAAATATAAATATGCAATTTGTACCTTTTGTGTGTGTGGCACATCATGTAGATCAAAGAATTGCTCCATCTAGAGTATCCATGTGATTGGATCCTTGCCATCAAACTCACTCATATCGATCTTAGGAAAGTGGTTGGTCTTCAACCCAAAGTTGTAGTTTCTCCAGTCTTGATTCATCTTCCTCGTGTCCTCCTCATGAATTTCATGGGATACATTGTCACTTTTAGGTGGCCTCTCTATTAGTTTATTTAGTGTATAAGTTCCCTTTTTTTGGTGGCATGTTGGCAAAGTATCACTGCAAGGTAGGAATTCCTAATTGGCTTAGGCATGGGTCCTCACATACAAGGGAGTGCCATGTGCTATAGCTCTCTAATATACATGCAAGGTCCAACAATAGTACTCAGCCCAATATCTCATGGCACTCACTAAGGAGGCTTGACCATGCCCTTAGCCATACTATCTGACTACCCAGGTACTACAGAGTGATCTCCCTTAGTGTTTTTCTCGGTGTACTATATAAACAAGATGACCAAAAGGTTTACACGATAAGTCTCTGGATTCTAGGGGGTCTCTCAATATACGCCAGGTACGTGGGAGCTCAAATACGTAATAGTGTTGTATAATTCACAATCGTTTGAAAGGGGCCTTCCGATATACTCTAGGTACGTGGAATAACCACACTGTCCCTGGGTTGTAGCACTGACTAGTAATGACAAATCCTATGTTTAGAGACATCGGAACACGTCTACCTAAAAAAATCCCTAAGTTTCTATAAAATTTATGTGATACTCATTTTATCCCACTTTATTCTACTTTTTTAATCACCCCAATTGGATCTTCTAGTCAAAAGATATGCAAATTTCCAAAAAAACAAATTGCACCTTTTAAACACTGATTTGGAGGTTGTTCTGCTAGCTGGCCTTTCTTTTGTCATATCTTTAAATTTTTGACCCTTCTACGTCTGAAATTTAGTTATGTATTTCTCTAATATTTCCTCTCTATAATTCCATAGGTCTGATTAAAATTGGATGTGCCAAGTGGAAGTTATGGTAACTTCCCCACACCTTGCTAATTGTTTTTCCTTTCCACGAGAGTGTACTTGTAAAGCGTGCCAAGTCCACAATATGTGATATATTATTCTAAAAATTGCACCAAAAATACTACAGGTTGTCCACTATCCAATGTAATTAGTCTCACTTAATTTGGAACTCATTGAAGAAGATATCATTGTTTTACCCGGAACACTTGTTTGAGACTAGTTAATAGGACTAGTCAGCTACCCTATCTTAAATGAGGTGTATCTCCAAAATTATGATGACCCATAATATTAATTTTTTACAATAGATACCTTGATAATTCCTCTGAATATCCTTTTAGTTTCACGATCTTAATCATCACAAAAATAAATTTATAGCGACAATTCCAAGATGACTGAATTCAAAATGATTCGGGAACCCGATCTTCCATAGGATATATCTATGAATGTATAAATCCCTAGATGCTGATATTTAAAAAAAAAAAGTACCTTGATCCATCTAATAAATATCCCCAAGGCATTCCTTCTGAAACGCCCCAGAAACAAAGATATAGCGAAAATTCCAAGGTGTATCAGATGCAACAGTGAAACCCTAAGACCTTGAGCTTTGATTCCAAATGTTAGGAAAAACATATCCAAATAGCATAAAAACATCAGAATAAGTACTCCATGCCTTGAAAAAGAGATAATTTCAGATAATAAGCCTCTTTGAGGGGGAAACCTCCTTATACACCACATAAATTCACAAATACAAGATGCTTCCAAATGAAAAGGTCTCCTTGGTATATATAGGAGACTAGTAGGTACAATTACAACTAATAGAACCAAACAGACATAAATAAAATAAAAATACCAATGTAATATGCTCCAATTAAGGGGTAATGTGCCACTATTTATGGCTTAACAACTAGACACTTATAAATAAATGCATATATGTCTATGTGTTGGTTGTGGAGACTGATTATCTTCATGATTCAAAGGTCTTGCTTCATCTGTGTTTGGATCCCATTTCATGATGGGGGGGTGTAGGGGGGGTGGTTTTTCCCCCACATCTGTCGTCGGGGGGTGGAAACAATCTTTTGGAGCCCCCCCAAAGAGAATTTTTTGGGAAAATTGCCTTGTAAAATATTGTAATTTCGTAGTCAATCTGAACTGTTCACCATTAGGTTGTAGATCCAACGATAGATGTTATGTTAGTGTTTTTTTCCCTAGAAGGAAACCCTCTTTTATGTATGAGGGAATTATATTGCCACTGTGTATGAGAGTGAATATTGTATTTTGAGAGAGGATATTGTGAGAAAAGAAGAGAAAGTTATAGTGGGTGTGTTGTAGGTTGTATCCCTTCACTTGTTGGATAATAATAAAGGAAGGATTGACAATTTCTCTAGTCAACGTAGACCAAATTGGGTGAACCACATATATCTTTGTCTCTATTGTGTTGTCTATCTTCTATGTTTTATTTCCGCATCTATTTTTATTTTATTGCTCTGTGATCCTCTTTTTTTCAACACTACAAGCCTCCTCGCTATGATGTCTTGCATCTATGTCTTCATTATTCATTCTTTCATACATAATTTCTTTGAATTAAAACATATAAAATAGTTTTTCAATGCTTGTAGCTGAATGCCATCACTATAACATATATAAGTTGCAAATACACAAAACCTCAAATCATATTTAAAATTTGCACTTAACATAAAAAAGACAATTGACAACTTAATAAGGTGTTAGAGTTTACTTCCCTAAGTTTGATCTATTTACATGGGTAATGACCTTGGTCACTTTGATAATGATTTTGCAGACATATTAGATGAAATGTTATGTTATTAGGTTTCCAAGTCATTCCAAAAACTTTCTATTGACTTTCCAAACCATAAATAATGTGCCCATATTTGTTTTTTGCAAATCTGAAATAAATGGTAAGGAATTTTGAAAAAAGTATAATGAAATAAGTTGTGGATATTAGAAAGACCTTTCCATTGGTATAAGGCACACCCAAAATGGAGTTCAAGATCAAAAGTTGTGGCAAAAAGATATGTTTTGCAAATTTCAAAAAGATGATTTTGTATTGCACTAAAAGATGTTTTAGCATTACAGAAAAAAACATTTCTCACATTTCAAAAATATTTTTTTTTATGAATTTGGGAAGTGTTCGCAAGCTTCCCAAAGATAAATATTTCTGAAATAGCCTAAATCTTCACAATTTTTTGAAATGATCCTTTTTAAAAGCTTCAAAGTGTTCACAAATTTTTCAAAATTATATATATATATATATATATATATATATATATATATATATGTATATGGCTTTAGAAGTGAGTATTCGAATTATCATGGTTAAAGTGGAAATTACTTTTGGAGCATCCTTTGACAAAACATTCAAAAGTTGAAACAAATAGCTCTTATGCAAAGGATCATAAAATTTGGAGTACATGGATGATTAAAAGAAATCAATTAAATTGAAGCATAAATGATACCTACGATGAACATCCTTTGAAAATTTGTAACTTTCCCATATGATCTCCATTTTACAAACGATTTTTTGCAATCCATAGAGGAGAGAACATGCTTTCAAATGAATGGTTACATGCTTATCTTTATATCCAACCTTGTCTCTTTTATAATTTATGAAGTTATAACTATCTTGCTAGCTTAGAGACCTTGACTACATGTTTTCATACTTATGGGCCTCAAAAATGGATTCTAACAATTGTGTTGAGTTTATAATCCCAAAAGACTTATAATAATCCCTTTCTAGCAATTAAAAACGCATTTTGCTCAAGGCCAAAATTTGAATTCTATAAGCTCATTCAATATCTGTGTAAAATGAGATTTTAATATGCTAATTGAAACTGACATGATTCATCAACAGCCATGAAATTGTAATTCATGAAAATAGTCAACTGACATCCAAATAACCTGATACCCAGCCCTTTCCAAAGGAGTCGATTCTTCCTAAAATACAACGTTGAGCCAACAAATGATGCATAAATGTTTCAATGATCCTAGACAAAGTTGTATAACACTTTCAAATGAAAAAAGCATAAGAGTGCAGTTTATGACAAATGTAATGTGATGAATCCATAAACAACCAATTTTCATTGTAAATTAGTTTGACAATGCAACTGCCACATATTATTATGATTGCAATGTGAAGTGAAATTATCAAACATACATACAATAAGAATCATTCTGATCAACAACAGACAATCATTAATCAAACTAAAAAATAATAAGGTCAAACAAAATAGAGCAAACCAACAAGGCTTGATTTTAAAATTTAAAAAGGGCATGGGGGGGGAGGAGTCAGTGGACTTGGGGGCTTGTTGAGGCCTCAACATAGTACCCGATACAAAACAAAATCCATTTCTCACTTGATTTTCTTCCACTAATCATGGATGATGGCCTCTGTCTTTGAATTACATTAGCAAAAGTGCATAAATGGGTGAATTATGAACTTTTAGGTTATGTAACTTCCATCTCTAAACTTGGAATGGGACAAGTGTGCAAGTATTGGGAAGCTATTTCTGAGAAATATAAAGAAAAAGATTCATGTTGGAGATATTTTCTTATGATTACTCTAAAATATTTGCATAGTATAGCCTTTGGGCTTGATTTGACAAGGCAAATTCTCAATTTGGGTGACCCCTCAAAGTATCTTAAACTTAAGGAAAGAAGTTTATGATGAATCATGAGCATACCAAATGTGAAAGTGATTGAGGATGATTGGATATATTTCATAATGGTGCTTTCATATTGATGTGGAGGCACAATTGGTTGGAGAAGAGTATGTCAATATAAGGTGCTTGTCGAGTAGTGAGTTGAATGTTAATCCGAGGATGGCTAGGTGTACCTAGAAAAATCTTCTTGAAGGTCAAGCATGACAAGGGAAGGGGGTCAAGTTTTTTGGTGGCCTTGGAAAAAATGTAGGAAATGCATTTGGTAGCAATTTTCATATGAAATTTGAATTGCATAGACAAGTTGTGAATTCTCTTGGTTATAATAAATCTACCTCCAAGGAAGGAAGGTAGGTGACAAGACATCAAGCCAAGGTAAAAGTGCACATCCATCCGGTTTCTTGACATTTTCTACTTCGGGAATGGATGTGGAAATATGTTATGATTTGATTGAGGTTGTTAGTGATGGACCAATATAATGGTCAACAAACAATAATAACGTGCCATGCATGCAAGTTATGGATAAACATTGTAGTGGAATATGTATGTGTGTTCAAAAAGGTTATAAACCATGACGATAATCTTGACTTCTCGTGAATGCCTCATTGAAATTCATGGATGTAGTGACAATCATGATGGTCGATATATGAACAAACAATTTATGTTCAAATAATGTCAATTGGATGGCCAACTTCACCTTGCCTAGGAAGCGACAAAGGATGAAGGACACAGTTATACTTGGGTGGTGACTTCTTGAGGAAAGGCAGAGTAACTTGTTAATAATTATATGAAATATAAAAGTGTCTTGAGATAACCTTAAATCTACAAGTTTTAAGGAATGGGGCACTGGAAATACCTGGGCAGGGCCAACAGTGCAATTATGACCACAAAGGGATTTTTTCATCTTAGATTTCTATTTCTCTTCTAGAAAAGTTATGTGTTATTTGAAGTAACAAATACAATTATGTATATGGATTATGAAATTCTACTTAGGTGAGAAAATTGCAATTGATGTTTCTGTGAGTGATGTTGGTGCGAAATTGGAGACCGAGGTTCTCAGAGGTTACCAACAAAGGTACCACTGTAGTCTAGTTGCGCTGACATATTCAACCTTCAACGAAGGAAGGAGGTCTCACCCGAACTGCTACTGAGACTTGTGTGATAAAGAGATTTAAAGAGGACACACCATTAAGTCCAGTGCATTATAGTACAAGTCCACACTTAAAGGTAAAAGTAAAGGTATCATAACATTAAAAGGCTTAGACCAGTAAAATAATTGAACAATCCATGTTGCGCAACATTAAAGTAAACACATACATCAAGAATCTTGTGTAAACAATAATACAACTAACAATTATGCAGAACAATAAAGATTACGCAGGAAAGAAACCATGCATTCATCCACATATTAATAAATTTTTGGGTGCCCAAATAATCCAACATATATTATGTTATCATAACTGACCAACCATGGAATACATTCTTTTATATCGATACTTATACAATAGGATCGGTAATGAGATACCTGATCTGGACTCTTAGACTCTGCACAGTTCCATTTCTTGCTCATTAATGCCCATAATCAACCCAAAAATAGAACAACCACTGAAGAGAAAGAACTTAGAACATAATGGAACATAGTAGAACAAAACCCCAGCCCATTACATAATTCCATGATTTATGACTTTTACGTGGGGCTTATTGGCTTCTTGATTACTTTGTTACGCTTTCTTGATTCCACGTCCTTCTGGCATATGCTTGAACATTCCAAATATTTCTGCTGCTCTTCTAGCTGGTACATCACTCTTTTTCCTTGCTAGCGCACTGACAATTAGCTTTATGCCACTTGTATCTAATGTTGATGTGTGTGCTATGGGGTTCCAAAAAACTCTATGACTTTCGTAATACTGCTTCTTCAAAGTAGAGGGCTCAATAGGCCCCAAACACAACCCTTGATTCATCCTGAGTCAAATTTCCACCTCTTTGCACTACTCACCCTCGAATGGAGGGCTGAACTCTGATACAACCTGTACTGTTTGCCGTAGAAAAATGTCATATTTCTCGACTCTGGCTTTCCATTTCCTTACCAAAATTGAGGCACCCCTAAGAAATTCCTGCACGACGTTGACGTCAGGTACCTCAGGCTTGGTAGCCAATAGAGCATTCCAGTCTGTTTCTGCAAGAGATTCTAGTTGCTGAAGTGGAATGTACTTGAATTCAACTGTAGGCATGAACTGCAAAAGTGTTGTATTCGCATCTCTGTTATCTTCATCCATCGCATCCAGGTCATCATCCTTAGCTTGGATCTCATTTTTTTTTTCCAATTTCTCTATAAGGTTAGCAATGGCCTGGGATTCGTCATGCATCTGTTTAATCCTTGTGCGCAACTCTTCGACGAGCCTAGTGTATTGATCTAACAAGCCAACCCAGTCTCTGACCATGTCAAAGAGTTGACTAAACTCCTCAGTCCTGGTATGAAGTGAGGAATTGACATTGACACCCTCTTCGAATGCATGTTCAATCTTTTGGAGGAGCTCTTCAGGTTGCTCCTTTTCCTTAAGCTGAATAGTATCCAACTGGTGTTGGAGATATTATGTTTTGTTGGCCAGTTGCATCCATGCGTATGCTACAACTATCCATTGGCACAACAAGGCCAATGTCCTCTAGAGATCAAGGGCCACATGTCAAAGACTAGGCCATACCTGTATAAATTTTTTGGACATAGCATCGACAATAGACTCAAATTGTACCCACAATCTATGCTCAAGTTCCAAAAATGTAGTAGCACTTTGAAAAACCTCTTGCAAACTTTCTATGTGTTGTGTGAGCTCTTGATTACTGTGCTCAACTGTAGTGATTCACCGCTTTAGTTGATCGATGGAAGCATTGAAGAGGTGCAAAATATGGGGTGTAGGTAGGGTGGATAGTTCTTTGCTAGTAGGAAAAATATTGAACAACGTTTGTGAAGCAAGCGATTGACCACTTGCAATAGAGTGCTCTGAGAAACTTGGGGTACCATCACCCTTTGGAGTAGGCGAGTGGGATCTGTTATTGCACAATTTGTACTTGCCCAAAATCCCAAGGCAAGTGGGTACAAAATTGACGTAACTGGGAATAACCTATCATTGCCACCTTAATAAAAGATCCCTTTCTATTTAGGAGTATGTAAAGACTACCCTAGGGGAGACATCCCCGATGACCTAGGGGTTTGAGAAGGGTAAGGCACGTAGTCACAAGGAAACTCTTCCCCTATCATAGATCACTCAAATCAAAGGTTTTTTTTATGTCTTATAGAGATGAAGCAAATAAATAATATTATGTACGTGCCCAGAACAAGTTGATTGTTAGTGCTTCATAAGACAATGAACCTTCAAAAATTAAGCTATATGATATGAATTTGCAACGATACAATAGTTTATAACAACAATTAGTATTTTATAACAACCACATGAATTATTTTTTAAAAGTGCTTGAAAATAACAAGAAGAAATAGCTTTAACCTAGCTGAATGATAAAATCTTGTTACAAGCAAGTTTGGAAATGTCTAGCTAGAAAAATACGTCACTTTTGCAGAGAATTTGTTGCAGTTAGATGGCTGTAGAAATATTTGGAAATAACAAAAAATTCTAGCGGTCAAAAGTGAAAGAAAACACCATACAAAGTTAGAACTTACCTAGTAGATTGACTAACAATTATCACAATTGAGTTTTGAATGAGTTAAGTGCAAGTTATGTAGGGAAATGTGTCTGATCAATGTATGTTTGTATGGTTGTAGCAATTTTTTACTACTGCAACAAGTTATATTGGGAGTTAGTCTAGTTCAGGGTTAGCAAATGTTAGTAAAAGCTTCAAGAATAAAGTTTGAGTGTTTGTTTGATCAATCAACACTTGCAAGTCGTAGATTAGTGCCTTTCTAGGGTAATTGAATCAATAATGGCAGCAACAAAACTTAGAGGAAAAATAGAAATGATAATGTTATGTCGAAGGGATGGATAGGATAAGAAAGGTGTTGGTATCCCAAGGCCTCAAAAATCCCACTCCTAGAGAGAATTGCTAGAAAGTAACAAAGGTTAGGCCCCAACGATTTCTCTTTTCCTTGAACAAATTGTAATAAAATATGAAAATGGGCATGGAAGTAGGGTTACTAGAGTGATACAATGGTAGGGATATAGTATCTACTTCAAGATAGGTGCCTTTCAATAAATTTTAACAAGTGGAAGACTATAGAGAAAAATATAGTAACATATGTCTTTCTCCTAGGGTTTCAAGCAAGCAATTTCATAATCTTAGACACAAAACAAGTAAAATTAACCATAAGAATTCATTCACAATAAAGAAATTCATATTTTCCACTTACTTCACCAAGAATAATCAAGAATAAACCCTAGTTGAAGATCCTCCACATGAAAAATTGCCAAAGTATACCAAGAAATGCCTCCTCCAAGAAGTGCACACAACTAAATTTCAGCCAATAACCCTTAAAGAGCGCTAAATTTCAAACCACCACTTGTGTGATGAGTGAATCATGAAAAAATACAAGAGTTTTATCTCTTATTTATACAATATCAATGACCTTTAATTATCATTTAGGTCATAAAATGCCGACATGGCCAATTTACATCAAAAATCCAATTTTTACATAAAATCAATAATTAAAACCCTAATTTCACTTTAGGGATGAAGTCATGCCCCTCTAGGGTGACGTTTGACTCCCAACATGGAACACTAGGCCTCAAATGCAAAACGTTGGGCCTCCAGAGGCCTCAAATGCTGCCACACATGCCAACTAGCACTGAATCATCCTCATAAATGACAAACCCTAGTTGGATGACATCAAGGGTCAACATGGTGATGTCAGGGGCCTTCAAGGGCCAATGTCATGGTGGAAGGGAAAGACCCCCCTGGGTCTAGGCCTTTCAACATGCCTCGGGGAAAATTTCCTTCTTTCTTTCTGGTGTCATCCTCTGGTGTCTCTCTGCCCCTGGTTGGGGTGACAACATACATATGGTGGGATTTTATCCCCATGGAGGTCTAAGCTAATCATATCCCCATATGTACCTATCCACCGGGCATGGTCCTACAACAACAATAAGTATGACCTCCATGGGCTCATAAGTCACAGGGATCATAGCAATGTCAATCACATCCAATAATCAAATTACCCAAACATGTGCATCAAACCCCCCTTTACCTAGACAAATGCTCAAAGACGTTATGCAGTTTAACAAGTCAGGTTTGGAGAGGGTCTCAAGATGTCATATTAGGCCAATCCTCCTCAAGTTTGGGGTGTTTTCTAGGTGAAGACTAATCTAGGTCATGTAAGTGTATGAAATGGTGTAGGGGTGTTAGGGTCCTATAATCATAGGTGATTTGATTCTTCATATATCTATTTGGCATTGCTCGTGTGATGAAGACACCTGGCTTGCTGGGCTCAGTTGATTTCACTTATCCCTCCATCCATTTCGCCCGATCCTTCATCACCCTGTTGCACCCTTCAGTCCATCACCCTCCATTTCTTCACCCCTCCGCCAATTTTGTCCCTGCGTGAATAAACAAGATTAGGCTAAAAAACAATAGATTAATAATAAATGGTTAGTGGCATTGTTAATATTAATTAGCTTAGTAAAGTTAAGTTAATTAGGTTAGAAATTAGGTTAGTGTAATAATGTATTAAAATTAAAAGATATTAATCATTAAGAATAATTAATCAAATAATTAAACATTAATTAAAAATTAAACAAAACAATATTAAACAAAAATTAAACATTAATTAAAATAAAACATTTAAAAAAAAATTAAAACAAATAAAAAACAAAAACAAATAAAAAACCAAAAACAATTAAATAAAAACTAAAAAAAAATTACCCTAAGTTTAAAACCCATTCCCTTTCCCATATTCCAGACCCCCCCCCTTGCGTCACTAAACCAAAGGGTGGGGTCCGGAAAGTAAAACCAATTTTTCCACTTGTCACCTCCAGGTGATTTTGGGCCCCCCCAATACCATTTACCACCTACACCCCCCCTCCAGAATACCACCTTTCCCTCAAAAAAGTTGCTTTTCGCAAGGTTTTACTAGTCATATTCCGAGGCATGTTCTAGGAAAACAAAGACATATTTTCAAAAACCAAAAGAGATTTTTCTCCAGAACAGGATGAGCTTCAATAAACTCTCTCAGTTTTTGCACAGGTGCCATGGTTTGGGAGAATCGACAACATATTTAAGCCCTATTTTTCGTGATTCCATATTTTCTTGTTCGACACATAATTTTCAAACCCAGATCCTAGACAACTAGAGATGAATTTCAAAAAAATGAGAGAGGTTTTTGCTCAAAACAAGCTGAAAGAAATCTCAATTGGGAGAATTAAAGACTTCCTTGAACCCTATGTTTTCATAATTTTAGGAGGCGAATCTATTCAAAGGGACAAATGGAAATGAAATCAGAGGGCACCAAGACACCTAGCAGCAAAGACCAACAACACAACATAAGTGAAGACGTATCTCCAATGAACCCCAACTAATCAAGCTCCAGAAATACGGGAAGATCTGCATGATCTCTGTATCTTTGTAATCCAAAATCAAATTGGTTTAGATTTTCCTAAATTTAATCATGCTCATTAATGACATAATTGATTGTAAACAACTTATAAATACTTTTGATTATGAAGTATTAAGGGTTGGTCAGTTGAGACATGTTCGTAGGATAGGATCCATATTGTAAAGCAGTCCACAGAGACCATTTGATTCAGATATCCAGTAATACAGTGTGACCATTTCAGGATTCTTGTGACAAATTTCATTGGTGAAGTGTTTCTTTCTCTGTAAATTTGCTCTTTCTGTTATCACCATTACTTCTTATATTTTGAATTGTTTTGGGAAGATTAAGAGAAAAATTTGTTTTAATCTACACTCTGTCTTTGGCTTGGAACAATTTCCGTTTTTTCCACTTAAGATTGAATTCATAATTCTTGATTGCTTTGTTTTTTATTGGACTTCCAAACCTATTTCATCTCCTCCATGAATTAAATATTGAGGATCCAGTGAATTTACCTACCCTGCCCTGCAATGTTATCCCGTCAGACCTAGTTTTGATCAATTCGGAACTGTGACTCCATTTTCCCAATGGCCCTTTTTCCCCTGTTCCAACCAAACAATTCAAAACACACAAAAAACCATGTACTATCATAACTAGCCTAACATTATAAACTTAAACAGGGCTAAAACATACAGAGAGATCCCTCTCTGAGTCTTGGAGGGATATATCCTTGACTCAAAAGTGGTTTTTTAGTTACCTCTACCCATTTCTTCTTCAGCCTGAGAAATTACAGAGCGTTAACATAGTGGCGACCATACTGGGGACCTTCCTCAGAAAATCATATCAAGTTCGAGATCTGATTACTGATGGTGGACAATGATCAGACACAAGAAGGCTGAATCATCCACCTGGCGACTCCAATCAACTCCAATCAACTCCAATCAGTTTCAAAGACTCCATTGGAGGAAGAACCTAAAACATGAGAAGACAATCTGAAAAGATCAGGTATGCAAGTTGGAATTTCATCCAAGACATAATAGGTTTTATTTTTAATTATTTCCTCTCTTTTTATGATCCCAACCAAGACCATATTGCTTAAAATTATGTTGATCAAATTCAACCTGATGAGCCTCAAGAGATCAATCCTAGTTTTACAGTCCCTATACATACTCCTACACCTATAAATATTCTAGATAGATACAAGCCCCTTGTATTACCTCCTATACTCCATGATTTCCCTGCAAATTATTAAAAATATCTTCCCAAGTTTGATGGAGAATATGGTAACATCACTACTAAGAAAACATTCAAGGTTTTGAGATTTTTCTTGATATTTTTGAGGTTGAGGAAAATGATGTCTGCATCAGACGTTTTTCTCTATCTTTGCAAGATAGAGCTAATGAATGGTTCAAAAGTTTGTCAGCTGCAAGCATATCCAATTTTCATCAGTTTGTAGAAGTCTTCCTTGGTAAATGGGTGATCAAGAGAAATATTTTTCTCATTTTAGAAGAATATGATCATTTGAAAAGACAGCCAGGAGAAACAGTGCATCACTTTTCATCCAGATTCAATCAAGTTTACAATTCAATTACTGCTGATATAAAACCTCCTCTTGGTTTAGCTCTCTTACACTACCCATATGCCTTTGATTCATAGATGGAATTTTAGTTGAGATAAAGGAACACTACTACACTCAATGAGATGAAGGACAACACAATTAGTGTGGAAGATAATTTGCTGATCAAAAGGTCAAATATCTAGGCAGAAGAAAGGAAGAAAATAACAAAGGAGCAGCTGAAATCTTCGGAAGCAAAACTAGACATTCTGACCAACACAATGAAAGAAATGATGCAGAAAGTTATCATGAGAAATGAACTTGTTGTCCAAAAGCATCATGTTCCATTGGGTACAGAGAAATAAAGGGTCATTGTTCCCAATCATTTTTCAGCTCACCTTTGGTATCATAGATCCAAAAATAATTATTTTATGTATTCAATTCACAACATGGTAAATAATGAAATTCAAAATCAGCATGCAGAGGAGCAATCAACTGATCTGATGTGTATGTTTGATGACCTTTCTTACCTGGATAATCTACCCAAGTATGATCAATATGATTATGATTATGTGGTTGAAATAGATGCTGACTGTTCAAAGCAACCAATGGCATGCTTTTGGGAGAATGAAGCTCAATTATAGCTCAAATATGACAATTAGCCTGTGCATATTAATTATGACAACAACGAGGAAAATGTAGAAAATCTCAGAGTAAGTGGAAAGTCTTTTCCCTTATGTTTCTCTTGATGATATGGAAGTTGTTCTAGACCCAGAATTACATCCCTTGAGCTACATTGATTTTCAAATTCCACATGAAAGATTAGAGCTTGAAACATAACGAGTTAATCCAAAATAATTATGTACCATTAAGCTTTAATTCATTTCAGTTTTTAAAGAAGAATCTTGATCATGTCCTAAATGATAAACACATAGAAAACTATGAAGTGTCATTGGAACCAATGCATAAGTCATCCCAGTTTCGACAGGATCCAATAGCTGATGTGTTGGATGATATGTGTAGTCAAAGTCTTGTTCGATTGGCCAGCTATGAGCTTAAAAGAAGTTATGATATAGACTTAATTATGAATCCAACTTCATGGTCTTGTTCTGCAGGAGTCTCATTTCAAAGTCCGACAAAAAATTTGCAGCCATATCAGGAACTGTATAATGATGTAAAAAGCATATGTGCCATGCCCAATTATGACCATAAATTTGTTGAAAGTCAAGAAATAGGTCGTGTCTTTCCTGATCCCATAGAAGACTACATGGAAGATTTTTTCAGCATAAATGATCAATCATGTTTTCAGTAGTGGCCATTACACTTTGCAGTTCTTATTCTATGGACAAAAGGTCAAGTTGTCCTTTTGATGGTGCTAACAAGTAGTCAAGAAGTCCACTTGTTTCAACAACTACTTGACTGGCTTCATTGGAATTTTTGTATTATTTGACTCACCATGATTTTCAATAGTGTAGGGTAGGTAGTAGTGTGCAAATAAGCTCATCTCTTTGAGCATCCCTTTCAACAATTTTTTCAATCTCAATTTCAAATTGCAGTACAGTTTCCAGTTTAGCGTGCATTTCAAATTTCAGTCTTCAGTTTGATTTGGTTTCAGTTGAAGGATCATAACAAGTACAAGTTGAAGAATAAAGTTTTGGGATCAACCCAATAAATAAGGCACAAGTCTGCAAATTCAGATTTATGTGGTTCTTGTCACCTCTTGAAAGAACTGCCATCCCCAGGTGGAGCCTATGTTAGGGTCCTATAATCATAGGTGATTTGATTCATCAACTATCTATTTGGAATTTCTCTCGTGATGAAGACACCTGGCTTATTGGGATCAGTTGATTTCGCTTCTCCCTCCATCCATTTTGCCCGATCCTTCATCACCCCGTTGCACCCTTCATTCCCTCACCCTCCATTTCTTCACCCCTCCGTCAATTTTGCCCCTACATGAATAAACAAGCTTAGGCTAAAAACCAATAGGTTAATAATAAATGGTTAGTGGCATTGTTAATATTAATTAGATTAGTAAAGTTAATTTAATTAGGTTATTGTGTTTAGGTTAGAAATTAGGTTAGTGTAATAATATATTAAAATTAAAAGATATTAATCATTAACAATAATTAATTAAATAATTAAACATTAATTAAAAATATAACAAATAAAAACAAAAACATATAAAACAAAATAAAAATAAAACAAAATAAAAATAAAACAAATAAAAACAAAATACAAAAAAACAAAAAAAAACACAAAAAAAACAAAAAAAAACAAAAAAGAATTAAATAAAAACTAAACAAATTTTACCCTAAGTTTAAAACCCATTCCCTTTCCCATATTCCAGACCCCCCGCCCATTACGTCACT
>ML780997.1:290230-303221 GCA_009831015.1 Picea engelmannii | reverse complement strand
CCCCTCCGGAATACCACCTTCCCCCCCAAAAAATCGCTTTTCGCAAGGTTTTACTAGTCATCTTCCGAGACGTTTTCTGGGAAAAAGAAGACGTATTTTTGAAAAAAGAAAGAGGTTTTTCACCAAAACAGGATGAAATTAAATAACCTCTCTCAATTTTTTCACATGTGCCATGGTTTGGTAGAATAGACAACATATTTAAGCCTTATTTTTCGGGATTTCGTATTTTCCTGTTCTACACATATTTTTCAAACCAAAATCTCGGACATCTGGAGATGAATTTCAAAAAAACAAGAGAGTTTTTATATCATAACAAACTGATATAAAAAAACCTCCCCCATATTTTACACAGACATCTCATATTGGGAGAATATAATACTTCCTTGGACCCTATGTTTTCAGAATTTCAGGAGGAGAATATATTCAAAGGGACAGATGGAAATGAAATCAGAGGGCATCAAGACACCTAGCAGTAAAGACCAAAAATGCATCAGAAGTGAAGAAAGATTGCCAACAAACCCCAACTAATAAAACTCCAGAAATCCGAGTAGATATGCATGATCTCTATATCTTTGTAAACCAAAATCAAATTGGTTTAGATTTTCCTAAATTTAATCATGCTCATTAATGACATAATTGATTGTAAAAAAATTATAAATACTTATGATTATGAAGTATTAAGGGTTGGTTAGTTGGGACCTAATCGTAGGATAGGATCCAGATTGTAAAGCAGTCCACAAAGATCATTTGATTCAGATATCTAGTAATACAGTGTGACCATTTCAGGATTCTTGTGACAAATTTCATTGGTGAAGTGTTTCTTTCTCTATAAATTTGTTCTTTTTGTTATCACCATTACTTCTTATATTATGAATTTTTCTGGGAAAATTAAGAGCAGAATTTGTTTTAATCTACACTCTGTCTCTGGCTTGGAACGATTTCTCTGTTTTCCACTTAAGATTGAATTCAGAATTCTTGATTGCTCTGTTTTTTATTGGACTCCTAGACCTATTTCATCTCCTCCATGCATTAAATATTGAGGATCCGATGAATTTACCTACCCTGCCTTGCAATGTTAGCCTGTCAAACCTAGTTTTTTTTCAATTCGAAACTGTGAATCCATTTTCCCAATGGCTTTTTTTCCCCTGTTCCAACCAAACAATTCAAAACACACAAAAAACCTTGTACTATCATAACTAGCCTAACATTATAAACTTAAACGAAGATAAATCATATAGAGAGATCCCTCTCCGAGTCTTGGAGGGCTAGATCCTTGACTCCAAAGTGGTTTTGTAGTTACCTCTGCCCATTTCTTCTTCAGCCTAAGAAATTACAGAGTGATAACAGGGGGAATGTTTGGGAAAATGGTATAGTGATAACAGAGAAATGTAGGTATTGCCTGTTGGTGCCTCTATAGAGGGTGAGTTGTACCTTGTCATGGATGCCATTGTTTCCTAGCCCATTTAATGCCTTTTATTCTTTGTCTTATTTCCTTTTCTTTTCAAGAGATTAGTTGGCGGACATTGTCTGAGTGTGGTGACCAGTGGTGATAGCGTTACCCACAAGCACTTCATGGAAATGAGAATTTTGTCTCATGATGAGACCCCCTTTCTCTTGGCTATGCCACCAAGAGCCACTACCCTACTTTGGTGACAAGATAGATTGTAGTTTCATACTGCTACATGCCCATGGACCTAATAAGTCGGTTGATGATGAGACCTCCCATCCACCAACTAGACCTTGAGTTTTATTTTATCTTATGGGTCCCCTTTTCTTACTGAGAATCCTTTTATTACTTTCTCTAGAATCCCCGGGAGAAGCATCTCAAAGGTTTTATTTTGGATTTTAATTCTTGCCATCTAATTTTACCCTCTGTGCCTTTAGCCCTTTCTTCCCAGAAGGCAAGGTACAACCCTTACTAGTGTGGCAAACCCAATGCCCGAACCAAGGTAGGGGAAGATGAGAGGGATAATGATTAAAAATGGTAAGTATTGAAGGAATGGATGATGACATTTCATAGAACCACCTAGTGGTCCTAAAGGGAACCAACTTACTAGGGAATTCTGTCACCCCCCAGATTTGAACAAGTTAAAGAGCATAATTTCCAAACAATCGTTATGAAACAGAGGAGAGTTTAGTGCAACATATTCAAATGATTCGAAAATCAGAGTGACACATACCATGATACCCATACTCATTACCTCATGGAGAAAGACCCATTGTTACTTTAGGATCAGGCACGTGGGATGGATGGTGTTGCTACTGATAGATGGGATGCACTGAAGAAAATATGGGCCCTTCGGGGCCAAGCCCAAGTTGTATGGCTCTCGGTACTCCATGTCTAGGACTTGTGGGCCTTGAGACATAATATCCTTACTTATCCCTAGGATATGGGATACCATCTGGCTCCAACTCAGGGACATGTTCTCACCATAGAGTACATGAGAACCTCAAAATCTCTGGCATGAACTGTCTCTGTTGGATCTCAACAAAAATAATTAGTAATATTTGGGGTGGTGATATCAACCCTCACTCATATATGATACAATGGAATAAAAGTAAGCAAGCATATATATACAAATGAAAATGAAACTACAACTATACTACTCTAGCATGATATGGAGATGGTATATACAATGAATGCAAATGCCTACTTACATCTACTTACCTGTTGGTTGAATTCTAGGTGTATTCAAATAACCAATGAAACCATCCTAGCAATATCTCATAATACCCACCTCTGTGCTTCATCATAAACCAAAACAATGATAAGTCAAGCACAAAAATAACATGAGTTAGAAAATGTATTGTATCATCAGAAATCATAAATTGTAGCTCATGGAGGCGGGAGGGAGGGACAAAATTATGCCAAGTCACACTCTTAGGAAAGTGCTCAATCCATCTCAGAAAGGGATCGTGAAAAATAAAAGGTTCAAAATACTGACTCAAAGAGTCTGAAGGTTGGCTACCTTGGACATCTTCACATTCTGAGGCCTCGAGTAGTGAGAACCTAGAGGATGACTCACAATTTCTTAAGGGAAGGCTGAAAGACTGAGATAATAAACTTATTCTTGAGGTATTCAACCTACCCTTGAATTCTAAAAGTAACCTTTCACTTAGAGAAAACTTAAGACAAAGGACATGCTTCCCAACTACACCTTTATTGACATAGTGAGATAAAATAGTCGAAGGGAGCTGGAAAACATTGTCACAAGGATCCTTCTTCGGGCAAGCAATGCCCTCACGTTTACCAATATATGAGCACAACAATGGTTGATAATCTTCTTCATAGAATAAATCCAAGCACTCAAAGGAATATTCATCAAAATTCTCAAGGTATGACTGAAAATCACTAGGAGAACATAGCACTAGGTCATCCTTGGGCGTCTAAAAAAGGTTTGTAATCATATCATCTCCTTATTTCCTAATGTCAAAATTACTAGTAACCTCATATGATAGTTGTAAAGGAAACTTTTGGAAATGACCCTCAATGTCGTAAATGGGATCCCCATCATATCCAATCACATCCCATTTACGATTTTCGACATGTATTAATTCATCAATATTATCAACAAAGTCATCATATTTATCATAACATGAAGGGATTAAAACATCCAAGGGCTCCTCTAACACTTCTTCACTTTCCAAATCAAAAAATAAAGCATCATCAAACTCTTGGAAATGATAATAACTTATCGTGTTTACTTCTTCTTGTGAAGGAGCTTGGATAACTTCATCAAATGGAAGATCATGTAGCATTGTCTCGTCCTCATGACTTACCTCTACATCTTCAACTTCATAATAAGGAGGATCTGTTTTGTCCAAGGATTCCCTTTATTCGTCCCCCTCTGAATAATAGAATAAGGTATCATCAAAAACTTGAAACAGAATGTGACTAACCTCATCCTCTTCTTCTTGTGTAATAGGAATAGGCTCTTGAATGACTTCATTAGAGGGAGGAGCACACATCAATACTTCATCATCATGTTTGATATCTTCAGGCTCTCATTCTTCAATCATGTCTTCATTATTCTCGACAGAAGAATGAGTAATTTCTTGCTCTTCCTTGTGGGATTGGAAAAGCTCATTAGGATCCTTCTCCTCAACCTCCTGTTGGTTGATGAATTGTTCCATTATTTCAAATATATCAAGGGAAACTAATCTCTATAGACTAAGAGTATATGGGGTACCTTTGGGGTCACCAATTTTAGTTTATGGAGTAAAAATGTGTTCTTGCTCGAACAAGGAGATATTTGCCTCAATTTGTATAGTCATGTGATAATCTTATTGGATTGTTCTTGGCATATTTTTACTGAGGAGAAACCCTAAATGCACTGAGAGTGCATTGGTATAGAGGTCAACAAGGTACTTGTCTTTAGGGTGATGGATTCTAGGAATTTGGTGTAGCAAATTCTCAAACCTCGTAGTGAATTCCAACACAGTCTCTCTCTGATTTTGTTTCATGTGTTCGATTATTTTAATAAGCATGTGGATATCTTCTATTTTAATATTCTACCTTTTGAGAAAGGTTTCTTGTAATTGGTCCATAGATGTAATGCTGACATCAGGGAGACCGTCTTACCATTTCCTAGCATTTCCATGAAGAGTGGCAAGGAAAATTTTCATCGCCAAATCTTTGGCATCATCACTGATAGGGTGGAGTTGAAAGAGAGCCCAAAAATTATCCATCTGATCTTCGGATATAACCTTTTTATTACTAGTGAATCTAGGGAGCCATTTTTCATACCTTGGGGGATTTGTCGAGGGTAACCTGAAATTTTACTCATATCCAAGGGTTTAAAATTTCCTGGGTCCCATTGAGAAGCCATGGTTGGCTTTTTTATCAGTGGAGTTTCCAGATAATCCTTCTAGGGATCATCAAAGAGAAAAGAGGGAATCACCCTCAGTGGAATCACCAAGTAATCTTTGTGAAGTAAAGGATTTGGATAAAGGCTTATCGAAAAAGTGTCGTTCCAGGAATATTGACTCAGTATTCCCTGACAATGGTGCCAAAATGTTATCGCACAATTTGTACTTGCCCAAAATCCCAAGGCATGTGGGTACATAATTGGCATAACTAGGAATAACCTATCACTGCCACCTTAATAGGAGATCCCTTTCTATTTAGGAGTATGTCAAGACTACCCCAGGGGAGACGTCCTCGATGACCTGGGGGTTTAAGAAGGGTAAGGAAAGTAGTCACAAGAAAACTCTTCCCCTCTCACAGATCACTCAAATCAAGGGGTTCTTTATGTCTTATAGAGATGAAGCAAATAAATAGTATTATGTACCTGCCCAAAATAAGACAACAAGACGAAAAGGGGCACTTTCCAAGTACCAAAATGATTGTTAGTGCTTCATAAGACAATGAACCTTCAAAAAGTAAGCTAGCTAATATGAATTTGAAGCAATACAATAGTTTATAACAACAATTAGTATTTTATAATAACCACAAGAATTATGTTTTAAAAGTGCTTGAAAATAACAAGAAGAAATAGCTTTAACCTAGCTAAATGATAAAATATTGTTACAAGCAAGTTTGGCAATGTTTAGTTAGAAAAATAGGTCACTTTTGCAGAGAATTTTCTGCAGTTAGATATCTTTAGCAATCTTCTACAACAACAACAAATTATAACGGTCAAAAGTGCAAGAAAACACCATACAAAGTTAGCACTTACCTAGTAGATTGACTAGCAATTATCACAATTGAGTTTTGAATGAGTTAAGTGAAAGTTATGTATGGAAATGTATCCAATCAATGTATGCTTGTATGGTTGTAGAAATGTTTTACTACAACAACAAGTTAGCTTGGGAGTTAGTCTAGTTTAGGGTTAGCAAATGTTACTAAAAGCTTCAAGAATAAAGTTTGAGTGTTTGTTTGATCAATCAACACTTGCAAGTGGTATATTAGTGCCTTTTTAGGGTAATGGATTCAATAATGGCAGCAACAAATCTTAGAGGAAAAATATAAATGATAATTCTATGTCAAAGGGATGGATATGATCAGAAAGGTGTTGGTATCCTTGAACAAATTGTAATAAAATATGAAAATGGGCATGGAAGTAGGGTTACTAGAGTGATACAATGGTAGGTCTCTAGTATCTACTTCAAGATAGGTTCCTTTCAAGAAATTTTAACAAGTGGAATACTATAGAGAAAAATATAGTAGCATATGTCTTTCTCCTAGGGTTTCAAGCAATCAATTTCATAATCTTAGACATGAAACAAGTAAAATTAACCATAAGAATTCATTCACAATAAATAAATGCATATTTTCCACTTACTTCACCAAGAATAATCAAGCATAAACCCTAGTTGAAGATCCTCCACATGAAAAAATTTCAAAGAACACCAAGAAATGCCTCCTCCAAGAAGTGCGCACCACTAAATTTCATCCAATAACCCTTAAAGAGGGTCGAATTTCAGACCACCACTCGTGTGATGAGTGAATCATGAAAAAATACAAGAGTTTTATCTCTTATTTATACAATATCATTGACCTTTAATTATCCTTTAGGCCATAAAAGGCTGACATGGCCAGTTTACATCAAAAATCCAGTTTTTACATAAAATCAATAATTAGAACCCTAATTTCATTTTAGGGATGACGACATGCCCCTCTAGGGTGACGTTAGACCCCCAACATGGAACACTAGGCCTCAAATGCAAAACATTGGGCCTCCAGAGACCTCAAATGTTGACACACGTGCCACCTAGCACCATATTGTCCTCATAAATGCCAAACCCTAGATAAATGACGTCAAGGATTAGCATGGTGACATCAGGGGCCTTCAAGGGACAATTTCATGGTGGAAGGTAAAGACCCCCCTAGGTCTAGGCCTGCCAGAGTGTCTCAGGGAAAACTTCCTTCTTTCTTCCTGGTGCCATCCTCTGGTGTCTCTCTGCCCCTGGTTTGGGTCACAACATCCATCTGGTAATATTTTATCCCCATGGAGATCCAAGCTAATCATCTCCCCATATGTACTTGTCCATTGGACATGGTCCTGCAACAACAACAAGTACTCCCTCCATTGGCTCATAAGTCACAAGGATCATAGCAATGTCAATCACATCCAATAATCGAATTACCCAAACATGTGCATCAAACCCCCCTTTACCTTGACAAATTCTCAAAGACGTTATGCAGTTTAACAAGTCAGGTTTGGAGAGGGTCTCAGGATGTTCTATTGGGTAAATCCTCCTCAAGTTTGGGGTGTTTCCTAGGTGAAGAGTAATCTAGGTCATGTAAGTGTATGAAATGGTGTAGGGGGAATGTTTGGGCAAAGGCTATAGTGATAACATGGAAATGTAGGTCTTCCACGTGGGTGCCTCTGTAGAGGGCGAGTTGCACCTTGTCATGGATGCCATTGTTTCCTATCCCATTCAATGCCTTTTATTCTTTATCTTATTTCTTTTTATTTTCAAGATAATAGTTGGGGGACGTTGTCCTGGCGTGGTGATCAGTGGTGACAACGTTACCCACAAGCACTTCACAAAAAGCATAAGGTTGGCTCGTGATGAGACCCCCTTTCGCTTGGATATGCCACCAAGAGCCACTACCCTGGTTAGTTGACCATATAGATGGTAGTGTCATACCTCTACATTCCCATGGACCTAATAAGCCAGCTCATGATGAGACCTCCCATCCACCAACTAGACCTTTAGTTTTATTTTATCTTATGGGTCCTCTTTTCTTACTGAGAATCCTTTTATTTCTTTCTCGGGAATCCCTGGGAGAAGCATCTGAAAGGTTTTATTTTGGATTTTAACTCTTTCCATCTACTTTTACCCTATGGTCCTTTAGCCCCTTCTTCCCACAAGGAAATGTACAACCCTTACTATTGTGGCAAACCCAATGCTTGAACCAAGGTAGGGGAAGATGAGAGGGATAATGATAAAAAATGGTAAGTATGGAAGGAATGGACGATGAAATTTCATAGACCCACCTAGTGGAAACTCATCCTAAAGGGAACCAACTTACTAGGGAGTTTTTTCACCCCCCCCCAGGTATGAACAAGTTAAAGAGCATAATTTCCAAGAAAACATTATGAAACAAAGGGGAGTTCAGTGCAACATGTTCAAATGCTTCAAAAATATGAGTGACACATACCATGATTCTTGGACTCATTATCTCATGGATCAAGACCCACTGCTACTTCAGGATCAGGCCGGTGGGATGGATGTTGCTGTTGATAGATGGAATTCACTAAATAAAAGAAGCACCAATGTTGCAGACCTTTGTGACATGGTCGGCAGGGTGTAGGAAATACCTGTTGAGGTCTCTTTCCTAAGGACCCCTGACCATCCTCTAAAGTCCTTTTCAAACGTCACTACATCCAGATAAAACAATAGAGAATACATATGAAACATCATGGGGGAAACACCTAACGAACGCACAAACATGTGGTCATGAGTCATACCAAACTAGATGTGGTGGGTATGTTTATTGAGGATCG
This sequence comes from Picea engelmannii, assembly GCA_009831015.1. Lineage (NCBI taxonomy): Eukaryota > Viridiplantae > Streptophyta > Pinopsida > Pinales > Pinaceae > Picea > Picea engelmannii. The sequence continues at coordinate 294,765 of ML780997.1, read as the reverse complement.
CTTGCGGAATCCTTGGCCTTTGAGTTGCGGTGACAATCTCATTGTGACACTATGCAAAGACAACGTTGTGCTTGGTAGCATTTTTAACCAAATTTTGAGCATGTCAAGGATCAAATAACTTGTTAATGCAAGGATCTGAACTCGTAGAAAGGTTGCAGCCATGAGGAGGATACCTTTTCCACATCACAAAAGTGACAAACATATAGACGTAAATTAAGTAGGTGGTCCGCTGATGGATGTTTGCACAGGCCTCCAACATCTCTTGGAGTAGCTACTGGAACCACTTCATTGGTGCATTGTTCTTGGTGAATTAAGAGACCACGATGGCATCAAGTGTACAGTTGTCCCGAGTAAAGTTTTTCATTACCTTTCCAACAATGAGGTAGTAGGCACAATAGACCTCTGAATTGTTAATAGTCTTTATGATAGCACCACGATCTCCCCGACAAGTTCCATATAGGTCATATAGGCTAAGCGTACCCTTTTTCCTTCCATGCTTCTCAGACCCCTGGAAGCCATCTGCTACATTTTTACTTGTCATGAAAAAGATTTTTAGCTGGTGGATATCGTCCACATGTATGGGGTATCCCTTGTCCAACCAGAGTGTACCATTGTGGACTTGGATGATTAGGAATTTAGTGCATTTTGTGACTTCACCAATGGTGCCAAAAACCAGTAAGTCTCACAGATTCATCTTCGTGCTGACACGCAGGGGAAGGAATGAGGGCTTCCATTTCCAGTGGAATAAACCATCTGGTAAGGTGGTGTATTATTGGAAGGTATGAATTAGCATGGACGGGTACTGGGAGGCATTAGTGAAGTATGTTTCCGCTATGCATGTGTGTTCCACCTTGCCATGAAGATCATCTAAAACTTCGACCCAAGGTTCGATGAATTCAAGCGAAACAACAACTGTAAGTGGAGCAGGAAATTTGGGGACAGATCCCTGAACAGAGGTGCGAACCATACTAGCATACTTTTGGTGGTAGACAGGGTGAATAGGGGGATGGGGTCGCAGACACAAATTCACAAAGAGATCATTGGGCACCAGGACTAGGTATACAATGAGCATGATGAAAATACAAGAATACCAATTCGTTAGACAACCGTGTGCTTATAAGAAAAATGTGGAGGGTGATGCGATGACCATGCATTGAATATGACAAGGTGAAAAGAGTGAGCATTATTGTCGACTCAATCCCTTGAACATGGAATAATCCACGATGTGATTTGAGAAACTAAATGCATAACCATAAACTTGGTAATGAGATAGTAAATCAACTCGGGAAAGTAACAAGAAGGCGATCGGTTAACCGGAAAAAGGACGTACAATTGTTAATATTAAGTGAATATGACAACAGATAGGTAATGATAGGTAAACAGGTACTAATGTCTTTTAATTACCCATGTGATGATAGAAGGGAATATATTTCAAATTTTAGCAGCATTAAGTATGAGAGGTTGTGACTGGGACCTCCCCGACCAAAACATGAATATCTGGGCTGGATGACTTGGACAGGACAAGGAAGCACTAAGACACGTAAATACAGAACACATCACCATGTATTGACAGAAAATAAAACAGAGACAAAAATGGAAATCCTACTTACTAACACACTCCTGGAACCACAATCGTAATGAAACCGTAATTATGCAGCAAACATGTAGGGCTTTAGGAATGCGTTATTTACCCAACCAGGTCTTAGAATTCCATCTATTTGTGCTAATTTGACAACTCCAGATTCACGGATTGCTGCAACTATAATGGAATAAGCTAGTGCATTTGGATATTTCCCAGATGTTTCTGATACTTGCTATCATATAAGAGCACGAAGTCACCTTGTGTAAAACATTTATGCTTTATATGTCGATCGTGCCAGGACTTTTTCCAGGATTTCTCCACAGTCCGATGAAAATATGCTAAGAACCTAGCTTCTTCAAGTTCCAACAGTTCCTCCACCCGCGCAACAATGGATTCACCATCGATCATCTTGGTAGCTTGCAGAATGAATAGACTTGGGGTGAGAAACCCAGGTGGCACAACTGCTTCTCATCCACATACCAGTTGAAATGGGGTATACCTGTTTAATCACTCTTTGTTAGTCCTGTATGCCCATAACACGTCTAGAAGTTGCTCATCTTAGTCATCCTAATTTTTGCAACAAACCTTAGTCAGACCCATATCCAAGATTTTATTAAATGCTTCCACTGTTTCGCTACCCTGTAGATGATACAAATTTCTCTCATGGTGCTGAATAAAAAATTCTCTAGTAAGGGTCACTATAGTTTCACTGAGAAAGTGGTCTCCTTGGTCATTGGTCAAGTTGCGAGGACAACCAAACCTAGTAATAATATTCTCAAAAATAAACCATGCTATGGTGGTTGTAGAACAATCCCAAACAACTTCCACTTCATCCCATCGAGTCAGGTAATCAGTTGCAGTAATTATGTATCTTTCCTTTGAATGTTTAGCTGGAAGATTTATCGAACTAGTGAAATGAACAAACCATTTTTCAAAATTTTGTAATGTGCGAATAAAGTGCAGAGGCAACTCATCACGACGTTATAATTTTCCCACTCTCTATCATGCATCGAAGGCTCGAGCATATTCATTCGCCTCTTTAAACATTGTAGGCCACCATAGTATTGCATGTAAGATATTTCTAGTAGTTTTCTTTTCGCCAACGTGTCCTCTCACAAATCCATTGTGACATTCCCATAGAATATCAGGTCTTTCATGGTCTAACACACAACGTCGTAATATATTATCTGATCCCAATTTATAGATTTGGTCTGCAAGTATTTGATAATTCGCTGCACAAACCACGAGGTTCCTCTTTTGATCCGAAATCGGATCCAGAAGCCTGACAGGGCTTGAAAAATGCTCAAAAATGAAAGTGCTCAGAATCTGACGAAACCAATGCCATTGCGTCCGTCTCATCTTCCCGATTCCGGCGGTATATTTACTTTGTCAAACGGGTTCCGTATGCGAAAGTTATCGCGTTCTGATCGGAAGCCCAAACAGGAAAAAGTCAAAGGTCAACTGGTCAAAAAGTCAACGTTGATGACATCATCATGATGACTGTGTAGGAGATGACGTGGCACTCTCTAACTGATCGTGATTGGGCAGGTTTGCTGACAGGGCAGACATGTGGCAGGCAACTGGACCAGTCAATGGTTGACAAGTGGCATTTGTCCGTCGAATGGGAAAGTGCCACATGGCCCAGTCATGGGCAGCCACGTGGCACCCAGTCATCAGTTGAAGTGGCATGTTTAAAAAAAATATATGTTTTGGGGTCCATGGGTTTTGAACCCATGACCACCACCAAGCCCAACACCTTAAGAAATGGTCTTTGCCAATACACCAAATTATTTCTTATGTTGTAAAACCCACATTATAAAATATATTGCAAAGTATTGTATGGAGAGGGGCTAGCGCTTGGCCATATGAACCCATATGACCCTGTCAAGGGGGCGCGCACTGGGAAAGAGGGGGATTATTCCCAAATCTAACTATAAAGTGGGTTTTATAACCAATTTTTGGGTTTTAATGGTAATTAAGCCTATTTTTAATGGTTTTTGGGAGTTATTGGGTACTTTTGGAGCCTAATTTTTGGGAGGAAGTTGGGGATGAGCAACCAAATTTCCCAGCTATATAACCAAGGCATGTTTGAGGCCATAGATGGCATTCAAAGCAGAATTATGCTGAGGAGAAGCCAAGCCAAAGCCATTTTGAGACAAAGAATCTTTTGAGGAGGAGACGTTGTCGGATCATTTCTTGAGCTCCGGACGTCCGTTTTGTGTGTCGTTTTCTTTGCATGGTTCTTGAGATCTGGAATAACATGACCAGATCACTCTTGTATCCATTTGGCATTGCAGTGATGTACTTTTGAACATTTGGACAGAAATAAAGAAGCCTCCCCCACAGAGAAAAAGGCCCGAAGACGTAGGCAAAGTTGTGCCGAACTCCGTTATCAATCTGTGTATTATGGTTTGCTGTCTTTTATTGCATTTCAGATCTGCACATATGTATATAGCTGTTATAATTCCTCTTCTTTCCTCATTCTTCACTAAGTTTTCTCAAATGGTTAATTAATGCATGCAAAATTAAAACTCAACCATAAGTCATTAAAAGATCCGACGGATCAAATGGTATCAGAGCTAGTTGACGTTTGGATTTGAGTTGCATGTTAACCAGGGAAAAGCTACAGTGTGGTGAAGGCAAGCTTGTTGCATAGAATCCATTAATTGGATTGAGAAGAAGAGCTTCTCACAACGAGAAGATGGCATCGGAAGAAGGGATTTCTCAAGATGAGAAAGAGTTCCGGAAAACATTCCTTGCTATGTCGGAGATGGTGAAAGTCTTGTACGAAGATTACTTGGAACGGAAGCGACCATTTTTGGGTGATTTTTCAAAGGGAAAAAGTGAAGAGGAAGAGGACCATCCTTATATTCCTCCTTCACCTCCATCAACACCTCCTTCTTCTCCTTCTTCTTCAAGTTCAAGTTCTAAATCTAGTGGAAAGAAAAATGTT
>ML780997.1:233900-265175 GCA_009831015.1 Picea engelmannii | reverse complement strand
TGGTGTTCTCCATCTAGATCAAGAACGCTGGCAATGGTGGCAATGGAGAAAAACTTCTCGTCAAGGGTATATTGCTTGGACCCAATTTGTGACTGAGCTTTATGAATGCTTTGACACTGACACCAACCATTTGGGCCATTTGATAAAATTGAAGCAATCAGGAACAGTAGAAGACTTCATAGCTGCATTTGAGCGCCTTGCTTTTCGAACAGAGGGCATGACTGATGCTTTCTTTTGAGAGTGTTTTATCAGTGGCCTCAAGGAGGAGATTCGGGACCATGTCCTCATGGCTCGACCTATGACTTGGGTGGAGGCTAATCAAAAATATAAATAAGCACAATAAATTGTTTCCTCTCAAAACCGTAAGCCTTCCTTTATCCCTCACCCTAAACCAGTAAACCCCACTACTCCCTCCGCCCCATTAAAGATCCAAAAATTGACCAGGGCTGAAATGGTTGAACGCCAACTCAAAGGCCTCTGTCATAATTGTGACGACAAATATTTCCCAGGCCACAAATGTAAGGAACAAAATATTTTTATGGCCATCTCTGAGGATATTCCGGAAGAGGATGTTGACACTCCCCTTGTGCTCGAGTCACCAGAAATCACTAACATAAACCCTCCCTCCGACCCTCCCGAAGTGGAACCGATCATTTCCCTCAATGCTCTCACCAACTTCTCTGCCCCCCAAACCCTTAAGTTAATTGGTTACATCAAGCACCGAAAGGTTATCATTCTGGTTGATAGTGGCAGCACCCACAATTTTATTCATCACTGCATTGCCCAAGAAACCCATTGCTACATCCATGCTGTCAAAAATGTCCAAATCATGATTGCCAATGGTGGTTCTATGAAATGTGGCAGGCGTTGTGAAAATGTGCATCTCCAAATCGGTGACTACCACCTAAAATCCCATATGTTTGCTATTGACATGGGCGGTTGCGACATTATGTTGGGTGTAGACTGGATAAGGACTTTGGGTCCCATTCTCATGCATTTTCATAACTTAACCATGCAATTCGACCACAAAGACCACCAATATAAATTCCAAGGCATCATTGTTGGTTAACCTGAGGTCATCAGTTCTCATCGCATGGAAAAACTGCTCAAAAAAGGTCATTTTGGTGTCATTACCCAACTCCACGCCATACAAGCCACAAAGACACCCCCAGTGCCCCAAGACCTCCAAGCCCTCATTTCTAAACATCAAATGGTATTTTCCACTCCCCAAGGACTCCCTCCTTCCCGCGGTTTTCATGATCATTCCATTCCCCTTGTCCCAGGAATCCTTCCCCCCAATATCCATCCATATCGCCACCCCTTTTCACAAAAAAATGAAATTGAAAAAATGGTCTAGGAACTCCTTACTGCAGGCGTCATCCATCCTAGTACGATCCCTTACTCGTCTCCAGTCATCAGGGTACTGAAGAAAGAAGGTTCTTGGAGAATGTGTCCTGACTTCCGTGCTCTCAACAAACTGACCATCAAAGACAAATTTCCCATTCCTGTCATTGATGACCTCCTGGAAGAATTGAGTGGCGCCTAATTATTTACCAAACTTGATCTTCGCTAGGGCTATCACCAGATACATATGAAAGAGGTCGACATTCCCAAGACCGTCTTTTGCGCTCATGAGGGCCACTATGATTTTTTGGTCATGCCCTTTGTCTTGTGTAACGCCCCTTCCACCTTCCAGAGCCTCATGAACCATGTCTTCCGCCCTTTTCTTCATCATTTTGTCTTATTTTTCTTTGATGATATCCTCATCTATAGAAAAACCTAGAAAAACCATCTAAATCATGTGGATCAAGTTCTCTGACTACTCTCTCAACACCAACTTTTCCTAAAACAGTGCAAATGTGCTTTTGGTGCCTCAGAAGTAGAATACTTGGGTCATCTGGTGGGAAAGGATGGTGTCAGGGTGGACCCGAAAAAGATTGAAGCTATGCAAGACTAGCCGCACCCAAAGACTCAAAATCTTGCATGGATTTTTGGGCCTGACAGGGTATTATCGCAAGTTCGTTAAGAAGTACGGAAATATTGCAACACCTCTCACGACTCTCCTAAAAAAGAACTCTTTCACTTGGACTCCAGCAGCTGCTCAAGCTTTTCAAACCTTGAAGATGGCCATGTGCACCACTCCAGTTCTGTCCCTTCCCGATTTCACAAAGACCTTTGTGTTGGAATGTGACGCCTCAGGGAAAGGAATCGACGTTGTCCTTATGCAAGAGGGTCGACCTTTGGCCTTCACCAACAAGCAACTGTCTAAAAGGAATCTAGGCAAACCCATTTGTGAAAAATAAATGTTGGGGATTTTGCATGCCATTGAGCCGTGGCGTCCTTATCTCTTGGGGCAATGCTTCCAAATTAAGACCGACCATCAAAGCCTCAAGTACTTTCTGGAACAATGGATTTCCTCCCAGGAGCAACAAAAATGGGTGACTAAGCTCTTTGGATATGATTATGAGATCATTTACAAGAAGGGCAAAGACAATGTCGTGGCGGATGCACTGTCCCGGAAATATGAAGACGAAGGATCCCTTTTTTCTCTTTCCTTCATTGTACCCGATTGGCTCCAAGCTATGCGCCAGGAATGGCTTCAAGATCCCAAAAGTTTGCATCTGATCCAACAACTGCAGAACAAATATTCAACTCCCCCAGGGTACTCTTGGCTCCAAGATGAGCTTCGATACAAAGGCCGCTTGTATTTAAGTAAACAATCCAAGCTCAAACCCACGGTACTTTATGAGCTTCATGCTACACCCACAGTGGGGCACTCAGGGTTCACCAAAACATATGACTGATTCAAACGTTCTTTTTTCTGGGATGGTATGAAAGAGGACATCCGTAAGTTTGTCGCTGAATGTGAGGTGTGTCAACGCAACAAGGGAGAAACAGTCAAATCTCTAGGCACCCTCAAACCGCTTCCGATTCCCCCTGCTATTTGGAAGGATATCTCTATGGAATTTACTACAGGCTTACCCAAATCAAGGAATAAATCAGTCATAATGGTGGTGGTGGATCACCTTTCCAAGTATGCTCATTTTTGCGCTCTTCACCACCCATTTACTGCATCCACGGTGGCTCAAATTTTCATGGATCAGGTCTTCAAGCTTCATGGCATGCCACACTCTATTGTTTTTTATCGTGACCCAACTTTCACAAGCAATTTTTGGCAAGAACTGTTTAAGCTACAAGGCACACAATTGCATCGAGGCCAAATATGGACCATTGATCAGGGACAATGAAGGCTCATGGAGTTGTGAAGTCTCGTTAAAATCTTGACCATTGATCCAAGGGGGACGCATGGTAGAATATCAAAGCTTTTCAAAGACTCCATTTCGGAGTTTCACGAATTGCGACTTGGAGTGATGAGAATCTCCATCTAAGGATCAGTGAGATGCGAGATCATGAAAAGATCAGGACCGTAAGATCACCAAGAACAAGGACCATTGATCGGAGCTCCATCTCGGAGTATCTCCTATCGCGACTTGGAGTGATGAGAATATCCATATAAGGATCAACGAGATGCGAGATCACGAAAAGATCAGGACCATCAGATCACCAAGAACGAGGACCTTTGATCTGAGCTCCATCTTGGAGTATCGCCTATCACGACTTGGAGTGACAAGAATATCCATCTAAGGAACAACGAGATGTGAATTCAGGATGAGATCTAGACTGTTGATTCATCGAGATCGTGGACCATTGATCAGGGTCGTTGAAGATTATAAGTTTGCACCACCTTTTAGCGCAGACAGTGGTCACCGCCTGTGGTCACGTAGAGGAGGGAGCTAGAGCAGCCAAGCTCCTTTTCGAGGTTTGTGAAATAAGGATTCAAGGAGACTCACGTGAGAAAACGTGAAATGCGAAATCGCGAAATACCTTTTTGATTAGGCCTGTGGTCACAACCAAAGTCACATTCTTGAAGGATTAAGGGGAGAGTTATCATGCAACTAAGCTCTATTTCGGAGCTTGTGACATGGAGAGTCAAGATGTCTCATCGCAGAATCTCTGAATTGCGAAAGTGCGAAATGGATAAATAACGACAATATCCTTCAGAGTTAATCCAACGGTGCAAGTGAATTTTAGCATAATCGGAGGGCTAATCTGGCTCCTCACAGTGTAACTGCTAGAAACCATTGATGGTTTCTACCAGAAGATTCAAAGAGACTTATGTGTGATCGCCAGAGGAGCTGAAGAGTCTCTAGGATTCTTCCAATGAATGAAGACTATTCTTAGAGGGGATTGACAGATGGATGAGCGTTGAAGTCTGTAACTGAAATAGAAAGGATAAGCTCGACTGTACCAGAGAAGACGAAGAGTCTCAACTGCCAGAGAGGCTGAGGAATCTCAGCAGAACACCCAGTGATGTTGGACGCGTGGTGGGAACCACCAGAGAAGATGAAGAGTTGCGATGATCAGGCAGAGCACTGGATATGTGGAGGAGATATGAGTATGCAGAGGCATTGCGCACATTGCATGCACAAGGTGCACAGAAGCTATAAGTACATGGTACAAAGAAGAGATGCGAGAGTTGTTGCTGTTGTGAGTGATAGAGGTGTAAAGAAGGAGGTGGATTGCAACAACTCAAATACACAGAAGACAAAAGGTGCATTGAAGAGGAATGGCGCACAGAGCATAAAAAGTAGAAGAACAAACATTGCAAGTCATTTGTGCAGGAAGGCAGTGAGGCAGACTGAGCAACGAAATGCAACAGAACAATGATGAGTCTGGTAAGCCATTGTTGAACATTATATCACTGTAATAAGTTTCAGTAGCAAAGATTTATAAACCAACGTGGTTGGGAGGTGCTAGGGAGGAATGTTGTCCTCATAGGTTCAAGTGGGCTCTTGAACACAGGGAGTTGTAGCTTCCATCTGGTTTCAGCCAGAGAAACCAGGGTGGCAGGGTGGTGCAAGGGAGAAATCTTGTTCTCTGTTATATAGGTTGGTGCCTATATGATTGGAAGTTGGTGCTGGAAACACTCAGGGAGTTGGCGCTTCCTTCTAGTTGGTGATAGAGAAACCAGGGAGTTGGTGCTAGAGAAACTAGGGAGTTGGTGCTTCCTTCTAGTTGGTGCTAGAGAATCCAGGGAGTTGGTGCTTCCTTCTAGTGGATGCTAGAGAAAACAGAGAGTTGGTGCTCTCAACAAGTAGCAGCTTTCAAAATAGAGGTTGTAGCCTCATTATGAGTTTGTGCTCATATGTATGATAATGTAAAGAATGTAACTATTACTTATCATATAAAGAAAAAGAGGTTTTTACCCTTTATGGGTTTCCTCAGGAAATATCTGTCTTTGTGTATCACATGTGTGTGACTGATGCTAAATATGATATTGCTTACTTCCCTGCACTATTGTGATTGTCATTCAGTGCTTCTGCAAAGAGTTTAAAATAAGTATAATTGTTTAAGCACGGTAACAACTAATTCACCCCCCCCGCCCCCCCCTCTCAGTTGTCCATCAAGTCATGCCCTTTGGTTTGANACTTTCATGAGGATGATGGATGATATCCTGCAACCATTCACCAATAATTTTGTAGTGGTATATCTGGATGACATTCTAATTTATAGCAAGACTTGGGCCGAACACTTGCAACATATTCAACAGGTTTTGCACACCCTGTGGCAGCACAAGCTATATGCCAACTTGGAAAAATTCTCCTTCGGCATGGATAGGGTCAATTACCTGGGCTACATCATTGATAAACATGGCTTACATGTGTATCCAGCCAAGATCCAAGTCATCCGTGACTGGCCAGCCCCAACCCCACAGACTGAGCTTCAGAGTTTCTTGGGCCTTGCCAATTTATACCTCAGGTTCGTGCTGGGATTATCCCATATTGCATGGGCCCTTATCCAAATAAACATGAGTGGTGGTAAGGCGAAATCTGCGTGTGGTTGGTCCCAATAGCAAGCGTTCAATGATTTGAAGCAGCGCTTGTTCTCAGCCCCAGTACTTTCACTACCAGACCTGGAACATCCCTTTGAGATTGAGATGGATGCTTTAGACTATGTTGTGGGCATCATTCTCACTCAACACGGCCACCCCATGGCCTATCATAGTGAGACACTGTCAGATACTGTCCGTAAGTGCCCTACTTATGACAAAGAAATATACTCCATTGTGTAAGCCTATCGCCAGTGGAGACATTACATTCTTGGGAAGGAGACAATCATCCACACTGATCATAAGCCACTGCAATTCATGTAGACACAGGGAAAATTGTATAATAATTTCCATCAAAAGTGGTCCACATACTTGCAACAATTCCACCTCAACATCAAGTATAAAATAGGAAGCACCAATCATGTCGCTGATTTCCTTAGCAGACCACCATTCGTTGCACTCACCATGGTGCTAGACTCTTGCAACCATGAGACCTCTGGATGGCCCCAACTCTATGAGACAGACCCTGACTTCGCCACCACCTACCAAATGTTGGGAGCAAACGCAGTTGTCAATAATTTCCATCTTCAGGATGGGTTGTTGTGTCATCTAGGCCATATATGTGTTCCATCAAATGAGCGAGTGAAGTTGATCTAGGAAGCCCACTATAGTCGGGTGGCAGGACACTTCAGTGTCGAAAAGACAGTGGTGATGCTACAAAAACATTTCTACTGGCTGAAACTTCGACAGGAGGTCAACAAGTATATTAGGTCCTGCACTGCTTGCACTATTTCCAAACCGACAACTAAGGAACAAGTCATGTACACCCCTCTTCCTACTTCTGACAGGCCATGGGAATCCATCTCAATGGACTACATGTTGGGCCTCCCGTCCACCAAGTGGAAAAATGACTGTGTTTTTGTGGTTGTTGATCGCTTTTCTAAGATGGCGACTCTGGTTGCCTACAAGAAGAGCATCATAACAGAGGCCACTACCAAGCTCTTCTTTGAACAAGTCTGGGTGCATTTTCAAATCCCATGAACCATTGTCTCAGATCAGGATAGTAGATTTCTCAGCACATTTTGGTTGAGCCTCTGGTCATTGCTGGACACCAAGCTCACCAAATCCACGAACTTCCACCCCCAGACAGATGGCCAAACCGAGGTTTTAAATCAAATGATTGTGCATATCCTTCACAAGTATAATTCAAAGCACCCTCACACATGGGATGAGAGCATTCCCTATGTCCAACATAGCTACAATCGAGCCCTGCATAGCTCAACCGACCACCAGCCCTTTCAGGTGGGGTTGGGATTCCAACCATTGGGTCCCATAGATGTTGCACTTCCCCTTGTGGTCACCTCGACCGACTCATCTCCTTCTCTAGAAGAAGCTGACAAAGCCACTCGGTTCATTAAGCGGATCCAACACATCCGTCAATAGGTTCAGTATATCCTACAAAAGTCCAATGAAAAATACAAACAACGCCATGATCAACATCGGGTGCCACATAAGTTTCAGGTGGGCGACAAAGTTTGGTTGCACTTGCAGAAAGAACGCCTTACATGACCCCATCAGAAGCTTCACCCACTCCGTTATGGGTCGTACACTATCACCAAGGCTGTGGGGGATAATTATTTTGAGCTCAACATTCATCCTTTCCTTGGCCTGCACCCAGTGTTCAACGTGGACCTCCTTCGGCCTTATTTCCCACCATTATTGGAAACCTCAGACGTAGCAGAACAACTGACACCAACAAAGCTCAACCACGACTGCATACAATAGGCATCCAGTGATCAGATTGTGGACACACAGATCAAGGGAACTTGACAACAAAGGATCCATTTTTATCGAGTCGTCAAAGCAGGGCAGCTCCTACACCAAGGCAAGTAGCTCACCCGGGGCCAAATTCAACAGAAATTTCCTCATCTGATGGGGGAACTCAACGTAATGGATACCATTGCTTCCTAAGGAGGGAAGATTGATCCAGGTGGATATCAGTGGCCACCCACCTTTTCCAGCCGTCTCAAAACAACTTTCTAGCAATTTTGATAATTTACTATTTTTAGCAGTTTTTCGGGTCCTGAACTTCCAGAGTCGTTTTGAGGCCCTAAACGACGTTTTTTGGGGTATGTTGCGATCACAAAACCTCATCATGCACTTTTGTGCAACTGGTTTATTCTTCGGATAGATCTTTCCAATGGGCTATCATACACCTAAAACGAAGATCGTATGCAAAAGTTACGACCCCGGGAAGTTGATGTACTGACTTACCCAAACGGGGTCCACATGACTTTTGGCACTTCATCTCCTAGGGTTAGGTTTTTGGATGTTTAGGGTTTTTTGGGATTCTTGTTTATTGTAAAAAGGCCTTCAGAGCCTCATTGTAATCATATTCTTGCGAATGAGCGCAACCATCACATCTCTTCTCAGAGATAATCCGCCACCATTCCAGCAAGCTTGTTTCCGCTGCATTTTACAGTTTCCAACTTATTTCTTTATTGAATAGAAAACTAGTTTTATTGTATCTCTGTTATTTTGTGTTAAGCACCTGTTAATAATTTGTATTCATTTCATTTTTCTCATAACATCTGGATCAGTGGTATCAGAGCGGTCTGCTCCTTTTCGTCTTAATGCATGTCCCCAACGAGGTTGGAGTACAAAGACTTGGGTCTCGAGCTTGTTTCTCTTGAGGACAAAAACTCTCGCACACCCAAGCGACCTCTCATGGCAGGAGAAAATAAAGATGGCGGGATGGGATATCCTTTCAAACTGTTGATTGAGGAAGACCTCACGCAATAGAGGAATGAGATGATGGATAGTTTCATGCAAATCCTTCGGCAACTATCAACAGGCAACACATCTTCTTTGAACGGAGGCGCCACCCACTTCAAGGTACAAATAAACTTCGATATTCCTATATTTGAAGGTCAGATAGACACAGAAGTTGTAGACAAGTGGTTGAATCTACTAGAAGGGTATTTTTTTGTCCATAAATTTTCGAATAGAGAAAAGATTACTTTTTCACTCCTCAAAGTCGTTCCCCATGTCAAAGATTGGTGGAAAACGTTCTATGAGCAAAAGGAAACAGAGGAACCCTCATTATTTTCAGTCACGACCACCTGGGAATCCTTCAGGGATGTTCTTAAAGAACAATACCACCCTGTCGGAAGTTATGACGACCTGTATACCAAATGGACCACACTGTGGCAAGAAAGAGACCAAGCAGTTCCAGATTTCACAAATATCTTCCATACCTTGCAGACCAAGTTGGGTATCAAAGATTCAGAGAGACATTTGATGCTCGAGTATTGTGGTGCTCTGCATAAATACATCCAGACTGAAATGGAATTTCTGAACATCTCATCCTTGGGCATGACCTACAAATATGTCGTCAAAATCGAATAGAAGCTCAAACAAAAGACACGGCTATTTGGGCCTGGGAACCCCTCACAACAAAAGCCAGAAAAGGGTGGCCCCAACCCACAGAATAAAGGATAGAGTAAATATGGAGAGTATCAAGACAACCAGTCCAAGCCGTAAGTAAAGAAGGACACTGGAAAGACAAAGAAAGACACCGGGAAGTGGTGCGACTTCCATAAGAGCCCTTGGAATAACACTGCTGACTGCCGCTCAAAGATGTCATTGGTGGCCGAAGTGAAAGCCTCTTAATCATATGCGGATTCTGACTCTGAGCCAGAACCAAAAAGGGGAAGATGGATCATTGACGCTGAACCTAGTGCCACCGTTGATACCACCAAGCTCCAGCCTGGTGAACCAGATGAGCCAGAAGAAGGAGAGCGCCTCTTCCATTCACAGATGTGGGTAAAAGGCACCCCGCTACACTTCATCGTTGATAGCGGCAGCTAGAAGAACCTCATCTCATCAGAGGTCGTCAAGTGGCTAGCCCTGCCAAAAAATCCGCACCCACAACCCTACACTATGAGTCTAGGTCTCGTAGTGTTATTATTACTTTGAACAGGAAATTGTACAGGATAACCGAGGCAGTCCCACCTAGTGTTATTTCCTTGATATTTGGTAAGAAATGCAGGAAGGTCATCTCTCAGATGGGGAAGTTTGTCTTCTTTGTGATTCGCTCTTAGAATAAGAGAAATATCACAGCCACATCTAAGGTCTCTGCGGTTGACCTCTCCACATAGCAGAAGCAAGTAGATAAGGTCATGGAAGAATACTTGGATATCTTATCCTCACCTACAGGGGTACCTCTGCACTGCCAGGTCAAGCACCCCATCGATCTGACCCCTGATGCACCGCTGCCCAATGGGCCATCTATCATCCCTCTTTTTTAGAGAATGAGGAGATCAAGTGACAGATCCAAGAACTACTCCACAAGGGGCACATCCATCCTATCTCATCACCTTGCGGGAGCCCAATCATGCTGGTACAGAAGAAATATGGAACCTAGCGACTATGTATTGATTACCGAGCTCTGAATAAAATCACAGTCATAAATCAGTACCCGATTCCCCGAATCGACGACCTCCTTGATCAACTTAGGGGGGCCAAATACTTCAGTAAGATTGATCTGAAGTCTATCTACCACCAGGTCCTGATAGAATAGACAGATGTATGGAAGATTGCCTTCAAGTCAAAGGAAGGCCTTTTTGAATGGTTAGTCATGCCTTTTGGTTTGAAAAATGCTCCAGCCACTTTCATGAGGATGATGGACGATATCCTACAACCATTCACCAATACTTTTGTAGTGGTGTATCTGGATGACATTCTAATTTACAGCGAGACTTGGGTCGAACACTTGCAGCATATTCAATAGGTTTTGCACACCCTGCGGCAGCACAAGCTATATGCCAACTTGGAAAAATGATCCTTCGGCATGGACAGGGTCCATTACCTGGGCTACATCATTGATCAACATGGCGTACATGTGGATCCAGCCAAGATCCAAGTCATCCGTGACTAGCCAACCCCAACCACACTCACTGAGCTTCGGAGCTTCTTTGGCCTTGCCAATTTCTACCGCAGGTTCATGCTGGGATTCTCCCATATTGCATGGGTCCTCGGTAAAATAAACAAGGGTGGTGGTAAGGTGAAATTTGCGTGGGGCCAGTCCCAACAAAAAGCATTCAATGATTTGAAGCAACACTTGTGCTCAGCCCCAGTACTTTCACTACCAGACCTGCAACATCCCTTTGAGATTGAGACAAATTCTTCAGACTATGTTGTGGGCGTCATTCTCACTCAACACGGCCACCCCGTGGCCTATCATAGTGAGACGATGTTAGATATTGTCCGTAAGTACCCTACTTATGAAAAATAAATGTACTCCATTGTGCAAGCCTGTTTCCAGTGGAGACATTACATTCTTGGGAAGGAGACAGTTATCCATACTGATCATAAGCCACTGCAGTTCATGCAGACACAGGGAAAATTGCAGAATGACCGCCATCAAAAGTGGTCCACATACTTGCAACAATTCCACCTCAACATCAAGTATAAAACATGAATCACAAATTGAGTCGTTGAATGCCTCAGTAGACCACCACGGTGCTAGACTCTTACGACCATGAGACTTCTGGATGGCCCCAACTCTATGAGACAGGCCCTGACTTTTCCACCACCTACCAAATGTTGGGAGCAAACGTAGTTGTCAATAATTTCCATCTTCAGGATGGGTTGTTGTGTCGTCTGGGCCATATATGTGTTCCATCAAGCGAGCGAATGAAGTTGATCTAGGAATCCCACTATAGTGGGGTGGCAGGACACTTCAGTGTCGAAAAGACAGTGGTGATGCTACAGAAACATTTCTACTGGCCGAAACTTTGACAGGAGGTCAACAAGTATATTAGGTCATGCACTGCCTGTGCTATTGCGAAACTGACGACTAAGAAACATGCCTTGTACACCCCTCTTCCTACTCCTGAAAGGCCATGGGAATCCATCTCAATGGACTACATGTAGGGCCTCCCGTCCACCAATCGGGGAAATGACTGTGTTTTTTTGGTTGTTGATCAATTTTCTAATATGGCGATTTTGGTTGCCTACAAGAAGAGCATCACAGCAGAGGCCACTGCCAAGCTCTTCTTTGAACGAGTCTGGGTACATTTTGGAATCCCACGAACCATTGTCTCAGATCGGGATATTCAATTTCTCAACACATTCTGGTCAAGCCTATGGTCATTGCTGGACACCAAGCTCACCAAATCCACGACCTTCCACCCCCAGATAGATGGCCAAACCGAGGTTGTAAATCGAATGATTGTGCATATCCTTCGCATGTATAATTCAAAGCACCTCGCACATGGGATGAGATCCTTCCCTATGTCTATCATAGCTACAATCGAGCCCTGCATAGCTCAACCAGCCACATCCCCTTTCAGGTGGGGTTGGGATTCCATCCATTGGGTCCCATAGATGTTTCACTTCCCGTTGCGGTCACCTCAACTAACTCATCTCCTGCTCCAACTGAAGCTGACAAAGGCACCTGGTTCATTGAGCGAATCCAACACATCCACCAACAGTTTCAGGATATCCTACAGAAGTCCAATGACTAATACAAACAATGCCATGATCAACATCGGGTGCCACATAAGTTTCAGGTGGGCGACAAAGTTTGGTTGCACTTGCAGAAAGAACGCCTTACAGGTTCCCATCCGAAGCTTCACCCACTCCGTTATGGGTCATACACTATCACCAAGGCCATGGGGGATAATTATTTTGAGCTCAACATTCCTCGTTTCCTTGGCCTGCACCCAGTGTTCAACGTGGACCTCCTTCGACCTTATTTCCCACCATTATTGGACACCTCAGATGTAGCAGAACAACTGACACCAACAGAGCTCAACCCCAACTACATAGAATAGGCATCCGGTGATCATATTGTGGACACACATATCAAGGGAACTCGACAACAAAGGATCCAGCTTTATCGAGTCGTCAAAGAAGGGCAACTCCTGCACCAAGGCAAGTGGCTCACCCAGGGCCAAATTCAGCAGAAATTTCCTCATCCGATGGGGGAACTCAACACAATGGAGACCATTGCTTCATAAGGAGGGAGGATTGATCCAGGTGGATATCGGTGGCCACCCACCATTTTCAGCTGGCTCAAAACAACTTTCTAGCAATTTTGATAATTTACTATTTTTAGCAATTTTTCGGGTCCTGAACTTCTGGAGCCGTTTTGAGGCCCCGAACGACGTTTTTTGGGGTATGTTGTAGTCACAAAAGATCATTATGAAATTTTGTGCAATTGTTGTAGTCCTCAGATAGATATTTCCAATGGGATATCATACGCCTAAAACGGAGATCGTATGCAAAAGTTACGACCCCGGGAAGTTGATGTACTGACTTACCCAAACGGGGCCCACATGACTTTTGGCGCTTCATCTCCTAGGGTTAGGTTTTTGGATGTCTAGGGTTTTTTGGCATTCTTGTTTATTGTAAAAAGGCCTTCAGAGCCTCATTGTATTCATCTTATTGAGAATGAGTGCAACCGTCACATCTCTTCTCAGAGATAAGCCGCCACCATTCCAGCAAGCTTGTTTCCGCTGCATTTTACAGTTTCCAGCTTATTTCTTTATTGAATAGAAAACTAGTTTTACTGTATCTCTGTTATTTTTTGTTAAGCACCTGTTAATAATCTGTATTCATTTTGTTCTGCTCATAAAATCCAGATCACTGTAGTTGTTTGATAGTGATAGGAGGAGGAACATTGAGAATTATTGTGACTTTCATAGGACTGACCAACACTCCCTCCCTACAAACTATGTGACCTAACAAATGCTTAAGGGTACACAAAAAATACATTTTCTCAAATTAAGGGAAATCCTTAACTATCTACATCGGTTCAACATCAACCGTAAGATCCCAATATGGTCCTTCAATAAACTATATACAGTCTGGTCATCCAAGTATACCTCAAGAAACTTGTGAATTAAATTGTAGAATGTTGCAATGACTATCCAAGAAAACACTATTGGGGCGTTCTTAAGCCCAAAAGGCATAAAATTGCATGCAAATGATTCCCACTCAATAGTAAAGGTAGTCTTCTTCTTGTCTTCTTTGACAATTCAAACCTGGTGATATTCGAAGAACCCATCTGTAAAGGAATATGCCTCATTTCCTTCTACTTGATATGGTACCTCATCGCTAAAGGGGGTAGGAAAGGGGTCATGTACATGAGAAACATTCAGGCTTCAGTAATCCACACAAACCCGTATATCATCCATACCTTTCTTAGTTTGTATCACGATAGGACTAATCCATTCAACCTTATCGAAAGGGAAAATCATCCAAGTTGTGAGCATCCTGTCAATATCTTTCTTCACTTTCTCTTTGACTATGGTATTTAGTCAATATAGCCTATGCTTGACTGGTCTTGATTCAGTATTTAACTCTATCCTCATCTCCCCTAAATCTCCCTTAATACATTTTAATTATGAAAAAAATGTAGGAAACAAATCCTCATATTCCTGCAACAGAGCCTCTATCTATGTCATAGTCTCTTCATCCCAATAGTCTCCAATGGATGCTATCTTAGGATGCTCATCAGTTCCTATATTGGCTTTCCACAACTTCAAGGGTTTGGTGTAGGAACTTTGGACATCATTTGAGATAGTATATTTAACCCTCCTATACCCTTCAAATTTTTTAAATGTCAAATGTCTAAGGTCCTCAAGGTCATCAGGATCTTCTGGGTCTCTATCAACACTAAGACACATCACATGTAATTGAGCAAGGGAGGGGTAAAGTATATGATGAAGGAGGTACTCATGTTCCATACATATAGTAGGAGGATTTATATGCTTAACTTCATCAACACAAAATATTTTCTTAATTTATTGCAAAGATAAAGTGATTTCAGGGGACTTACTTGAGAATAAGAAGTCATGACAAAATTTACGTTGAAAGATTTCCCAACAATTAGTTTAACTTCAGGCTTCCTCATGTATATACCAAGCACTTGGAATTTGTCCCAAGTAATGAACAAAATGATGCACCCAAAATTGAGAATGCAGTTGCACAACTTCCTATACTTGAATACAATGTGCCACATGCTCCCTTGGATTTGAAATCCCATCATATAAGTCTAAGGCTGATTGTTCCAGATTCAATGAAGTAAGTTGTGAAGGGGGAATAAATAAATGATGGATGGAACACTTTTCTCTTCCCAGGAAGATAAATTACCCTTGTTGGTGGCCCACCATCTAACTAAAGAGGATCTTAACGCAACATCCAAGACAAGGATTCTTTTCTGTAGTGCAAATTTATCCTCCAACTCAATAAGAAAGCTACATAAATACGAAGTTCCATCGTACACATGGTAATGTCTAACCTCTAACCCAATCCACCTAGACACTCTGATAGTCACACAACATCATGAAAACATATCATATCTTCCCTGCTACCAGTTGTCAAAAGCGACCTCAGAATCTTCACCTGCAGATTGAATATTGCGCCAACTTACTAAGCCATATACAGTTGGGTTAATATAATCCACCCGCTTTCCTTCAGTCAAAGTGTAGAGATTATCTAGGGAATCATCTTACATATCCCCCTCTATCGGATTCATATAGAAAGGACCGTGATACGGGTCTAATGTTTGGGTTACCTTCATACTATTCACTTCAAAAGTCATGATTTCTTTCTTAAGATCGATAACAACAAAATTCTCATAATCCCAATCAATGCCCAATAAAGATGGATATGGGTCCTTCTCCCCCATGATTTCTATAACCTCAAAGTCGATCATTGTATTGAATCCATCTAAGTGCACTTCAACATTATGCAACCTCCCAAAAGGATAGATACAATATTGATTTTCCATCTGCAACTGAATGTGTGAATATATGATCTTGGGCTTACCCATGGATTTCCAAGTTTTCTTCAGTAGTATATTGACGTCAGACCGCAAATATAACATAACACCATTAATATTGTAGTCATCGATGTGATTATTTAGTCTAAATTCCCTTCCAGATCACTGCTTCCTTTTTTGTATTCTAATTGTATTTCTCTCTGGAAGATGAGCAACAATCAACTCTTGTGTTTTCACTTCAATCTCTAAAGATCATTTTATCTTATTCCACAACTCCTTAGTGAGTTGTTTGTCATTAAAAATGTCATAAAATAAGCAAATCCACAACTCAATAGTCTATTGGGGTTTCAATGGAGGGTCCTTCTGTGCCACCAAACTTTCTGCAAGTTTAGGTTGAAGCTCATGGATTGAATATGCAGACGTTGGTATTGCAGTATTATAAATTCATCGAAATATCTCAACAACATCCTTAAAGAATTATTTTTGCACAAGGGGGTCATATTTAACATCTTCTAGTACCGCATTGCGGATATTGCTTTGAATCGAGTTTTCAACATTAGCATCAATCCTTGTTCCTCCTCTAGTAATAATATTAATATTGGGGAATTTTTCTTCAGTGACAGGTAAGGGCTCTAAGTGTATAAAATTGGTGCCTCCCTGCCTTGCGCGATCCTCCCACTTCACAATCAAATCAGGACAATGTTCAGTGGCATGGGTGTTGTTTCTACAGTGGGCACACTAAGGTCGTCTTGGAAGAGGAAAATCTCTAGCGAGATGTCCCTTCTCATCACAATTATAACACCAAGATGACCCTCTTTTGCTAGTTCATCCACCTCTAAACCCTCCTCCACCTCTACGTCCTCCTCCAAAGCCTTGAGGAACTTCATCAACTCTGAATGCAGACTGATCTAGTATTTTCACAAGAGCATCCAGAGCGTGACATTATTTGGTGGTGTGAGTAGGGGACCCACATAACTCATGGTAGACTATATTCGGGACAAGGGCGTATTTTTTTAGGATTGGGAAATGTCGAGGGGGATGCCCATGGCTTAGGAAAATTTCACAGTAGTCATTACTGTGATTACCTTGATGGTTTAGGAAGGTGTGGTATTTCACATGTCTGATAATGGTGTTGCAATTGCGACTTGTGCAACTCCTCCAGATGGTCCTATTGGTGGAGGCACCATGGGTTGCGGAGGGGGTACTGCACCCCTCGGTCTAGGACATTTCGTTGTTTTATGAACTTCAGCATAGAAACCGGTACACCAGACTTGAGGGCATGCTACTCTATGAATGGTCAATTCTTTAATCTTATCAGTCAAGGCAAAAATCTGGCCTTGCAATTGCATAATATTATAGTCATTAGGTGGTCTTATTACCTGCAAGATACCTGGACATCCCGCCCTCACCTCAATTTTCATAGCTTGTTCTAGGGATTCCCCTAATGTAGTTATATGTTTCTGGGTTAATGGTAAAAGTCCTTAAATGAACCATTCATGTTGGTGGTATTCATGAATGGGTTTGGCTAATTTCCCTATCACGTATTTGAATATTTTGTTATACTCCTATGAAGATTCCCCATCTCTATGTTTGATTTCTCATTGTTCAGAAAGAGATTGTTGCTTCGATTATTTGACTTGCGTTAAAGGAAATGGTTTCTCCCGAGGATTCCTTGGTTCGATGTATTTCATATATCATTTTAATGCCCGACCCCTTAACGTGATCTGAAACTCAACTAGTTTATTAGAATCTAAAGTTCTGCGAGACCTCTAGATGGCATCACAAAGGAACCAATGTTGTTCAACATCCTCATCCCATTTACCCCATAATTTTGGGTATTGGGTGAGGGATCTGGTGTGCTAATGTGCCATGGGAGGACTTTAGGAACCTATGAAGATAAATCATAAAGTTCATGGTTGCGATAACACTATATAACTTTCTAGACTACTACTACTAGTACCACTCGAACATGTTGGACTAGAATGAGGAGAAATAACATAAATTATGGGAGATTTTATTGTAGAATTCACCGGATTGGAAGATTCCACCGAGGGACTAGGAGATCCAAGGTTGGTTCATGTGTCGCATTACGAGGCCATATCATATCAGGTATTGTAGTGTACTTCACATCTTCAGGTGTTGCAGGAGTTCGTTCTCCCACAACTTCTGCAGAGGTTACGACTGAGTCTTTTTCCTTGGTGGTGACTCTGATATTGATTCTTTCTTTCGACTTTTCTCCATCTCATCTACTCTCTCCATAAATTTCATCATTCTCTCCAAACTTCTCCTTCAACCATTGTATGGCCAACCTTCCACTTAACTGAAACTCTTTCAACTTATCTAACTCTCTTTTATGACTCTTCTCGAGGTTGATCTCCTTGTGCGACTGATCATGCTTCTTCATCAGCTTTCACATATGTTGATCTCCTTGTGCGACACTCTTCTCATGATGACCCCCCATACCTCAAGAAATTATGTATCCTAACTCATGGATCCTTTTCTGAATCACCCATCGCTCATGCGCAAATGGTTTTACTTTTCCATCTAAACTAAAGGAACCTGTAACATTTCTTTTTCCACTATCAAGATCTTCATCCACAATGAAATTTCTCTCAGCAATCTCCCTTGGGATCCCTCGTAAAATATTGCTTCTGCCTTTTAGAATGACTGGTGATTTTTCATGGAAAATTCAATGATGTATCCTTCCAGGGTTTGGATCCAGAAGTCCATCGCTAAACAAATCCAGTGATCCAACTTGTGAAGAGAGACAAGCCGCTCGATCGTCCAATTGAATATTTTCTTGACGCGATCTATAAATTCTGGCACTTTTTGCAACTTGTTGAGACATTGGTAGACCTCCTTTGGGAAATGGATCCAGAAGATTTCATATTGATCGTTGGCTGGATCGGAATAAAATTTTGTGTCCTTCAAAACCCCAAGAATTTTCTATCGTAGCTCAATTTCTTGAAATATGAAATTGTCACACCTTCTTTCCCACCATTTTTCAATGCCAGACTTAAAGATGTAATGTTGCATCCTCTGTAAAATTGCTTAGAAGTCAAGGTCCTGACAACAAAATCATTTGTTGGTGTGAAATTGGAGATTCGGTTTCTCGAAGATTACCGAAAAATGTGTCGTTGTAGTCTAGTTGTGTTGGCATATTAAACCTTCCGCAAGGGAAGGAGGTCTCACCTGAAGCGCTACTAAGACTTGTGTGATAAAGCAAGTTAAAGAGGAAACACCATCGAGTCCAATGCATTACAGTACAAGTCCATACTTAAAGGTAAATGTATCATGACATCAAAATTCTTAGACCAGTAAAAGCATTGAACAATCCATGTTGCGCAACATTAAAGTAAACACATACATCAAGAAGCTTTTGTAAACAGTAACAAAACTAGCAATTACGCAGAACAACAAATATTACGCAGGAAAAAAACCATGTATTCATCCACATATTAACAAATTTTTGGGTGCCCAAATAATCGAACATATATTATGTTATCACAGTTGATAAACCATGGAATACATTCTTTTATATCAAGACTTATACAATAGGATCAATAATAAGATACTCGATTTGGACTCTCAAACTCTGCACAATTTTAGTTCTTGGTCAATAATTCCCACTAATCACAAAACCCAAAACCAGAACAAAAATCGAAGAACAAGAACTTAGTACAAAATGGAACATAGCATAACATAACCCCAACCCATTACATAGCTCTACGCTTTATAACTTTTAAGCGGGGCTTATTGGCTTTTTTATTATGTTGTTATGCTTTCTTGATTCTATGTCCTTCTGGCATGCGCTCGAACGTTCCAAATATTTATGGTTCTCTTCTAGTTGGCACATCTCTCTTTGTCCTTGTTGGCGCACTAGCAGATAACTTTCCGCCACTTGTATCTAATGTTGATGTGCTATGGGGATCCACAAAACCCTATGACTTCCGCAAAACTAGTTCTTCAAATATGTCTATGAATTGGTTTAATTGTGAACTATGGAAACCCTTGTTAGGTGTATATGATGGAAGGGATTTTTCCTAAACTTGTCTCTTTATATGTGTTTATATTTCTATGGTGGATAAATGTGATTATGTAAAAATAATTGATGCATATGTATGCAGATAAATGCCTAAGAGAAGATATGATGGAATGCATATGCATATTGAGGGATAAATATGTAGTAATGTGCATATAGACAAGCATACACATATATGTTTTTATATATGTACTAAGTGTTGCATGATGACTAATGATGGTTGTTGGTTCTGTAACTGGGGGTGAATAAGTACAAGAAGATACTTGTCAAGAGGTTGGTGAACAGATGGTGGAAGATCCCATTATGCACCACTTGAACAAGTAATATCAAAGATCTTTATGGAAACCATACAGGTATGATGGATCATCCAAATATTGCACATGTGTTACAAAGAGAATTTAGGTAAGAATTAATTCAACTATGTTGGATATCATGAGATTAATTGATGATATTTGAATGCATACATGTGATTGATACCAAGTGTGGGGGTATGGTAAATGCAAGGATCTTTTCACATGTAAAACTATCAAAATATTTTGATGGGTTCATAGGATAGCATGTTTGTGTTGAGATGGTTATGAGAAGATAACCAAGTTAAGTGAATGATCATATTTGAAAAGGAATTCAATATGAGATAGGGATGTGTGAGACCATGTTGTTGTTGGACTCAAGAAAGTCTATATTTCCACATGGATATCCAATGGTCTCCCTTCTTGTATCAGTATCATGCACTGTAACATTCTTTCCTACACTAAATATAACTAAAGGGGAAGGGCTCCCGAGGGATTGTTGAGAAAGGAAAGGAAAGGCCTTCCCTTGTGTTGTGTTTGGTTGAAGAGGAGGGTGCCTAGATGGTCAAATAGGAATTTGGTTGGTTCTTGGATGATGTGTCAAGGCATTGGCTAAGGACTCCAAATTTTCATGGTGGATTACATGAAAGATGATATGGTATTTAGGTGTATTGTAAGTGTGCATAAGTAGACTACATGATCATGCAAGTTGTGGTTATGCATACTTAAATACTTGCACATATGTTTTATTGTGATAGTAATGGTGTGCTTGGATACATTACTATAATGCATGATTATGTTAATAACAAATTTAATGAGCATTGTAGATTAAATGTTAACAACTAAGAATGATTAAATTACTGATATGACATAATTTTGTGATCATTCCATGTGTTGTTTGACATATAGCAATGAAAATATTATGTTCATGAATACTCATGTTTTGTTTGGTTGGACGAAAGCTCTATCAAGAAGGATAGATTGCAAGTAGAGTTGTCTTGGATATAACAGTCAGAGTAAGCTCGTAACAAAGACTAGTTAATTTTGAATGCAAAAGCTAACATTACGAGAGGGATATCATATTTTTTAAATATGATTTATGTATGAGACAGATTCAAAATTTTGATTGAAATTTTAATGATAATATCTCATGGTAACTATATGTTATGATACAAGTGAGATGATGAGTCTGTCTAGTGAGGATAGATGATACATGATATAAGCTTTAAAACATGAGGAAGATGTTATTTTAATGGAATTAGAACCCTATATATTCCTTGATCACCTTGAGATAATGATTGTTTCAAGGTTTCCAATGGGACACTGGAATTGTGTGCTCTTCTTGCATGTGAAAGCCTTGGTAATTGAGGGATCACCTAAGGGACTATTTAATAGATAAGGGGATGCTCAAGCCAGTAAGAGTGAGTGGCTATGTTAAGACCTCGCCAAAGCCCCATGTTAAGCATAAAACCCCTTATAAATCCCTATATATTGACTTATTACATTTTTAGTGTTAAATTAGTAGGTTGGATAGAACCTTTCATTGTACCCTTTTTATCTTGTATATATACCAAGGAGACCTAGTATTAAGATCATCTTATCTCATCTCATATTGTATTTTGAATTGGAGATATTATAAAAGGAGGTTTCTCCCTTGAATTGTATTGTATTCGTGTACATTTAATCATTTTTAATGCATTGGATCATAACATTTGGTATCAAAGCATCAATCCTAGGGTTTTTCTACTTCAAGCGAGTCATCTTGGAATTTTTTATATAATTTTTTTCTAGGCCATTTCAGATAGAGAAATTTGGAGGTTATGTCATACACATATCAAGGTATCTCTGGTAAAAATTGCAGGTTTCAGGTCATTATACTTTTGGAGATATAGCCTATGGAAGAAAGAGCTTTTTACTCATCCCAAATTCAGTTTTAAACGAGCCATCTTGGGATTTTCACTATAAATTTTTCTCTGGGAGGTTTAAGATAGTGAAATTTTGTGGAGACTAAGGAGACATCGTAGTATGGGTGGTCCAAATTTAGAATAATGGTTCGCTACACTTTGGGATATATAGTCCATGTAAAACAAGGATTGTGACTAATCCTGAAATCAATTTTAAAAGAGTCGGTTTGGTATTTTCGATGTAAATTTTTTTTTGTGGCATTCATGACTTTGAAATTTTCATAATCTTGGGGAGACATATCGAATTACATGTGACAATTTTTTTATGTTTTGAATCATTATTATTTGTGAGATATATCTCATGGAAATTGGGGTTGCTTACTAATCGTGAAATTAGTCTTGAACAATACACTTTGGTATTTTTTCTGTAACTTCTTATTAGTGAAGGTTCAAACTGTGAAATTTGTAGGAGTTTAATAAGTCATATCAGTGTAATACAAGACAAAATTTTATTCTTGGAAGGGTTCAAATTTCATATATATATCAGGACAAAGGCCATCCATACATTAATACTCCTAATTAAGGGTTTGAACGGTATGTAATTTACAATTGACATACCTTTTTATTGGGAGATCTATTTTTGGCAATATAAATTTGTGAAAAAGAGGAAAAATAAGAGAATTATTATTTTCTCACATGGATCCAAAGGATCCTCCAAAATTTACTTCACCAACTAAACTTACAGAGATCACAATCATGACTCAAGATGAAATTCAAGAGATGTATCACTAGATGGAAAAGAAGATCACTAAAAATAGGGAACAGATGGAGAAGAAGATAAATGGAAATAAGAATGACATTAAAAAGAAGATGAATGAAAACAAGGAAGAGATGAAAACAAATATGGAACAAATGGAATAAAAGATGGATGAAAATATAAAAAGAAATTGGAACAAATGGAACAAAAAGTTGGAATGTATGGAAAAGAAGATTTTAAAAGCCTTAAATGGGAGGTTACCTAAAATTGATAAGGTATGTGAAGGGAATCATAAAAATAAAGGTAGTGTTCACGTTGAACAACTTTCCAATAATAATAATTTTACAAGGGGAGATAACTCCAATAATGGAGTTACTTGTGGATGGTCTCCAAAAGGAGTGAACCATCCCAAGATTGAATTAAGGAAGTTGTATGGAACATAAGTATTTAACTGGGTAAATGAAATGGAGCAATATTTTGATCTACATAATATTATAGATGATAAGCAAATGATTCACATAGAAACATATTGACAAGTGGAAAAATTCCCTCCTACAACATGGGATAACGACCCAATCACAAGCCCCAATCAAACTTGTTTTTGTTTTGGATGGCAGTTTCCAACTGATGTGTGGGCTCAATTTTCCACTCAAGATATTTTCTCTTTGGAAGCTAGACTTGATCGTTTAAAATATGATCTAACTTAACCTAGGTTTTCAAAAAAGAAAGCTAATCTAGTAATCCTATCTCAATTGAAAGCAAATTCTAATTAAAAAATGTAGATAAAAAATTATTGATACTCAAGACTATAATAAATTCATTATCTCAAAGAATCATTAAGCACAATGACTATTATTACTATAAATAGATAAAAAAAAAAGTTGTATCTACACTATACTGATAGCCAAAGAAACAATTTGAGAATCCGGAAAACAAATTAATATGAGGCAACAATATCATAGGTAAGTTCGCAAGATGATGTTTGCTCATCCACATTCTTCAAGAGATTATCTTGATATATATGAATGTTATATTTGTTGACTAACATGAAATGAATATTAAGTAAAAGAAAGAATTATAAATGATAAGCAACTTAAAAGGAATTCATAAAAGAATCATCTTTTGTGAAAGCACATACATCATCATAAATCATAAAATAATATTCAATAATAATTATGCTTCTTTACTTGATATCTAGTTAATTGACATAATGTGTAATCATGAAAGCAACTTACATAACATTTGAGTGAAAAAAATAAAAAATGTTTAACAATAATTCAACACCATCAATCCTACTTCACTCAACACAATATGCCAATAAAATTGGAGTTTCAAAATATTTAATTAGAACCGATAGAAATAACGAGTTCTAATATAAGTTTCAAATCTTCAAAAGAAAACATGTATGTAAATAGATTCTAAATAGAAATACCAAATCAATATCTAACCACTAAATCCTTTTGTTCAGAAAAAAATCTAAAGAACATGGCAAGAGAAATATGCCTCTCCGCTGTCAAAACTCCTCCCCTTCCTCTTTGTAATACTAGTTATTTATAACACTTTAGAAAAACAACTAATTGAGTTATGATCACTCTCCTTAGTTATTACAATATTATTTTTCTCTAATACATCTGTTTCAACTAGGTGAGTAATCTTTGACCATGATTTTTGGAAGATCAAAATTTCCTATTTTTTTTAGTACATAGTTGTTCGTTGACACCTGTGTTAACCAACGCATTCACTGGAGGATTTTGGGTTGTATCTTCATTCCTATTTCCTATTATGGAGATAAGGATAATAAACCATATGTTTGTTTCCCTCAGATTTATCCGCGCATATCTTAATGAATGAGCATTGACAAAAATGTAATTATTCTTGTAAACATTGATAAAAGATATGATATTTTATTTGATAAATTTGGAAATTAAAATAAACTATTTATTACCTCGTATGATCTAAAACATGATTATCATGAGAGATCTCTTTATGATATTTTCAAATGCTCATTCTCTTCCTTGAATATGTCATTCTCATCCATTATCTTTGTACCATGTTCTCTCAATGATTCATTTTCAGTTTTAATAAACCTTTATAGGACCTGTAGCTCTTGAATGTCACTTTTCAACATTCTTTTTTCTTCCTTAATTGTGAGGTTATAATAAGAGTTGAAAGAGTTACTTGCTATTTTTAATAGTAGGTTTTTCTTTATCAATGTTGATTCCTGTAAACCATTTCCTTAAAAATCCAAAGTTGGAGATAACTCCATGTTTTTGAAGCTATTGGTTGGGGATAATCATTTTTATTGACAAAAGAGGGTTCTACTTTCAATTTTATACTTTCTAAAAACTCATAGAACATGTGTTTGGATTAATCAAACTCAGGAGTTGATCTTGATTTTGGCTCATATATTTGTATTTTGGGTCTTTTTGTAGGTTTTTCAAATACATGACTCATTATATTTTGATCTTCTTCGAACCTTTTGGCCATAGCTCTAGTCATTCTAGGTTGAGATGTCAAATTTGCAGGTTCATTTATTTTCATGTAACTTATTCCTCGTTTATTCTTCTTAGTCCATGAGATTTCAAGAATATCTTGAACCTCATTTATATCCTCAAGTGTGTGTTCAATTACTTCTATTGTTGCATTCTTTGGTCTCTCTTCTGCAATATCTTGAAGCACATTCTCTGCAACATTTCCTATAATGACTTGATCCTCAAATTCGTTGTCTAATATAAATTGTGACCATTAAATTCTTTGATTTTGAAGTTCGTATTTGGTAATTATATTAACTAAGCCACGATGGTAAAGAGACCTTATCACATTCTTATTTTTCTTTTGAATGGATTTGGACATTTTAGTTAACGACATCGACAAGAAATAAGGCATGTTCAAAAGTTTCTTCGTGTTAGGGACCTAACCCCCCTAACCCCTCACGTAGGAAGAATATTATATTTTCCATTTAATAAAGGCCAACATTAGTTAATAAGTACTATTTAATAAATGTGAACAAGTCAATGTAAGAAGACCTGATAGAAGTTTTTTCTTCTAGAAAGATCTTCCTCTAGAATGTTCTTTAGAAGATAGAATTAGTATAAATAAGAGTAGGATGCATTATAAGTATTTATCTTGAGAATGATTGTAATAGAGCATTGCTCTGCTGGAGGTTTCCCCCTCGAAGAGGCAAGTGAAATTTTCTTTCTATCAATAAATACATCATTTTTCGTTGTGGTTCTCTACAATTTTGTTGTTTCGTTGGTATTTTCTGCAGTGTTTCTATTATCTGCTTAATATAATAGACCTGGTACCTAACAAGTGGTATCAAAGCACTTTCCTCTATGTAAAGTGTGGGAATTTTTTTTCCAGGGTAGAGACATGTATTTTTTGCGTCTTTAAAGAACAAAGATTTGTTTCTTAGCGGGTAAACCTATGGTGGGGAAGACTACATGCAGGAAATACAGACGGTTTCACTAGGTTGTCTAGAAACAAAGGTTTCATATTGTTGGAAACCTCTATAACCCGTGTCGTTATGCCTTGAGTAGTGTCGCATCAAACATAATATGTACACGACCATCACTCCCACATACTGGTAGGTATATCGGGAGTCCCCTAGGTCACCTGAAACTAGCTCTAGATCAGTCGATCAGTCACCTGACTGATATAGTGACACCAAGAACAACACTCTGGAAGATACTCTTTAGTACATAGGTAATCAGGTAATACTGCTAAGGGTATGATCAAGCCTCCTTAGTTGGTGCCCTAGGATATTGGGTCGAGTACAATTGTTCGACCCCACACGTATATTAGAGATCTATAGCACATGGAAAACCCTTTTCTATAGGAACCTTGTAAACCCTAACCCTTGGGGAAAAAATGAAACATAAAAGGAACAAACGATGTCTATTGCAACGCAACCTTTCCTACTGCATTCTAGTTGCGAAAATCCTACAAAATTTCTCATGTTAAGAATTTGGACCATTCTTTACTGCAGTATTTAGGCCAGAGTATAAATAAAAAAAAGTTAAAAAAAGAGAGTATAATGGTCCCATCGTCACCCTTATTTGAGACCTATTCCCTTGGATTCCTCTATTTGTCATGATCGTCCTAGTACCTATCATTTTTAATCTTTTTTTTTTTTTCATGGACCTAACCCTCTTTCTCACACCCTTATTTGGGACCTATATTGTTGGATTTCTCTCTTTTCCCTGGTCATTGTGGTACCTATCACTTCTAAGCAATTTTTATTTATTTATTTATTTATTTTTATTTTTTTTCTGTGGACCCCCACCCTTCTTGAAACCCTTATTTGACACCTATCCCATTGCATTCCTCTTTTCATCCTAATCACCATGATATATATCATTTATCCGTGTTATTTTGTGGACCCACTTTCCCTCCTCAACAACCCTCTTTCCAAAATGACCACCACTCACAACTAAGAACTCCTTCACCTACAAGCCAAATCCAAACAACATACGGAGAACATCTAGAGACTGAATTATAATATTGCTTTCACCAATTCCAAATTGGAAGCCTTTGAGGCCAAATTTACGAGCAAATTGGAATAAGTTAAGGGTGAATTGGCCTCCATCAACACCACTCTCAACGAATTGTTAAAATAGTCCCATGGATCTCCCTCATTTGAACAACCTTCACACTATTAAGGTGAGGAATATTCCCACAATATGGAATTTCATTCCAACTCCCTTCATCATGACCCCCGTCTCCCCATAGTTGAGGTGAACAAATTTGATGGCTCAGAACCCACAGGTTGGGTCACTCAAATATAACATTATTTCTCCTTGCATGGCATTACTGATGAGTTGGACAAAATTTGTTATGGTGTCCTCTACCTAGATCATGAATGTTGGAAATGGATTAGAAATACATGCCAAAGGTTTGTTTCTTGGACATAGTTTGTTGCAAATATTTATGAACACTTTGACACTAACACCCACTATCTAGGTCGTTTTACCAAGTTGAGACAATTTGGCATAGTGGAAGACTTTATATATTACTTTTATCACTTGGATTTCCGAATGGAGGGCATGTAAGATGCCTTCTCCAAGGAATGTTTTAGCAGTGACTCCAAGGATGAAATACATACCCAGGTCCCAATGGTTCACCCTCAAACTTGGTTGGAAGTTACTCAACGAGCCAAGGAATCCCAACATATTGTCTCCGCTCAAAACCAAAAGCCATCATTTTTTCCTTGCACTCAACCCACCAATATTACCTCTCTTTCCACTCCTCTCAATATCTAGAAATTGACTAGGGAAGAAATGGATGAATACCAACTCAAGGGTCTTTACTATAATTGTGATGAAAAACATTTTTCAGGGCATAAGTGTAAGGAACATAAAATTTTATGCCCATTTCTAAGGATGTTTTTGATGAGGAGGCCAAAGTTTCCCTAGTGGAAGACCTACCCCCAACCAATGCTCCTACTGCACCCTTTGATCCACCAGAACTTGAACCATCGATTTCGTTGCATGCTCTTATTGGCTTCTCTCTGCTCTCCAAACCCTCAAGATCATTGGCTACATTAAGCACAAGACGGTCATCATCCTCATTGATAGTGGAAACCCACATAATTTTATTCATCGTTGCATTGTCCAGGAAACCAATTGTTATATATGTGATGTCAATAATTTTCAAATCATGATTTCCAATGGCGGTTCCATGAAATGTGGTGGGCATTGTGAAAATGTGTGCGTACAAATTGGTCAGTACCACCTAAAATATCAAATGTTTGCTATAGACATGGGTGGTTGTGACATTGTACTCGGTGTTGAATGGTTATGCACTATGGGACCCATCTTCATGGATTTAAGGAATTAACCATGCAATTCCAACAAGAGGGACGATAACATAAGTTCCACGGCATCACAACAGGCTCCTTTGAGATCATCAGTTCCCATCAAATGGAAAATCTCCTCAAAAAAGGTCATTCGGGAATTATCTCCCAACTCCATTCCATTCAATCAGTCAAGACACCCTATGTGCATCCTAACCTTCAATCTATCCTCTCCAAACACCAAGCCATTTTTTCCACTCTCGTCGATTTGCCCCTTCCCATGGCGTTCAAGAATTGCTCTAAGTAGGTGTTATTCGTCCTAGTACCAACCCATATTCCTCTCATGTGGTCATGGTACTCAAGAAATAAGGCACTTGGTGCATGTGCCCCTACTTTCACACCCTCAACAAATTCACCATCAAAGACAAATGTCCCATTCCTATCATTGATGACTCATTGGATGAGTTGAGTAGTGCTCAATAATTTGTAACTAAATTTGATGTTCATTTTGGCTACCACCAGATACATATGAAAGAGGAAGGCATTCCCAAGACTGCCTTAATAACTCATCGGGGTCACTATGAGTTCTTGGTCATGCCCTTTGGCCTATGTAATGCTCCCTCTACTTTCCAAAGACTCATGAATCATGTATTTTGTTCGTTCCTTTGTCATTTTGTCTTAGTTTTCTTTGATGATATTCTCATCTATATTAAAACTTGGGAAGCCAATATTTCCCATGTGGATCAGGTTCTCAATCTACTCTCTCAACAAAGACTTTTCCTCAAACAATCTAAATGTGCCTTTGGAGCCTCTGAAATGGAGTACATGGGTCATATTGTTGGAAAGTATAGTTTATGGGTGGATTCTAAGAAAATTGAAGCTATAAACGATTGGCCTCGCCCTAAAAATATTAAGAGCTTGCGTAGTTTTCTGGGTTTAACAGGGTATTCCCGTAACTTTGTTCAGAATTATGGAAAAATTGTCGCACCTCTCACTACTCTCCTTAAAAATAATGCTTTCACTTGGACTCCAGTCATCGATCAATCCTTCCATGCCTTGAAAGAGGCTATGTGCACGAATCTAGTCCTGGCCCTTCCCGACTTCATAGAGACATTTGTCCTGGAATGTGATGCTTCAGGGAAAGGAATTGGGGCAGCCCTCATGCAATATGGTAGGCCTTTGGCCTTCACTAGAAAATAACTTTTAGAGAGACATTTGGGCCAATCAATCTATGAAAAGTAAATTTTGGTTATTCTAGATCTCATGGATCCTTGGCATTCTTACCTCTTGGGCCAACGCTTCCAAATTAAAATTGATCATCAGAGCCTCAAGTATTTTCTTGATCTAAAAATGAAGAAGACTTGAAAAACTTGAAAACTTATTGCAAGTGAAATGCTATGTGTTTAAAGCAACATGATCAATTTGCAACACATAAATTAAGGATTACTTATGCAAAATACACATAGACAACAGCATAAACATTGAACATAAACACATGTGCACAACAATTGATAAAGGAGTTCACCCCTTTTATGGGCTACATCTCCTGGTCCAGCTTCCAATGGATCATTATTATTAATTGCTCAAAAAGTGATAAAAAAACATGTCTTACAATGCTCAAACTGACAAACCGACTGCTCCAATGGCTTCCCAGCATCCCAAAACCCCTGTCTAGGCTCTTTCGGCACCTCAATTGGTCGAAAAATGAAGAAGTTAGGCCTCCTGGAAGTCTCCCTCTTCAAGCTTGTTGTCTCTGGTTCTACAATTCGCACCCCCTTGAGTGAACCTGGCTCACACGCTCTTTTAAGCGTAAAAACCTAGCACCGGGCGCAACCGTGCCAACGGTGCAAACCGTAGGACGGTTAAGGCGCCTCCAGCCCCTAACCGCCTCGGCACCTGGGCATATGGCCATGTGACCTCGCGCTGGGCAAAATGGTGGTTAAACCGTTTGAAAACCGTGCAACTTCCGTTGGGACCCCGCGCCAACATTTAACACACAGGTTGTGGTTTCAAACCCCATGCATACACATAATATATATATAAAATACATTGCAATGCAATGTATTGCAATACAATGTAATACAATGAAATGCGCACGCCAAAACATTCGGGCCAATGCATATATGTTGGGTCATATGTAATACAATGCGTCCATGGGTCGGGGCTAAGCCCCGGCCCGACCCCCCTTTCCTTCCAAACATAAATCAACCTTAAATATATGTTTTATGACATGGTAAACAAGGAGAAAATGGCGGTACTTTGGTTAGCGAAGAGTTATGAAGTCGTTAGTGTGGGGGGAGGTCCGGGGGTCGAACCCCGCGGACTCCCAATACAATTTTATATAACCAAATGAACAAAAATGAGGGGGACACGTGGCGCCCATGGATTGGGCCATGTGTCCTCATATTACTTGCCACCAATCGGACATGTGTCACCATCCAATACGCCAGCAACCAACCAATAAAAAACTGCCACATCATCACTATACGGCCTGTACGGTCCTACCACGTCACCGTACGGACTGTATGGACAGGTACAGTCAGCATCCAAAAATTTTGCATGTTTGGCTTGGCGGACAGATCGCGATATCTCCTTCATACGGACTCTATTTGAGAAAGTAAATATACCACCGGAATCAGGAAGACGAGACGAACGCAATGGCACTATTTTCGTCGCATTCTGAGCACTTTGAAAATTGAGAAAAATTTGATCCCCTGATCACACCTCCCCATTGGGAAGCTTTTGGACCTCCAAAAGACTATCTCAGTCTATGTGAAGATGAGGGTATAGTTCCCTCACCCTTCC
>ML780997.1:177487-216678 GCA_009831015.1 Picea engelmannii | reverse complement strand
TTGGTCCCCCTACCGTAGGTATAATCCCCCCCGGGAGTTGTGTACCAACCGTAGGTTGTGTAGTAACTGTATTATGTCCCAGAAAAGGAAAAGGAATCGTATTACCCTTTCCACCAACCAGAATGTGCAAGTTTGGTGCAACAATTGGGATAGTGCTACTAGGATTAGGATTTCCAGTAGGAAACTGAGGGAGTGTCGGGATGAAACCGAGAATAAGATGCCCAGGAAACTGAGGACCACCTGGAGAACCAGTTGGGGTTTGTGGAGGCGTTGGATGGGAAACATTCAACAAAGGATTCAACGCATGGTAACCAGGGGGTAAATTCGGGTTGACCTCAGGCATTCGCTAGGTGTTGATAGGGGCAAGAGTAGTTGCAGGAATCTCAGTTTGGACACTCGTAGTATTCGCGAGGTGTGCCATCTCGGGAGGAAGAACAAAACGATAAGTGGTAGTCTCGGGTGTAGTCTCTGTCTCAGGAGACACAGGAGGGTTGATTTCGTAAACAGGAGGTGACTCAGTACCAAACATGACTCACCAGAAATCACCTGACCAAAAAGGATCTTGGCCAACTACACCGTGAGAAGGCCCAACAGTCGATTTAGAGGATGTAACAACGGTTTCTTCAGAAGGATTTAATCATCCAACAGGTCTTTCACCACGACGAATGCGATAGTCTTCTATAGTATTGGTAATTCAAAATTCAACAAGAGGATCAGTGGGTTCTACTTGTGGAGGTGGTGTAAAAACTTCTGGGATGTCACTTAAGTCCACGTGTGGTAGAGTAACCAGGGGGATTTAACCTGGACGAGGAGATTCCTCAGGGGTACCCTCAGGTGTTGCTGTATGCAGAGGTTGTGAAGCTTCCAGATGTCCCGGGGACAAACCTTGCATCCTACGTGAACGTCGTGGGGGAGAAATTGTAAACAAGTAACAAACTATGCAACATAAACCCTATGGTCACTTTCGAGAAACAAACAACACACTCTAGTAAATAAAATCTAGGAGCAATCACCAAGAAAACAATACCTTCTAATATCGAAGCCACTAGTTGGTGATGAAATCCAACGTCGCAACAACGAGACGAGAAGGGACGGGGCTAAGGTGGAAAAGTTACGTTGACGACCTGCTTAACAGACTTACGCCCTAGTGAAATCTCCCACACATAATCGTGGGTATACCCTCCAAGGAGCCCGATTGAGTTTGATCAACATCAATTCCAGGTACCGTGAAGACTTTCCCCTCCACAGTCACCTTGGGTAAGAACCTAGAGAGATAAGCCACTAAGGTCACCACAAACAACAGTACAGCCTGGGGGAACAGTCGACAGTTCTATCCACACGCAAAGGCAGGGTATCTAGCCTGAAACCAACTCAAAGGCTTACACTCATAATTGTGGGTATACCTCGGAGTGATCCCCGTAATACGTGCAATCTCTACACCGATGTCAACAAAGCAGGGTTAGTAATTCTGTCAACACCAATGTGACCTAATGCTTGACCCTTGTGTTAGAAGGGCTTCCCAGGACAATATGTTGCCAATGGAATTTTACACTCCCTAACTCAAGATGCTATTGTGTGTTTTTGATCTTTTGGAGAGTGTGTCTCTCTTCCTACTCCAAAGCACTAGCCTAGCTAAATGTTGGTGTAAAAGAGCCCTAGAAAAAAGTTACTAGATCAATTTTAATATTACGCAATGTTTTTAAAGGCTATTGTTTACTCAAAGGTAACGGAAGTGAAACTCGTGATGTATGACTCTGACCCAAAAATGCAAGGACAATGATGAAATATATTCCTTTTTATTCCATGAATCCTAGTTACAGGAGAGAGAGAACATTTTCCGACTCAATCTCAATACTACGTTGCAAATGCAATGCTAAATTTCCGTTCAGATGCCAATGTAAACAATCATATATCAATGAACGATTTCCATATGTCTTTTTCAAACAAACTCTAAAACTTGATTTTCAATGTTTTTGAGAAATTAAAAAACAAAATCTTGAAAGAAAACTTATGGTTCACTTTCCAAGAAGAACTTTGATTAATGAGAAAAGAAAACCAAATCATACAGACCCAAAGAAACAACCCAATCCAAAACTTTCAACGAAAGTAAAAACAAAAAGCAAACCAATGAGTTCCTCAATGCAAATGAAAATTGTCCTTTCGAACCACTAAGCAAGTGAGAAACACAAAACGCTTGACTCTCTACCAATCACTAGTTCCTAGTCAATCAGACATACTCAACTCCAGAAATCGGAGAGAAAGAAAATGCCAAACAGAGCCAAGAAACGAAAGTCAAGCTACCAAAAGCAAGAAAGACCTAGAAACCCTAAATCTGTTCCAGTAAGCAAACTACAACAAGAGATGCATAAGTCAATGACCCAATAAGCCAAAAAGACACAAATCAACTGTTCTAAGAAATTGAAAAAGTCAAAAATCAATTTCCAAAATTTTCAAAAATCTGCTCGCAGGCCAGCAGTGATACACAGTGTGAGAATCTAGTGTTCTCGCAGGCCACTGTGGAGCAATGTGCGAGGGGTTCGCATTGGAATATATATGCAAAGTGCGAACTTGAAAGGTTCTTGCAGGCTGTCAATGGATACAGTGCGAGAATCTCTGAAACTAATGAAAAATTTGAAAATGCAAGCAAAATTCAAGTTGGCTTACAGACCCAGAAGGTCTCTCAGGATATCCTGAGGACTCAGACACTGACAAAACAGGAGAAAAATGCAAATAGAGAAAATGGCCACAGAAAATTCAAAAAACCATAAAGAGAAAAGGGATGGTTCCCCGGTGGAGTCGCCAATTTTGTTTCAGGATAAATCCATGAGTGCGGACACAAACCGATCTCCCTAGATCCACCTGGATCTAGAACAAAATAGGACAGAATAATACACTTTCCCTAGATCTAGCCTATTGAATGAACTAAGAGGTAAGGATTATAGACATACCTTATGAATGCTTTCCTTATATCTCTGTTGTTCCAAGCTTTACTCCGATGCTCTTGTCCCATTCAGATCACAACAGTTCAAACCAATCGAAGTAAAGGCAGATTAATATATTCAATATCTAGTCTATACATATGATCAAGGAGTTATGTAATAAAGTGACATCATCTTTATGGGAAATGGACATATTGCTGTATTGAATTAATTGAAAGTGAAACTTACAACCTGAGCCTTGATGTCATAGGTCTCCTTTCGATGGCTTCTGGCTCTGACACACACACTTGCTCATGCATGAAGAAAATCAACCACTTTTAATGACCTTGCTGTAGTCTCTTGCTGTTGTAGCATCAGTCCTCCATACAGTCTTGCACTAATTCTCTAATCAATATCTAGCTAGCTTGCTGCTTGTTTTCTTAACCCTTTCCATGAGCAATCTCCTCAATATATAGGAGAAGATAGATTAGTTACTTGGATAGGAAATGATCCCAAGATATCTGGAATGCCAGTACTTGAATAACCATTCGAAGCCAACTCATGTTTCTAGAAGATTCCCTTCTAGAAGATTCGAGATCTTATCGTTTTCCTTCCTTTGGAACATGTTCACACCCTAGCTATAGTTACAGTGCGAGAGGTTCGCACCCCAGCTTAAAGAAGCCTGCAAGAATCAGGCATTCTCGCAGGCAAATACATAGGTAGCCTGCGAACATCCCTTAAAAGCATGATTTTTGGAAGCAGACAAATGTAACTTCTTTCAGGAAAGTATTCTTAGTGAAGAGCTTGATTTTATATCATCATAACATCATCATGACATCATCACAATGACAAAAAATGCGGATAACACAAGCACACTCCAACTAATTCCAATTTCCCCTTCTATTTGGAGGTATATTTTTACGGATTTCATTGTTGGCTTACCTAAATCGGGCAATAAGTTAGTCATCATGGTGGTATCGATCGTCTTTCCAAATATGATCATTTTTGTTCTCTTCAACACCCATTCAAAACATCCACAGTGGCTCAAATTTTCATGGATAATATCTTCAAACTTCATGGCATGCCTCGTTCTATTGTCTCTGATAAAGATCCAACTTTCACGAGTAATTTTTGGAAAGAATTATTCAGGCTCCAAGGAACCCATTTGCATCTCAGCACCGTCTACCATCCCCAGAATGATGGCCAAACTAAAGTTGTCAACAAGTGTTTGGAATCATATTTGCATTGTTTTGCATCTGACAGAAAAATACAGTGGGCTCGGTGGTTACCCCTAGTTGAATGGTGGTACAACACATATTACCATACAACGACTTGCATGACTCCTTTTGAAGCATTCTATGGAAAAAATCCATCATCGGTTCTATCATACATGTCAGGTGTCTCGAAGGTTTAGTAGGTTGAAAAATATATTACAGTCTGAGAGACCATTCTCCATACCCTCAAAGAAAATTTGGTCATGGATCAGAATCACATGAGGCAAAAAACAGATCAAGGTCATTCCGAACGTCAATTTGTTGAAGGAGACTAGGTTTTTATTAGCATGTAACCTTATAAGTAGACTTCACTCAAAGCTTAACATTGTCAGAAACTTGCCCCCAAATGTTATGGTCCTTATACAATTCTCAAGTGAGTGGGGCATGTGGCATGTTATCCCCAAATTTTAGGGATAACTAAGGAGGCGATGTCTCAAGGCCCTTGGGCTGCAGAAATGGAGTACCAAGAGACCGCATGAATAGCAATGTCCACTTGCACATATGGAAAACCGCCTCACCACCACACTTTGGATCCATCGCCAGGGCATCCACCACATTTTCTAGCTTCTAGGAGACATTTGGGTCTTACTCCATACAATATAAGTCAGGTATTGTGGTAGGTAATCACCCTAGTATTTAAGGCATTTAAGCATGTTTTATTGAAGCTGATTTTTATTATAGAATGATTGCTTAGACATTATGTTTTTTACCTTGTTTCACCTTGGTGAGTGTCATCGATTTCCTATTAAGTGGAGAATTTTTGGGGAAGGGGTGCAACTGGGGGTCTCGTGAGGGGTCATCGTACCATTCATTACCATACTTATCATTGTCTCCTCATTATATTCCCATCACATTTCCCTTTTTTAGGCCTTCTGGTTTTAGTGACCTGAGAAGGGCATGTACCTCATTTCATGGGAAGAAGGGGCTAAAGGCCCAAAGGGATGGGGACTGGAAAAAGATAAAACCCTAAGATATAAACCTTCTATATGCTTGCCCAGACATGTCTTGATAATGATGAACTACTTCTCTTAAAATAATCGAAGACCTGCAAAATATCAAACACATAATAAATATCTCGCTTGAATGAAATACTAACACAAGTGTGTTATAACGCTTTGATGGTTACTCTTATGGCACTTCATGGACCTATTTTTTCAAGTGAAAATGTGTTACTGCCACCTTAGATTTGTATTATCTATTGGGAGTGCACACGTGTTTGGATCATAAATTAACTAATAAATGGCAATAAATGGTCTTGGAAAAAGGCTTCATTGAAAACGAAGGTGCAACACACCCTCTACAAAGGCACCCATAAATGAGACAATACGAGCCCTTGTATGTTATGAAACCCATTGACCTATGAAGTCTAACCCCCTATCCACCTCATCAACCACTACATGACCTTGAAGGGGCATCCCCTACTTGAAGGTTTTGGTCTACCCAATAGGACTTTTATGACACCCCTCCCATACCTACAATTGGTCAATTATATAGGGTCTTTGACCATTTGTTTAATTTGATGAGGTAGTTTTGATGCACATGTTTATATTCCTTGTTTATTATGTGTGTTTTTCACTTTCCATGATATCTTTGACTTGAGATCTTTGGAGGGCATATCCATTTTTTTTGCAGGACCTTGCTTGGTGGCCAGTTTTGGGAGAACAAGCCTAGCTTGGGCTTCCATGGGGCAAGAAGCCCACAGGTTAGATTCCCAGGGCCCACATATAGGATGACAAATACATGCATTTGGAGGCCTATAAGACATCATGGATGACCTCACCTAGCCCCTATCGCCTAAATGACTTGCATAGGAGGGGCAAAACGCCACTTTTGTTGCTTAACGTCACCTAGGGCTAGGGTTTGGTGGTGATGGAGTTGTTTTTCATTGAAAATTGGCATGATTTGATGGGGGGAGGCATGGATTGAAGGAAGAGACCTTGGTGCATGAAAATTATGCTCTAGGAGCCCAAATGACCTCCATCTCCTACTCCAACGACTTGGAAAATTTCCAAAAGGTTTCCCTAAAGGGGTGACATCTTACATTAGGGTTTTACTTCATGTGAGAAATACAAATTTTAAATATTATTTTGTGTAAAGGGGAAAAATAATTGTTTTTGTCCCCTTATTTTTGTTTGCCCTAAATTAAGTGGACAAACTACATTTTAGAACATTTGTATAAATAGAGGTCATCTCTATTTCATTTTTATAACATAACTCTCCCATTATGAGAGGTACTTAGCTGAAATTTTCACTACACTTGAAGGTTTTTGGTTTTACTTCTCTTTCTTGGTCATTATTGGTTGAAACTATAGGAGGAGTATGTTTGATACACCCTCCATTAGGATTCATTTAATTTTCTAAGTTTACAAGTCATTTTGGAAGGGTTGCTAGGAGGAATATGTGTCTGTATACCCTCCTAGATTTTACCCTAGTTTGATTGGAATACCCTAGTGAGTAAGAGGATTTACACCCCTAGGGACCTTGTTAATCCAACTTGTGTTTAAATAATCCATTAACCCAATTTTTAAAGGCAATCATCTAAATTTTTCATTGGAGATATAAAATACTTGCCTTGGTAAACGTGAAAAGTCAAGATTTTGAGATCATTTAAATTTGAATCAA
Source organism: Picea engelmannii (assembly GCA_009831015.1). NCBI lineage: Eukaryota > Viridiplantae > Streptophyta > Pinopsida > Pinales > Pinaceae > Picea > Picea engelmannii. Next base: position 209,864 of record ML780997.1, on the reverse strand, counting down.
TTATTTTCTTTATATGATTGGTTGAGACACTAGGACATCTCAAATTGATAAGTACTTATTTCTGCTATTACAAATTTTCATATACATCCATCAGGTCTGAAGAAACCCTAACACAAACATCTAAACAACTCCTAACTCAACCGTAAAAAATTGCTAGAAGTTTGCCCCTTTACTCTCGTAACCCTACGCACTTTTTGGGTGGACTGCTTGTAATTTTTGGTGGTTTTTTTCTCTACTATAATAACTTATTTTTTACAGACGTAAGACTGATAATTAATACTTCAAAACTTGTTTACAATAGCCTTACATTGTTGCTAAATTTTTATGCTATCTTCTTGAGCTAAACTAGTATTTGCTAGCTTGTCTCTTGTGTCTTTCAATAAGTTTTGAGCAACTTTATTTTACAGATATCATTATCATTTTATTTCTGATATCAATTATTGATTGTTTCTGAAATTAGGGACAACAAGATTAACGTTCTTTTCCACCTAACATTATATGCATATCTTGTCTTGTTCTTGTGTCTTGGGAAGGTGCATTACTCTTTATAGGTACTATTACCTATTGGAAACATTTGGCTATCACCAAGACCTTTATTCAATCCCTTCTGCACTTAGTATATTGACCTATAGGGGCTTCACTTCCATCATCTCACTTTACATCTCATTTCCCCCTAGGGTCACCTGGGATTCCCCCCTTGAGGTGACCACTTCACCTCTAAAGTGATGGGAACACCTATCTAAGGTGATAGTGGGTAGGTTCTCTATTAGTTGTCGCCATATTATGGTTTGGGTTGGTATTTTCCAAACCTACAACTTGTGCGATAACATGACCTACTAGCTAGCTATGCCCAGTCATTATAATATCCATCGTATTTTTCATTTCTCAAGCTTAAAGAAAGTAATTGGAACTAAGTGCCAAACTTAAACCAATATCCCTGAGTGGGATGAAGAAGGTTCCATTTGGTTGCATCCACAAGCAATCTTGGACCAACGAGAGTGTCTTCTCTGCCAACACACCATCAAAGAAGTGTTAGTTCAATGGAAAGATACATCTCTAGAAGATGCCACCTGGGAGCCGACCACTATTCTGCAACAATTTTTTCATCTCAGGCCTTGAGGACAAGGTTGTTCTTCAAGGGGGAGGGAATTTTAGGGACCTAACCTCCCTAACCTCTCAGATAGGTAGAATAATATTTTTTCCATGTAATAAAGGATAGCATTAGTTGATAAGACATATTTAATAAATGTGAACAAGTCAATGTAAGAAGACCTAATAGAAGCTTTCGCTTCTAGAAATATCTTCATCTAGAATGTTCTTTAGAAGATAGAATTAATATAAATAAGAGTAGGAGGCATGTGAAATCTTTGTCTTGATAATTATTGTAATAGAGCACTACTTTGTTGGAGGTTTCGCTCTAGAAGAAGCAAGTGAATATTTCTTTCTATCAATAAAGGTATCATTTTTTGTTGTGGTTCTCTAAAATTTCGATGTTCCCCTGGTATTTTCTATAGTGTTTATGTTTTCTACTTAATATAATAGATCTGGTACCTAACACTCCTATTTAAAATGTAATAAAATTCAAATATGATAGAGGAAAATTAGACTAAAACACCCTTCACATGTTAGATACGTTTGGATCAGAAAGACTAAGTATTTCCAAGGTTCTTTTAACCAAACCCTAGGTACTCCTACAACCAAATTTGGTTTTTGTTTGTTTCTTATAAGGAAAGGAGTCTAATCTCTTAAATAAATCGATTTAATTTTAAATCATTTCTCTCCTATCTGAGGTAGTCCTAAAATTTGAGAGAGATAATTCTTAGAGATGTGAATGATTAAGTTACCAACCTGGGAACACTCCCCATCAAAATTTTGAGCAAAATCCTTTGTCATTTCTTCATTATGCCCTTCAAACTTCTCGAAGAACTGCTTCCAATCCGTTCTCTCCAGTATTATATTGCATTCGAGATGTATTCCAACCAATTCCACTCCAAAAGGCTCGAGCCTGCTGCCATGATTTACTGTAACCCTTGTCTTGTATATTGCTATGTTTTAGTTAGCTCTGTCTCATAAATATCGTCTACTCTGTCTCATAAAGTCTTGTTATGCTTGGAATTACTTGCCTCTATTTTCAATCACAAACTTTGTGGCACATATCAACAAGGTGGCAGAGATAAGATTTGTATTTGAAAAGAATTGGCCAAGTGTAGCAGACAGGTCTCGAGTGATCTATGAGTCATTACTATTTAAGTGACACTATATGTATTATGATATAAAATAGAGGTTATTGATCATTTGAAATGGATAGAGAAATTATGTCGAATGTAGGTGAGATTATGGAAAGAAGAGATCTTGTGATAATGATATATTATAAATCATAAAAGTAACTATTTAATATTTCAATTTTTTTTTAACAAATGAAAAATATCAACCTTATATCATATGTTTACTTTAACCTTTATACTTTTCTCATGAATTCCTCTTGAAGTTTGATGTAGTTGATTCTTCTCCTTAATAAAATTGATAGGTCTAATCCTTTTGTTTGAATTGGATGGTTACACTTCCTAAATACCTTATAATCAAACAAGGATTTGTAAGATAAGAATCATGAAATAAAACTTATGTAGACATATGCCATTTACAAGCTTGAAAATCTAGCTTTATTTCTTTTGTCTTCAGTAATCACAAGATTTCATCAAATCTTTTAATTGTTGAATTTGTAGTCTATGATGAATTAAAGACAACATCTATCAGTTTTGAAGTAACTAAAGACTGCTTTCAACACAAAATGCACTAATTTTCTTTATTATGTACTAATGACATTATGAAAACTTGATCTTTCTTTGTGTTTAACTGGATCTAAAAGTTGAAAAATAACTAAGAATCTAGAAATTAATTGACAATCTAATGGTAAAGAATTATTTTGAAAGGAACCCATTATCTTAATTAGGGAAATTTGGATAAATGAGGGAGCTTGTTGTACCAATCACAACAAATGGCGACACACTAGGAGAAACAATTCTCTATGTTATTGTAAGTATAGGGATCTTGTCTATTATTGTAAGTATAAGGATCTTGTCCATTTTTACTTATAAGTTTGGAAATACAATACTTGATATATGAGAACGATTGTATCATCATCAATACTATGTTCTTACCAAAACGTTTTTAAAAGAGCAAGAAAATATGGAATTCATTATTTGTGATGAGACAATGAGTTTCAAATTAGTTGTGAAATTAAACCAAAGTCCTAAGTCTTTATACAAATTGAATTGTGCATGCATTTGTTCCTCATCTCTCTTGAGCCCATCATTTCTTTGCTTCCCATGAGCATCCATAGCCCCGACGAAGATGCCTTGGTATCATACACGCATTTCCCCACTATTAGTGAGCATCCATAGCCCCAACGAGTTTACTTATACTTCCCATACTTGCAATATTGTTTTTCAACTTCCATTTCATAATTTACACTCTTTTAAGATATATTTATAAATATATTGCATAAGTAATGAGTGTGATGGAAGCGAGGTGATAAGAGAGTTATTTTAATTTGCAAAATTCTAGTAGATAAAAACTAAGTCTAAGGCTTTTCTTCCACTCCCAATCATCACTAATGTCAATTCGTTATTATGTGATGGATGAATCTCTTATAAAAATGTTAGATAATTTTTTCTTTTAAATGAATCTTATGATTATCTCTAATAACAAGTAAAGACTTCCTTTATGAACTGAGAATCTGGTGAACAACGAAATACCCTTTAAGATGTGTAATCGAGACCCAACTTCTTGTGTATTACCATAATGAATTGAATGATAATACCAAAAATAAAAATAAAGGAATGTACAATATTTACAAATAGTCATTTCTCAATGACTAGACAAAATATTTTCTTAGAAGTTGGCCATTCACAGGGAGGTTTTCAATCTCTCCATTTAATGTTTGTAAAACAAATGTTGATGGGCCAAGTTTTTTAGCAATTAGAAATGGTCCCAAACAAAGGTGTTGAAACTTTGTGTGTTTTCCTTTTTCTTCATGAACTTTGTCCCATTTCAGGACTAGATCTCTAATTTGAAACTCTATCTTACCCACTGAATGTTTATCGAACCATTGTTTGATTATTGTTTGATGTTCATGAAATGTGTCTTTGGTTTTTTCATGTTATTCTTACAATTTCATCAATGCATCAGTTCTCGTTTGCATCTTAGGACATGATTCCTTTTGAACCGATTAGACTAATTGTAAAGAAGGAATAAAAATATTAGGAGGTAGAATGACTTCCTTCCCATAAACAAGAAAATATGGTGAATTCCCTAATGACTTATTAGGAGATACTCTATCTTCCCATAATGCATTATAAATTTGTTTATGCCAATTTCTTTGATGTTCATGAACAATATTTTTAAGGATTCGAATTAATTTTTTATTAGTTGATTCTGCTAAACCATTTATGTGAGGACAATAATTTGAAGAATACTTAATTGTGATACCTTTATCCAAAGAAAATTCAATTATTTTAAGGGATGAGAAGTATGATGCATTATCAAAGACCAAGGAATTAGGAATGCCAAACTTGGAAATTATGAATTTATTAAGAAAAGAGATAACATGATCTTCATTAACTTTCTTGAGAGGAATAACTCCAGTCCATTGTGTAAAATAATCAGTTGCAGTAAGAGTGTATTTTTGGAGCTGTGTATAATTAGGTTTGATCTCCTCGATAATATATAATCCCCATTGTTCAAATGGACCTTAAACTTCAACTGGATGCAATGAAAAAGCAGGTTTATTTTCCCTCCTCAAATATTTCTGTCAGAGTTTACATTTTATATCATATGAATATGTATCTTTGAATAAGGTAGGCCAGAAGTAGCCATCTCTGATAATCTTGTGAGTAGTCATTTTCCCACCAAAATATCCTCCAACTGGTCCATAATGTAGTTGAGTCAATACCTTATCTGCATCAGGTTTTTCAATACATCTTAGAAAAAAATTATCATAGTTCTTCCTAAACAATGCTCCATCAATGAGCTGATATTTAGCTTATTTTAACCTTAAATCTCTTATTTTCTTGGGTTCTAAGGATTTAGGAGAAGTACCATGAGTCAAATAATATTTTATATCATTATACCATGAAAAAATAGGTGTTGGTATATATAAAAATTCATTGTTTACCTCTAATTCATTCTCCAAACCATTTTGATCACTTGGGCATTTTCTGAACCAACCACTAACTTACACAAAGCTTGTCCTCTCGCAATTTTTGCTGGTTTGATTTCAAGGTCATATTATTGGAGCGTGATCATCCAATTTGATCTCTTATCTCCTATATACTTTTGAACCAACAATTTTCTAATCAAAGAATGAGGTACCATGACTTTTGTATGTGATTTCAAAAGGTATGGGCAAAAATGCTTGACTGCTTTGAAAACAACATAATCATGCTTATCAATATTGGGATATTTCAATTCCACACCTTGCAAACCGGAACTCATGAAAGATATGAGGAATTCAAAACCTTATAAGTTTTTCTGAGTCAACACAACTACATAGGAAAAATCAGATGTGAAGGTATAAAAAATAAAATATTTTTCAAACTATAGACTCCTTAAAGTGGGGGCTTAAATAATCATTTAATGTTTTTAAAAGATTATCTTTATTTATCTTCCCAATTGAATGTAGAATTCATTTTTATCATATCCTCCAAAAGGTTCAACTATTTCAACAAAACTAGGTACAAATCTCCTCACAAAATTTATTTTAACTAAAAATGATTACATATTCTTCTTATTGTGAGGGAAAGGAATTTATGAAATAGTTTGGTCCTTTCATGATCTATTACAATTCCTAAGTTTGAAATGATAAAACCCAAAATTTTACCTTCTGTCACAACGTAAATTGTTTTCTTTGGGTTTAAGAAAATCCCATATCTTTGGCATCAATCAAATATTTGTCTTAAATGATCAGCATGCTCACTTCTCTTTCGAGAATATACCGTAATGTCATCCAAATAAACAACCATTGATTTATGTATTTATTAATACTCTAAAAGCAATATCCATGGCTATTTGGAATGTGGCACCTGCATTGATTAAACCGAAATGCATCTTCCTATATCCACAAGTTCCCCATTTAGTTCTGAAGTTAGTTTTATCTAATTTGGTTGTGAAACCAAAATATGATTATAATTGGAAAAACCATCTAAAAGAGAAAACATTTCAGATCCAGCTACTCTTTGCAATGTTTGTTCCATAGGATAAATAAGGCAATTATCTTTTTTATGAAGCTTTTTTTAAATTTTGAATTTCAATACAATTTCTGATATCCCCATTATTTTTCCTAACTTGAACTAAATTTGAAACCCATTTTGAATGTCTAACTGGAAAAATAATCTTAGCTTGTAATAATTTGTTCAATTCCTTCTTGATTTGAAGCTCAAGATCGGGGTGGATTTTTCTAAGTTTTTGTTGCACAGGTTTAGCCTCTTTCCTAGTAGGAATAAAATGTAAGCTGATTTTTGTGTCATATACCTTAAGATCATCGTAAGTCTATGAAAATGTCCTTATGTTCTTTGAAAATTTTGATAAATGCATTATGTTCAGAGGGAGAACAATTTATTCCTAAATTTATATTTTTGAGATTTTGATCAAATCCTAAATTTGTTACCTCATATTGCATTGAGGAACTGTTGGATTTACAATTTTATTTTTTTTATTTATCTTGCAAATCATAAAAAAATTCTAAACTTACCATTGATTTTGGGATTCCATTTTTTTTTAATTTGATGAATTATCTAAAGATATTTCATTTATTTTTCATTGTGTTGATTTTCATCTATGTCAGAGTGTATAAAAGTGCCTTATTGTGTAAGAAATCTTAAAATATGGTCATCGTCATCAAAGACCCTCCAATTTGTGATGTTATTCGGCACTGAAGGCCTGAAAGTCAATTCAACAGAGAATTTATCAAGAGAGAATTTTTCTGAAGGAATCAAATGTGAAACAACATTAGCAATCAAATTAGCTTCGACATTTAATTCCCAAGGCACAAAGATAATATCAAAGGAATCAAAATTACCAATCAAATTCAATACCTCGCATTGGTATTTCTTTAGGTGATTAGAAACACAATGTATCATATTCTTCACTTTTTTGGTTATGATTTCAGAATCACCAACTGCCCTTATTGCTTTATTTTCATATCTATTGCTTTTATGAGACATTGAATAAGAGCCTCATGTTCTGCAACATTATTGGTACAATCAAACTCTAGTTTACATGCTATCAAAGTCTTACTTCCTTAAAGATATTTGAGAACGCATCCATCACGACTTGCACCTTCATTTGATTTAGAGCCATCAAAATACAAAGTCCAACATTCTTTTATTTTAACCAAATCAACATTCTCTAATTTTGGACAATCAAATTCAATGATCTAAGTACAATGTACGATTTTAGAATCCAAACCTGATTCTATAAAAGGTGAGGGTTCTGCGGGAAAATTACCGAAGAACGAATCGATGCAAAAATTTCCCAATGTTGAATTTGAAAACATTATTAGTTCATTGGGATCATTTAAATAAATGACAATATGTTCCATGTGTTTCTCTCATTCTACATTTATTGATTTGGTAAACTATTGAATGGTAACCAAATATGTGACCAATCAATTGAAAAATAACCACAATTTTTTTTACCATTCTCTACTCAAAAGCAAATAATGTGATTTAAGAATATCAACTACTATAATATTGATGATTTGATGAAATTGAAGATTCAAAGAAAAATTGATTAAGAATTTTTTTAATTCTCCTAAAACTTTAACATTTGACCTATCCAATTATAAAATTTGTATAGAAGACTTGTTGGTCTCCATGTCTAGCTTTTTGCACACTGAATAAGGCGTGACATTAGTTGAATCCCTTGAATCTACGAAATAGTTATGTACATTTTATTGAAAATTTCAAAGGTCAAAAGAAATGGAGGTGTATGTGAACCATATGTGTCACCTATCAAAGCAACATTGACATTGGATGAAATATTTTGAGCTATTTTTTCATAATTGAATTGTAAAGCATGAATTAACTTATTTCTCTGTTGTGTTAATTTAGTTAATTCATAAAGAGAGATATTGGATCTAGTATTTTTCATCTCTTATACAATATCATAATCAAGAATATTAGAAGGAACAATTGTTTTATTTTGAGTGGAGTTTAACCTGTTGGAAGAAATTGTTTTCTTGAGAGGAGAAGAAGTAGTTGGTGTTTCTGGAGCATAAATGAGACCTTTACTTCTGGTTTGAGAAACACAGATTTCTTCATATATGTATTCCTTGTCGTCATATATTACATGAGTAACGTCCCATATGACATTGATTGATGAATCAATATTATGATCATCTCTTTTATCTTCTTGGCTTGTTTGTCCTTCCTCCTCTTCTTCCATTGCAACAAAAACTTTAAACATGTTAATAAATGATGGAATTTTTTTCTTAGAATGATTGGCTTCATGCGCTTGACAATAATTATCTTGAGAAAAATCTTCAATATGTATTTCTTCAGGGGAATTATTTGGATTATTAGGAGGTGGATGATTTTTTCTAAAAGATGTTTTCCATGGTCTCCTATATGATGAACTTTCACTTGAATTTTTCTTGATATCTACGATATCATTAGCCAATTTTTGAATCATTCTTTGAAGGCCATCCATGTCAAATTCTTCTTTATCTTTCTTCTTGTCTATTGTCTTAATTACATTTTTTCTCTTATCCAGTGAAAAAATTATTTTCTCTTCAGTTGTGGATTTACTAATGATACTCATTATTTCCTTTTCTACATCTAGCATTTCTTCAAATGTTTCTACTAAAGTTGTTTTACCAACTCTTTAAAAAAAACAATGGAAGATAACAAGGTTGTAGTATAGAATTCAATAATTACATTATATGTAGGCCTATAATCTTCTAGTATTTTATTCATTAATGCCAAGAATATTTGATCAAAATATTTGATTTTTTCATTAGGAGTCATTTGGATCCTTGATAATTCTAATACCAAGGTTGTTGAGGTCTTATCCTCACCAAAAGTTTTCATGAATGTAGTTTCAAAATCATTCCAGTTTGTGATTTTTCCTTGTGGTAGTGAGATTATCCTTCAAAATTGTATGGAAATAATTGACATACAACATCTTCATGTTGCATGCCCATTAAATTCACTGCTAGCATGAATTTACTAACATGCATGATCTTCAGGAGATTCCCTATTATTAGGATCGAATTCTGGGAGGAATTTCTCAAGATGTTTGGGAAGATCATAAGTTGGACCAGGGACTAAAACAACGCATAGGGAAAGCCATGATATCCTTGGTACTCCAACTATTCTTCTCCTTTGGGGTTGCCTTGGACTTCCTTGAGGGGACTGTCTAGGACTTCCTTGTGAGGAAGGTGGTTGAGATCAAACAAGAATGTGACGAGGAATATGTGGTGGAGATGAGGGCTTAACTTAACTGACTTTTAATTGAAAATTGATCTACAAATCATTAATCTCTTCTTATCTACTTAAGATATTGGATATTTGTGCTAAATGACTAGGTTCATATATGGAATTAATATCACTTTATTTGTCTTTCCTTGAATGTCTTCCCTTTTCAAGGATCGTCACTTCAATGGGGGTTGACCAATTTCCTTATTATGTTCTCTTGTTAAAACCCTAGATAACTATAATTGTGGATTGATTATGTGGATCTATTCAAAAATAGTATAATCTATGAGCTCAGCTCGAGATGATGAAACAGGGTTATATTGGGATTCTACTTCCTGTGGGTTCTCGATCATTTTAGGTGAATTGGACACCAAAATTTGTTTAAGAGATGAAAACTCACTAGTATATTAAGGGATCCTCCTTGAAGGTGATTTGGTACGAGATGACTCTGATGGATTGACACTGCTAAATGATCTACCAGCCATGCATGTCACTCATCCCTCCTTCTAGCGCCAATTGTTGACTGGTGGAAAAATTACCTCTTGTAACAAGGGATAACTACCCGGTCAAAATCCCCAATTAGATTTGTTTTTGTTTGGGATGGTAGTTTCCAACCGATATGTGGGATCAATTTTCCACTGTAGGTATTTTCTCTTTGGAAAAGAGATTTGATTGTTTAAAATCTTATCTAACTTAACCTAGGTTTGAAAAAAAGAAAGAGAATACACTAATCCTATCTCAATTGAGAGAAAATGTTAATTAACAAATGTAGATAAAAAATTATTGATTCTCAATACTAGAAGAAATTCATTATCTCAAAGAATAATTAAGTACACTAACTATTATTACTAGAAATATATAACAATAGTTATGTCTACACTATACTAGTAAACAAAGAAACAATTTGAGAATCTGGAAAACAAAGAAATATGAGACAACAATCTCATTGGTTAGTTACTAAGATGATGTTTGTTCATCCACATTTTAGAAGAGATTATTTTAACATATAAGAATGTTATCTCTGTTGACTAACAAGAAATGAATATCAAGTAAAAGAAAGCATTATAGATGATAAGCCACTTAGAAGGAATTCATAACAGACTCATCATCTGTCAAATCACATACATCAATTATCTTAAATCATAAAAATAATCTTCAATAATAATGATGATTCCTTACTTGATATCTAGTTAATTGACATAATGCATAATCATGAAGGTATCTTGCATAACATTTGAGTGAAAAATTAGTAAATGCTTAAAAAGAATGCAACATCATCAATCTTACTTCACTCAACACAATATGCCAATAAAAGTGGAGTCTCAAAATATTTAATTATAACTGATAGAAATAATGAATTCCAATATAAGTTTCAAAACATCAAAATAAAGCAGGTATGTAAATAGAGTCTGAATAAAAATTCCAAATCAATATATGAAATCCTCCCTTTACTCTTTGTATTACTAGCTATTTATAACATTTTAGAAAAACAATTAACTAAGTTATCATCACTCTCCTTAGTTATTAAAATCTGATTTTTCTCCTAATATATCTTATTCGACTAGGTGAGTAATCTTTGACCATGATTTTTGGAAGATCAAAATTTCATATTTTTGTTGCTATATAGCTGCCTGCGGAAACCCGTGTTGACCAACGCGCTAACTGGAGGCTTTTAGGATGTATCTTCTCGATCCAAGATAAAATTACCATCTCATGAAAATAAGGATAATAACCCATATGTTTGTTTCTCTTGGATTTATCTGCATATATCTTAATGAATGAGCAATTACAAAAATGTAATTATTCTTATAAACATTGATAAAAAGATATGATATTTTATTTGATAAATTTGAAAATTAAAATAAAATATCTATTACTTGGTATGATCTAAAACAAGATTACCTTGATAGATCTCTTTCCAAAATGGAGGTGTATGTGCCATAGGTAGAAAACAAAGTGGATAGGGTTGAGGTAAAAAATATTGTAGGTTAAAAACCCTTGCTTTTCAAATTTTTTCCAAAAGTGATATGCTTCCATTTTGAATTCAAGTTGTTGTTCTGGGAAAACATCTCCTTTATATGTGGTTGTTTTCTTGGTTTTCCTTCTTTTCATGTGCATCAAAACCTTAACCTTCATACTTTTGTTTTGCAATTTCAAATTCTTTCTCTGTTTGTACAACCTGTAGGCTTATTTTGTCAGTAAAGCAATTTCTCTTTTCAAATGCTCATTTTCTTCCTTTAATATGTCATTTTCATCAATCATATTTGTACTATGTTCTCTCAATGATTCATTTTCAGTTTTAATAAACCTTTCGAGGACCTGTAGCTCTTGAATCTCTCTTTTCAACCTCGTAACTTCTTCTTTTTTCTTCTTTAATTGTGAAGTTATAATCAAAGTTGAAAGAGTTACTTGTTCTTCTTTAAGTATAGGAGGTTCTTCTTTTTCATTGTTGATACCTTTAGGCTAACCCTTTCTTTCAAAATCCATAGTTAGAAATAAGTCCATGTTGTTGATGTTATTGGTTGGGGACAATTCTTTGTTATTGATAGAAGAGGGTTCTCCTTTCTTCAATTCTATACTTTCTAAAAACTCATAGAACATATGTTGGGATTCATCAAGATCAAGAGTTAATCCTAATTTTGTCTCAAATATTTGTATTTTGGGTATTTTTGTAGGTTTTTCAAATACAAGACTCATTCTCTTTTGATCTTCTTCGATCCTTTTTTCCATATCTCTAGTCATTCTAGGTTGAGATGTCAAATTTGTAGCTTCATTTATTTTCAAGCTACTTCTTCCTCGTTTATTCTTCTTAGTCCATGATATTTCAAGAATATCTTGAACCTCATTTGTATCCTCAGGTGTATGCTCAATTATTTCTATCGTTTCATTCTTTGGTCTCTCTTCTGCAATATCTTAAAGCACATTCTATGCAACATTTCTTGTAATGACTTGATCCTCAAATACATTGTCTAATCGAAATCGTGGCCATTCAATTCCTTGTTTTTGAAGTTCATATTTTATAATGATCCTGACTAATCCATGATAGTAAAGAGACGTTTCCACATTCTTAGTTTTCTTTTGAATGGATTTGGACATTTTAGTTAATGATTTCAACAAGAAATATTAAGGCGTGTTCGGAAGTTTCTCCTCTTTCAAATGTAATAAAATTTGAATATGATAGAGGAAAATTACACTAAAACGCCCTTCACATGTTATATACTTTTGGATTAGAAAGACTAAGTCTTTCCAAGGTTATTTTAACCAAACCCTAGGTACTCCTGCAACTCAATTTGGTTATGTTTGTTTCTTAGAAGGAAAGGAATCCAAGATCTTAAATCAATTGAGTTATTTTTAAACCATTTCTCTCCAATCTAAGGTAGTCCTAAAATTTGAGAGAGATAATTCTCATACATGTGAATGGTTAAGTTACCAACCCTGGAACACTCCCCATCAAAAGTATGAGCGAAATACTTTGTCACTTAGTCATTGTTCCCTTCAAACTTCTTGAAGAAATGATTCCAACCTTTTCTCTCCAATATTATATTGCATTCGAGATGTATGCCAACCAATTCCACTCGAAAAGGATCAAACCTGATCGCCATGCATTACTGTAACCCTCCTCTTGTATTATTTCTATTTTTTAGTCATCTCTGTCTCAAAAATATCATCTACTTTTTCTCATAAAGTCATGTTATGCTTGGAATTTCTTGACTCTGTTCTCAATCACTAACTTTGTGGCGCATATCAACAAGGTGGCAGAGGTAAGATTTGTATTTGAAAAATATTTGGCCAAGTGTAATGGACAGTTTGTGAAGGATTTATGAGTCATTACCATTTAAGTGACATGATATGTATTATGATATCAAGTAGAGGGTATTGATTCTTTGAAATTAATAGAGCAATTATATCGAATGTAGGTGAGTTTACGACAAGAAGAGATCTTAATGATATCTTATAAATCATAAAAGTAATTGTTTAATATTTTAATTTTTTTTTTTTAACAAATGAAAAATATCATCCGTATATCATATGTTTACTTTAACCTTTATATGTTTCCCATGAATGCCTCATCTTGAAGTTTGATGCAATTGATTCTTCTCCTTAATCAAAATGATATGTTTGATCCTTTTATTTGAATTGGATGGTTCCACTTCTTGAAAACCTTATAATCAAGCAAGAATTTGTAATATAAGAATTAGAATTTGTAATATAAGAATCATGAAAGAAAACTTATGCAGAAATAAGACATTTACAAGAACGAAAAATATGGGTTTATCTCCTTGGTCTTCGGTAATTACAAGATTTCATCAAATCTTGTAATTGTTGAATTAGCAGTCCATGATGAATTAAAGACAAAATTTATCGGTTTTGAAGTAACTAAAGACTTCTTTCAACGCAAAATGAATTAATTTTATTTATTATGTACCAATGAAATTATGAAAACGTGATCTTTATTTGTGTTTAATTGGATCTAAAAGTTAAAAATAATTAAGAATCTAGAAATTAATGGACAATCTAATGGTAAAGAATATTTTTTTTGAAAGAAACCCATTATATTTATTAGGAAAGTTTGGATAATGGAGAGAGTTTTTTGTACCAATCACAACACAACCTTGAAATTTGAGAATAAACCATATCAATGGTATCAATGGATAGTTAAAAGGAAATTGTTTTTTATCATTATACTTGGGGATTATTTACAAGAGACTTAGAAGCACAGTATGGGAAAGTTTGGGAACATGACTACTTTAGTCAATTGACAATAATCAAGCATTTAGGTGTTGAGGATTATAATTTAGAATTTCAAGTATTGGCCACAAGGATGGATGGCATAAGTGATGTACATGTGTTGGAAGCTTACATGGGTGGATTAAAAGAAGACATTAAACATGATATTTTTATTAAAACATCTTGGAAATATTATGAAAGCTATGCAATTTACTCATCCTATTCAAGACAAGAATAATGCTACATGCAAGTCTACCATTGGAGCTACACATGTAGCAGAGATCATTTTGGGGTTCATAAGATAACTATACCTCAACTAACAAGGTTGACACCTCAACAAATGGATGAAAGAATAGCAAAGGGACTATGTTTCAATTGTGACAAAAAGTACAGTAAGAGGCATAAATGTGGGGAGAAGAAATTATTCTACATAGATTGTGAAGAGGAAGAATATCAATAATTGGAACGATCACAACATCTAGATCTAGAAGAGACTACTCCAATGATATATTGTCATGCATTGGCATATGATCCAAGAAATGTTAGAGGCGTGAATAATTCAACCTAGCCAAAGTTATTTCTCTTCACTAGTAATGATGGTGACAAAGAAGGATGGTTCATGGTGTATGTGTTCAGATTATAGACAACTCAACAAAATGACCATCAAATATAAGTTTCTTATTCTTGTCATTGATGAATTATTAGATGAATTTGGTGGAACAATTTTCTTAACTAAGTTGAATATTCGTTTTGAATATCATCAAATCATAATGAGGAATGAAGACATTTCCAAAACAACCTTTAGAACACATGAAGGTCATACTTATGAGATTTTGGGTATGCCATTTGAACTTATTAATTCACTTTCAACATTTCAAATATTGATGAATTATATTTTCAAGCTCTATTGGTAGCCACACATGGTTTTCGATACTTATCACGATCGAAAGAGACTATACCTTTCTGTAGCTGCCATCACCTTCTATTTGTAAATGTTTATGTTTCTGAGTTTCGAGGCGATGATTAGGTTAAGTTTACCTTATTGAGTTTTTTTCATTTACATTTTCGTTTTTTTTTTATTTTTAATTCATGACTGTAAGCATGAATTTAAACATAAAACTTGGCTTGGTTTCATAATCTTTTACCTTAGAAATATAGTTTTAAAATCCACCCATATATGATTAAAATTCAAATATTATGAAATGGTTGATTAATCCACTATCAAAATCTTTGTGTATTATGGTTATCATGAATTCATTGGTTCTATAGTTCATTGTGGAAATGTTTGAATGCACAAGAACCTTGGTTAACTGATCATTTTGTTCTCATGAGTTAAATTGCCATATCAACAGTCATGCAAATTAGTACAGGCATGTTGTACTTGTGTTTTCATTTCTCCTTGATGGCCTGAAACATTAATGAGACCATTCATTATGCGCATAGGGTTTTGTACTCTGTAGGATTTGGCACTCATCGTGAGAAATGGTTTGGAGTTTTACGAACCTTCTGGTTTTCGTTTTCCCTAACTCTCCTATCTGAGTTATGATAGCCCCCAGATTCTGTGATTTTTTTGCCATTACATCCCACTTAGACCTGTCTCTACTGCTCGTCCGTTGGAAACCTAAACCTATCCCTTCTGATATATGTTGTATCCTTGTCACAGTGGTAATGGCACACATGGTTCATATCGAGCCGAACAGATGCCAAGATCTGTTATCCCATGATGACGCTATTGACGACCTAAAGGCTTATGGATGGGATGTGTTCCTAAAGAAGTTTGAAGGCTATAATATCCAGGTTGCAAAATCTTTTGCACAAACTTTTGACGGCTTCAGAGCCAAGATTGGGGATATACAATTGGAATTAACAGAGGATTTCATGAGAAAGGAGACAAGTCTCTCATTAAAAGGTGAGAGGTAGTTTAAGAACACTAAAATAGAATATGTCCCATGGAGTTTATTCATGGATTCCCACGAAACCACTTGTTGTACAAAAGGTATTCCTATTGCTCCGTTAAAACCTAGATGGAACAATCTCCTTTTAATTCTGAAGCAGTTTGTTACATGTGAAGGCCGATACGGGCTAGTTTTTCTGTACCACATTCGTTTGATTATGAATTTCATAGGGTTTGAGTTGGATATGCCTTTTTACCTATTGATGAGTCTTTACAAAATGTCCAA
Source organism: Picea engelmannii (assembly GCA_009831015.1). Classification (NCBI taxonomy): domain Eukaryota; kingdom Viridiplantae; phylum Streptophyta; class Pinopsida; order Pinales; family Pinaceae; genus Picea; species Picea engelmannii. The sequence continues at coordinate 193,483 of ML780997.1, read as the reverse complement.
GCGCTATAAGTGACAAGGTATCAATTTGAGTCTGTTTCACCATGGACTCGTTAAAATATTGTTGGTTTATCTCTTGTCGAAAATAGGTGACAATTGGGAGACCTTTCTAATTAGAAATGGCTTCACCCAGGCTGACACTACAGTCAAACCTCTTTTAATTGTAAACCATAATTCGTACAGACCAGTAACTGAAAGCTAGGTCGTTAGTTCAATTGATGGCCCATAATTTATTGAATCAATTTCTGTTGTTGATGAAACCCCTATGGAGAAAGAATTACCATGTAGTTTTTCACCTGGAAGAACTCTGGAACAAGTAATTGCCGAATTAAAAGAAAAGGATTGTTCTGTGCCTATGAATGATTATAGTTTAAACATTAATGATAAACCTATTGTGAAGAATTCCTGTAAGGGAAAGAAACCACAGAGCACAGATTTAAGTTTCAGGAATAAGAATGTTGGTCATTTGATTTATAGAAAACTAGGAAATCGAAAGAGTAATCATCTGAGCTCGATCGATCCGATCGAGATCGATGATCGGTGTTCAGATTGTGATATATAAGATTTCTTGGCTCGTGAAGACCCAAAAAATCAGTGTTCCATAAGAGAGGTTATTGCCCATGTTGAACAATATGATTTCATGACCAATTTACCCCCATGTCTTAAGGGTAAAGAATGATTTTCGAGTATCGGTCACAACCTGGAAAAAACCACAAGTGAAAATGAAGAACCCCTTGTCGACTGTGTTCCACGCCGATCTTCCATTACCCCGGTGCACTGTGATAGCTCTCTCAACAGGATATAGCGTTACTATACATATGTGTCGCTCTTACAGGCTCGAATTAAACGCTTGGATGCTCAAAATTCTTTGTTGAAACAAGAGAACCTTGACCTGAAGGCACACACAGAGAGGGAGAATAAATGATTCAAGAGGGTTGGGAATATAATCACTAAGAACACAACCAACTTCAAAGAAATTATAAATTATGAACTGTCAAATCCCTCTTTGGCTAATTTTTAATGGTAAAACGATTTTGTTTTGATTTCATTCAATTATGTTATGAAAAATCGAAATAAGTAGATTTAATTTTTTATTTCATTTGCTAAAAATAATACTAGCTATAGAATCTATGATTTTGTAGCCAATCTCTTTTGAATAATAATTAACAATTGTTTTTCTGAATATCAAATCGGTTTTTTCTATTTACAGGAAATGGAAGATTATACTGTTGATTGCATGGAGAAAACACTTATAATCATGTGTTCAAATATTCAGTGGTTTCTGTCTTTTTTATGTTTATAAAACTTTTGCTTATTTAGACAAAACCAACTCATGCATGAGTGGTTACTATTTTCACTATTTTTGTAATATTATCCATTTTTTGTGGATTCAACTCTATCTTGTATGATATGAGCATTTGAATCATGAACTAGTTTAAATAATGTTCACTCTTGGTAGTGAGGGGACCTTTGATTTGGACACATTATGGACATGTAACTTTCAAGATTGTATGGACAAGATGCTCACCCCTTGGCTTTAGACCAGCGTGGCGCTTCCCCTTGTATTTTTCCTTTTATATTATGGAATGTTATTACGTTTATCATAGCTTTAGTCTTATGATCATATGATACTTCATATTATTCATCACTATAATTCTGTCTATAAATTTTTGTCCTATATTATATCTGTGATCAATATTTCATTTAAATATCGTGGATTTATGCTTGATGTTAAATGATGTATTACATGAATGCTTAGTATTAAATTTCTTTCACTATAAGTGTTCATACTTATGAGATCATCAGATCTGTATATTTATGTGTTTACTATTATATTCTTGTTCCAAAACACCTTTGAGTTGGTTCTTGGAGTGTTAGCACCATCCTATTACAGGTTTCCCTCATAGGAAGGACAACTAGGAGCTTGAATTGCACAAGGACATAAACTCATTACTTGTAGGTTAGTTTACTCGTATTTTATTTTAATCAGATTATTCATAAATGAAATAGGATCAGTTTGAACTAGCTTTGCATGTTTATCTATTCTTATTTCAAATGTGTTTTATTAGTATTATTTAGTTCTTTAAATTTTAAATATTAAACAGAAAATATAAAATGTATGTGCTTTCTTTATCTACTTCATAAACACTTTCAAAAAATATCGATTTTGCAAGATATCCTGTAAAACTTGCAAATTGTAAATACATTGTTCAAAATCATATGCACATATCCACACTTTTATTTTTGACGTTTGTAAATTATTGAACTTACATTATTAGTATCATAGTTTTATAGGTTAATTTCATTTATTTATTTCTAGGACTTTAGTTGGCCAACGAAGCCATTAAACCCGCCAGGTCATTTCATTCCAAATGGCTTGGGTTATTTAGACAACCCCGATCCAAATTTGACCTTTCAGTTGATGGTGTGTCATTTACGCCCATCAACAAATGGCGCTAGAAGGAGGTCCTGAATTAAATTGATGGTATGTGGAGGTCGCAAGACTCCTCCCCCACACACTCGCACTCCTGTCATAACGCGTAGTCTCTTAGACAATAATGTTACCCTTGAAACATAAACTACCTCAAATGATAACCCTGATATTCTCGTTGAACCAGTGACACCAGTTCCTCAAGGGGCCAATGTCCAAGAAATTGTTCGTCAGTAACTCATAAGAACACATAGTTCCTTAGCCCGTATTAGACAACCTAGCAGGCCACTTAATCAACCCCTTGATTTCTCAGATATCTGAGAACAAATTCAAGGCATTGGTCTGCCCCAAAACCCTTTAGGTGGAAATACTACCAATCCTACTTAAACACTCATTCCTGGAGTAGGAGGACCCGATATTCCACCATCTCCACCTGATTCTTCTCCATCCTCTTTAGGAGGAGAGTCTTCAGACGAAGGCAACTCTTCATTAGAACCATCTCAACCTTCGACACCACCAACTCCAATGGAAATCCAAAATAATCATGTCATACCTTGGCTCGATCAAGATGTCGTGGTTGTACTTGGACCCAACACCCATTACCGAAACATCCGGAGAAATGGATGCCTAAATTCGATTTGGATTCAAAGCAATCCATTGAGGATCACATCAAAAAAATTATATTGACCATTAGACTCTGAAGTGTTGAACACGAGGATGTAGTATGCAGATTATTTCCTTATACTTTTGAGGGAAATGCCTCCACATGGTATTTTTCTCAACAACCCCAAACCATCATCTCTTGGGAAAAGTTTGAAACTTGTTTCTTGGAAAAATTTGGAGATGATAAATCTCCTGAAGTCTTGGTTATGGAACTCTCCAGCTTAAAAATGAATCCTAAGGAAAAAGTGAAGGACTTTAACCAAATATTTTTGACGTTAAAGAACAAAATCCCTACAAATTTGATGCCCGCTGAAATTTTAATTGTTGCATATTATGCCAAAGCCTTGCACAATAGCATAGCCATATGGGTCAAAAGGTCTAAAAAGAACACGGTGTTAGAAGCTTTTGAGAAAGCAAGTCAAATTGAGAAATATATATTGATCCTAAAGGACAATATTAGTAGTGAAGCTGAAACAACCTCATCCTCTAAGAAGAAAATAGATATTCTCACTAGGCCCCCTCAAACTAAAAATCAACAAGAAACTTTAGACTTGGAGAGCTTATAGAGATCTTTCCAAAAGATGTCCAATCAGGTCGTCAACTTGAAGAGTTAAACCGAGGAGGCATCCACAAGAAAATGAAGTTTTAAACCTCTTTTTAGAAAACATTTTCCTCCCAACCGGCCAAACCCGACCACAGAAGGTCTAAATTTCGAATGTTTACAGTATGCTTTGCAAACCATCTTAGAAGCACATGATAATTCTTCTTTTGTTCCTCCTGAAAGTTCTGAAGATGTAGTTGAGGAAGAGGTACCAAAAGATGAAGACTCATCTCCCCCTATTTTCGGTCACTTATCGGACAATATTTTCCAAGCGAATTTCAAAACTGTCCACCCCTACAACACAAGAAGAAAAACACAAAACAAACCCCCTTCTGAAGCAAGTAAAAATGTGTTTCCGAAGCAGTAAAAGAAAACTAAAATTAAACAAATATTAACAGCCCCAATTTTAGAATACGATTTAATTGAATATCTAAAAAAATTGAGGGCTAATATTTTTGTTTTTGAAATGCTGAAATTTCCCCTTATTTTGCAGAAAATGCTTCAAAGTATCATTGAAAACAGTAAAAAAGAGCGACTCTAGCAGCAAAAAATTAGCAGAAATTGATTCAAACGCAGCTAAGAATGCCCCAACTAAAAATACATCTGAACCTCAAGACATAAGGGACTTTGCAGAAAAAACTGTAGCCAATGTAAATAAAATTGTTTTAGGGACAACAACAAAATATCAGCAGAATTTTATTGTTAACACTTGGAAAAATGTCTCGCCTTTTTTGTTAACCTTTGAAATTTTTAATAGGAATGTACATAATTGCATTTTCGATTCTGGCGCATCATCAAACATGATGCCTCTATCTGTATGCCAAAAAATTAATGCAAAAGTTAAACCTTATGATCTTAAAATCATTCAGTTGGATCGAACAAACGTGAAAGTAATTGGTGAGATTAAGAATGTATTGATTAGACTATCGTCCAATCCTAAGGTTCATTAGATAATTGATATTATCATTATTGATATACCTTAATTTTATGGCTTGTTTTTAAGCAGGGATTGGTCAGAACAGTTGCACGGTTACTTTGCCACAGATTGGTCTCACTTGTGGCTTCCTAAAAATGGACAGCCCAACAAAATCAGGATAAGCATAGAACGTTATCTTAAGCATACTATAACGGATCTGAATGATACAAATGAACCTTTCATTACATCCAATAATTTATTTGAAACGTAGGGAATGAATACCTTCTTTGGTAATTTCATGACCGAAATCTCTCCTATCACTGATCCTGCGTAGCAATCTGAAGTTGTAACCTGTACTCAGACATCCGCTTTTCCAAGTATGCCAAGTACTTCCAATGACACACAGATTTGGTCCTTATACTTTGACGAATCCAAATCCAAAGAAGGAGCAGGTGTTGGTTGTGTACTCATCGATCCTTTAGGTAATAAGACTTTTATTGCTTGTCGGTTAGAGTTTGAATGTACTAATAACACGATCGAGTATGAATCACTTCTACAAGGACTCATGAAATCTTTGGATATGGATGTGCAAAATTTGATAGTATTTGGCGATTCAGAGATCATGGTTAGGCAGGTAAGAAACGCCATACATTTCTTATCACCACATATGAAAAGCTACAAAACAAAGGTATGGAGTTTAATGCATAAATTTTCAGCATTCAACATAAATTCCATTCCTAGATTAAGTAATTCAGAAGTTGATTTATTGGCCAATGTTGCTTCTAAACTATTACCCGCTGAAGGTCTTTCCCCTAATGCATTTTCAATTGAATTTTTGTTCAGGCTGTCTATCCCGGATAACATTACAGATTGGAGAGTATTTGATGATGACCAACAGATTATCAACTTCCTGCATATGGAAGAAACCTTCCAAGGTGCAGTCATTGATGAAGGTACTCATGATGAGAACCTCTGAAATTTCACGGTAATATATGATCCTCGATCTCCTAAATCAACATCTGAGCTGGTAAACTCTATCCCCATATTTGTAGTGAGATTAGAGAGATTCTATGACTTGCATGATAAATTTAAAGGGGCAATAAATTGTAAAACTAATAGTTCCTCTTTGATCTATGAAACGGTTAATTTAGGAACAAGAAATAATCCTCAAAATATTAATCCGGGAAAGGGATGTTTCGAGCAAGAGAGATCTGATTTTATAAAACTATTTAAATAATTTAAAGATGTTTTTGCTTGGACATATGATAAATTGAAAACATTTGACCCTAACATCATACAACATGTTATCCCTATGAAACCCCAGACTCAGCCTTTTCAACAAAAATTGAGGAAGATGCATCCTAAATTGGAACCCACTATTAAAAAGGAGCTAAACAAATTACTTACTGCAAAGATAATTTTCCCGGTTAGGCACACAATGGGTGCCTAATTTAGTCCATGTAAGGAAGAAAAGTGGTGAAATTCAGCTCTGTGTCAATTTTCGGAACTTAAACCGAGCATATGATAAAGACAACTACCTTGTTCCTCCAATGGAACAAATCCTACAATAGGTGTCTGGTTCTGAAAGACTATCTCTGCTAGATGTCTTTTCAGGATACAACTAGGTCCTCATGTCCCCCTTAGATCATCTTAAAACCACCTTTCGCACCCCATGGGGCACTTATGCCTACAGGAAAATGCCTTTTGGACTGATAAACGTTAGTGCCACTTTTAAGAGAGAAATGGACATTGATTTACATGGCCTCATTAACCAATCAGTTGTGGTCTATCTTGATGATGTCACCGTCTTCTCTAAAAACAAGAAAGATCACTTATCTCACCTCAGGGCTGTCCTGGAACGATGTCGCAAGTTCGACATATCTCTCAACCCTAAGAAATCAGTCTTTGCAGTGGAGCAAGACAAATTGCTTGGGTTTACAGTGTCTAAGGATGGAATGATTATTGACCCTGAAATAACCCAAGCTATTTCTAAACTTCCCCCTCCTTCTTCCAAAAAATCCATGCAGTCCTTTTTGGGAAAAATTATTTTCGTCAGAAGATTTGTCCCAAGCTTCTCGGAAATGGTTAGACCGTTAAAGAATTTAATTTAAAAAGATGTTTTGTATCATTGGGGACAACAAGAAAGTCAAGCTTTCGATTCAATTAGAAAAGAAATAATAGAATCCCTTCCTTGATGAGTCTCGATTTTTCTCAAGATTTCACTCTTTACACCTTTGCTTCTGACTGATCTTATGCTGCTATACTTACGCAGAAAAAAACTGAAAGAAATGAAATACCTATTGCCTTCATGAGCTCAAATTTTAAAGGAAAAAAGCTTAATTATCCAGTAGTAGATTAGCAGACATATGTTGTTTTCAAAGTAGTGAAACACTTCTGGTCTTACCTTTTGAAATCCAGAACCAAAGTTATTGTTCCTTACCTTGTTGTGAGAAACCTGTTAGTACAAAAAGAGATGGGTGAGAAAAGGGAAAATTGGATGACTTCGTTAAAGGAATATGACCTTGAAATAACTCCTACACAAATTATTAGAGGTCAAGTCCTATGTAAACTAGTGGCTGATTCAGTTGAAGAACAAGAAAGTCAAATGAACACATCAACTGTAAATCAACACAACCAAAAACAGATCATTTGTGCACAAGCCACTGCCAATTCTTGGTATGAGAACATTAGATTCTATTTAACACATGGATCTGCTCCCCGCAATATTGATCCTAAAAATAGAAGAGCACTTAGGCTTAAATATGCATCTTTCTAGTTAATAAATGATGTATTATTCCGAAAGAACTTTGATGGTGTTCTTATGTGTTGTTTAGAAAAAGAAGAGTCAGAAAAAGTGATATATGAACTTCATACAGGTGAATCCAGTGGTCACTTCGGTGGAGATACCACTGCCCACAAAGTGATAAGAGATGGGTACTATTGGCCTACCTTATTTAAAGATGCCCATGCATTGTATCGTAAATGCATAATCTGCCAAAAGGCTGCAGGACGGGTGAAAAATGCAGCATTCCCTTTGCAGCATGTTACTATAGATTCCCCTTTTCAACAATGGGTCCTTGACTTCATAGGACCAATTAATCCCTCTTCTTCGTAGCAGCACAAGTATATCCTTACAATAACAAATTATTTTACTAGATGGTCCAAAGTTGTACCTTTAAAAGTGGTGAACACAAATCAGGTAGTATCTTTCCTGAACTCTCATATCATCACTCGATTCGACATTCCTGAATGTCTAGTTTTTTATAACGCCTCTTACTTTTCATCCCTTGATATGAACGTTTTTTCTTTGGAAAAAGGGATTAAACTGAAGTATTCTACAAGTTACTACCCTCAAGGAAATGGCCTAGCAGAATCAACAAACAAAAATTTAATCAAGATTATTAAAAGGACAGTTTCATAAAATCACAAGAAATGGCACAATGCACTATATAATGCACTTTGGGCTGATAGGGTAACCCAAAAATCCTCTATTGGCAATTCCCCTTTCTTCCTCGTCTACGGAAGAGAAGCAATTCTTCCTCCACATGTTTTACTTCCTTCTCTGCAATTGTCACAGAAAGTTCAAGAAGAAGAATGCCCTCCTCTAGAAAATCAAATAAACGCCTTATTAAAACTAGAGAAAGTGAGAACATAAGCAAAGCAGAAACTGGATCAGCATCAGCAAATTGTAAAAAGTTGGTTCGATTCAAATTCTTGTTCAGATAGGAACTTCAATTTCGGAGACTTGGTTCTCAAGTGGGACAAAGCTCACGAGGGTAAGGGGGAACATACCAAGTTCCAAAATCTGTGGCTATGACCATTTGTAATTTCTGAAAAAAAATGGGTCCTAGCCCTTTCCTTCTGCATAATTTGGAGGGACAACCAGACACTTTCTTAGTGAATGGCCAAGCTCTCAAGAGGTATTTCACCTAATGATTTATGTTCCATTCTTCTGTAAATATTTTTTTTAATTTTATTTTCAGTTTTTTTATTTTGGTTCTTTTCATTTTCCTAGGTTTTGATTTGTTTTCTGAATAATTATGTCTAAGTCACCATCTCATTTGTGGAAGGGGAACCATAATTTTTCGTTCGTTAGCAGCAGTTGATAACTTTCCAAGAACTTGAGAAGTAAGTGATAAAACTTAGATCATTAGAAGTGGGTTTCTATTCAAATCAGTGTTTATGGTTTCTCATTGAAATTACAAGTAGACGTGATTGTCATTAATAAACTTCTAACACTGTCCCTGTTTTGAGAAAAACAACTCAACTGTACCTTCCCGTCCTCGAGATGATTTCCTAACCGAAATCTAAGTGTCCAAATCATGATGAAGGTCATCAAAACATAAGAATAATTGGTAAAAGATCATTTTTTTTGTGATTCAATAGAGGGTTGAAAGCACGGTAGTGTGTGGGAAGTGTATGTAAACCCATCGGGACGTTGAACAGGTTTGTTGGCAGCGGGTAAATGCATGCATGATACCAAGGCAACTTCACTGGGGTACTGAATAGGCCTGCTGGCAGCGAAGCAATGCCAGGTTTTATAGAAGATCCTCAAGTCTTTTTTCAATTTGATCAAAGTGCAAAGATGTCTCATATCATAAACAGATGACTCTTGGACAAGATAGAGGTACTAGAGTGGGTCAAATGACATCCCTGTCGAGGCTATGAATGCCTACTGGCAGAAGTGGCCCTGTCAATAGTATCGAAGTCAACTGCATAAACAATCGATACACTCGTAATCTAAGTTAGATACCAGATGCCATTTTTTTAGACATAAATACATCTGATGCTAAACTGCATTATTTTCTGAGTTACGATCAGTATGCTTGACCAGTTGTTAACTATTTCTAAAAAAATCATTTCATCTGATTCACCCTAACATGAATTTTCTGGTGATGCAGAGATAATTGATTCACCCAGTACGTTGCCATTGTTGGTAGCCACACATGATTTTCGCTACTTATCACGATCGAAAGAGATTATAACTTGTTGTAGCTACCATCACCTTCAATTTGTAAATTTTTATGTTTCTGAGTTTCGAGGCGATGATTGGGTTAAGTTTACCTTATTGAGTTTTTTTCGTTTGCATTTTCGTTTGTTTTATTTTTAATTCATGATTGTAAGCATGAATTTAAACATAAAACTTGGCTTGGTTTCATAATATTTTACCTTAGAAATATTGTTTTAAAAGCCACCCATATATGATTAAAATTCAAATCTTATGAAATGGTTGATTAATCCACTATCAAAATCTTTGTGTATTATGGTTATCATGAATTCATTGGTTCTACAGTTCATTATGGAAATGTTTGAATGCATAAAAACCTTGGTTAACTGTTGATTTTGTTCTCATGAGTTAAATTGTCATATCAACATTCATGCAAATTAGTACAGGCATGTTGTACTTACATTTTCGTTTCACCTTGTTGGCCCAAAACATTAATGAGACCATTCATTATGTGCATAGGGTTTTGTACTCTGTAGGCTTTGACACTCATCGTGAGAAATGGTTTGGAGTTTTATGAACCTTCTGGTTTTCGTTTTCCCTAACTCTCATGTCCAAGTTATGATAGCCGCCAGACTCTACGATTTATGTGCCATTACATCCCTCTTAGACCTGTCTCTATTTCTCATCTGTTGGAAACCTAAACCTATCCCTTCTGATATCTGTTGCATCCTTGTGATAGTGGTAATGGCACCCATGGTTCGTATCAAGCTGAATGGATGCCAAGCTCTATTATCCCATGATGACGCTATTGACGACCTGAAGGATCATGGATGGGATGTGTTGCTCAAGAAGTTCAAAGGCTATAATCTCTAGGTTGCAAAATATTTTGTACAAACTTTTGACGGCTTCAGAGCTAAGATTGGGGATATACAGTTGGAATTAACAGAGGATTTCATGAGCAAGACGACAGGTCTCCCATTAAAAGGTGAGAGGTGGTTTAAGAACACTAAAATAGAATATGTCCCATGGAATTTATTCATGGCTTCCCATGAAACCACTTGATGTACAAAAGGTATACCTATTTCTCTGTTAAAACCTAGATGGCACAGTCTCCTTTTAATTCTGAAGCAGTTTGTTACATGTGAAGGTCGATATGGGTTGGTTTTTTTGTACCACATTCGTTTGCTTATGAATTTCATAGGGTTTGAGTTGGATATGCATTTTTACTTGTTGATGAGTCTTTACAAAATGTCCAAGCGCTATAAGCGACATGGTATCAATTCGAGTCTGTTTCACCATGGACTCGTTAAAATCTTGTTGGTTTATCACTTGTCGAAAATAGGTGACAATTGGGAGACCTTTCTGATCAGAAATGGCTTCACCCAAGCCGATGCTACAGTCAACCCTCTTTTAATTGTAAACCCTAATTTGGGCAGACCAGTAACTGAAATCTAGGTCGCTAATTCAATTGATGGCCCATAATTTATTGAATCAATTTCTATTGTTGATGAAACCCTTGTAGATAAAGAATTACCATGTAGGTTTTCACCTAGAAGATCTCCGGAACAAGTAATTTCTGAATTAAAATAAAAGGATCGTCATGTGCCTATGAATGATTCTAGTTTAAACTTTAATGATAAACCTATTGTGAATAATTCTCGTAAGGGAAAGAAACCACAGAGCATGGATTTACGTTTCAGGAATAAGAATGTTGATCGTTTGATTTCTAGAAAAATAATAAATCGAAAGAGTAATCATCTGAGCTCAATCGATCCGATCGAGATCAATGATCGATGTTCAGATTGTGAGATGGACGATTTATTGGCTCGTGAAAACCCAAAAAATCAGTGTTCCGGGAGAGAGGTTATTTCCCATGTTGAACAATATGATTTTGTGACCAATTTACCCCCATGTCTTAAGGGTAAAGAATGATTTTCGGGTATCGATCACAACCTGGAACAAACTACAGGTAAAAATGAAGCACCCCTTGTCGAATGTGTTCCACGTCGATCTGCCATTACCCCGGTGCATTGTGATAGAGCGTTACTATACAGATGTGCCGCTCTTACAGGCTCGAGTTAAACGCTTGGCTGCTCAGAATGCTCTGTTGAAACAAGAGAACCTTGACTTGAAGGCACACTCAGAGAGGGAGAATAAATGATTCAATAGGGCTGGGAATATAATCATTAAGAACACAACTAGTTTCAAAGCAATTATAAATTTTGGACTGTCAGATCCCTCTTTGGCTAATTTTTAATGGTAAAACGATTTTGTTTTGATTTCATTCAATTCTATTAAAAAAAATAGAAATAAGTAGATTTAATTTTTTATTTCATTTGCTAAAAATAATACTAGCTACAAAATCTATGATTTTGTAGCCAGTCTCTTTTGAATAATAATTAGCAATTGTTTTTTTGAATATCAAATCATTTTTTTTCTATTTACAGGAAATGGAAGATTATATTGTTGATTGCATGGAGCAAACACTTTGAATCATACGTTCAAATATTCAGTATTTTCTGTCTTTTTTATGTTTATAAAACTTTGGCTTATTTAGACAAAACCAACTCATGCATGAGTGGTTACTATTTTCACTATTTTTGTAATATTACCCAAATTTTGTGGGTTCAACTCTATCTTTTGTGATATGAGCATTTGAATCCTGGACTAATTTAAATATTGTTCACTCTTGGTAGTGAGGGGACCTTTTATTTGGACATGTAACTTTCAAGATTGTATGGACAAGCTGCTCACTCCTCAGCTTTAGACTAGCGTGGCGCTTACCCATTTTGTTTTGCCTTTTATATTATGGAATGTTATTACGTTTATCATAGCTTTAGTCTTATGATCGTATGCTACTTCATATTATTTAGAACTATAATTCTATCTCTAAATTGTTGTCCTATATTATATTTGTGATCAATATTTCATTTAAATATCGTGGATCTATGCTTCATGTTAAATGATGTATCTTTCTTTTTTATTATTATTATTATTATGCTGGGGGAATTGGAAACTCGGGTTCTCGTACTCACGTGACACGTGGTCGATATGTTGGAAAATATTTAATAGACAGTGAATTCTTGTCATTGATGGCAAGTACAGTAATGAATATGGCATGAGTACAGAAGGTATGTAATAGATGGGCATTCAGACAGGAAATTCTTGTCATTGATGGAATTATGAGAAGACGTTGCAGAGAAGATTCGAATAAGCTCAGAAGAGATAGTGCAGAGAATTGTTGGAAAGAATAGCAATGGCAAAGATCAGCATGATCAGCAGCAACAGTGATCGTTGGATCAACAATGCCAGATCTCAAGCAGATCTCGAACAGATCAACAATGACAAGAAGAGCGCGCAGATATGGAGGATAGATCTCGGGCGTTAGATCTGAGCATGAGGATCGACCATCATAGGATCCAGGAGAATCTGCACGATATTTAAAAGTTCAAGGTGGAGCGAGTTCACGAATTCTCAAAATCCCGATGCAGACACAATGAAGACATGCGAAATCATGAAAAGATCCTGACCATCATTACACCAAAATACGTGGACCGTTAATCTAAGCTCCATTTCGGAGTTTCACCTATCGCAAATTGGAGTGACAAGAAGCTCCATCGAAAGAATCGTGATATGTGAAATCGTGATATGATCTGAGTCGTTGAATCAAGATCAGATATGGATCGTCAAAGCATAGGACAAGTTGCTAACTTGGAGTCAATGGAGCATGGTGTGGAAACTCGCGAGATGCAAGATCGTGATAAGATCTGGACCGTCGGATTTATGGAGATTTCAACCGTCGATCAAACTCAATGAATTTTATAAACTTGTGAAATATAAAGCGCCTTTTGGCACAGCCTGTGGTCACCGCTGGTGGTCACAAGAAGGGACGGAGTCACTTCAGATAAGCTACTTTTTGGCATTTCAGGGATCGCGACTTGGAGAGTCGAGATGCCTCATCTCCAGATTCATGAAATGCGAAATTGCAAAAGCGCTTTATGCATAAGCGTGTGGTCTCATTCGGTGGTCACACCATCGAAGAGTTGAAGAGAAGAGTATGTGCAGACAAGATTCTTTTCGGCGTTTCGGGGATCACGACTTGGAGAGTCGAGATGCCTCATCTCCAGATTCACAAAATGCGAAATCATGAAAGCGCTTTATGCATAAGTGCTTGGCCATAGCCATGGTCATATAAAGGAAGGTGCCAGCGCAGAAAAACTCTATTTCAGAGTTTCAAAACTCGTGACATGGAGACTCAATATGTCTCATCGCAAAATATCTGAATTGCGAAAGTGTGAAACGGGTAAATAACGCAAGAAATTATCAGAGTTAATCCAACGATGGAGGTGAACATGAGCACGATTGAAGGGCCAAGGTTGATCCTCACAGTGTAACTGCTAGAAACCATTGATGGTTTCTACCAGAGGATGGGAAGAGACTTCGGCGTGATTTCCAAAGGAGCTAAAGAGTTACATGGAATCTTCCAGTGGAATGAAGATGATTCGTGGAGGAAATTGACAGCTAGATGAGGGTTGGAGCTCATAACTGAAACAGAAAGGATGATCTCAACTATAACAGAGAAGACAAAGAGTCTCAACTGCGAGAGAGAAAAAGGAATCTCGACATAACACCTAGTGATGATAGACATAGGGGTTGAACTGCCGGAGAAGTTGAAGAGTCGTGATGATGATCATGCAGAGCACTTGAGATGTGGAGGAGATTGGAACGGTATGAGAATACAGAGGAATGGAGAATATTGCATGCACAAGAGGCACAGAAGCTATATATACACGGTACAGAGAAGAGATGAGGTTGTTGTTGTTGTTGGAGTTGTTGTGGATGTGGTTGTTGAAGGTGATTCATGCATGAAGAAGGATCAGGGTGCAACAGCTAAAAAGAATAGAAGAAAAAATGTGCAACGAATGGACATGGTGCACAGAGCATAAAAAGAAGAAGAACAAAATGGGCAGTGGATGCATGCTGGAAGACAGTGAGGAAGTCTGAGTAGCAAAATCTTGCAAAACAGTGATGAGACTGGTAAGATGTTATTGAACACTATATCACTGTAATAGGTTTCAATATTTCATATTCATAATCCAGGGTGGTTGGGAGGTGCTAGGGAGGAATGATGTCCTCAGAGGTTCGAGTGGGTTCTTGAACACAGGGAGTTGGTGCTTCCTTCTAGTTGGTGCTAGAGAAACCAGGGAGTTGGTGCTTCCTTCTAGTGGGTTCTAGAGAAAAACAGAGAGTTGGTGCTCTCAGCAAGTTGCATCTTGCAAAACAAAAGTTGTAGCCTTACAATGAGTTGGTGCTCAAATGTATGATAATGTAAAGAATGTAAATAATACTTATCATATAAAGAAGAAGAGGTTTTTACCCTGTATGGGTTTCCTTGGGAAATATTTGTCTCTGTGTTTCTCGTATATGTGATTGATGTTGAATGTGCCATTGTTCATTTCCCTACATTATTGTGATCATCATTGAGTGCCTTGTAAATATTTTAAAAGAAGCATAATTGTTTAAGCATGGTGACAAATGATTCACCCCCCCCTCTCAGTTGTCCAACAATTGGTATCAGAGCCAACCCCTTTTATCTAAGGGTAGATCCTAGAGCTTAAACATGTCAATCCATGAAGGAAATTCAACTAATAAGGCCCCTCTATTCAATGGAACAAACTTTGCCTTCTGGAAAGTCAGAATGAGAACCTACATAATATCATTAGGTGCAGATGTCTAGGATGTGGTAGATACTGGTTATGTAAAGCCAGTTGTGCTAGCTAATAAGGATGACAAACTAGAATTTAGCTTCAACGCTAAGGCGATGAATGTTATCTTCAGTGGGCTTGTAGAAGCAATATTCATAAAATTTATGCACCTAGGAACTGCCAAAGAAATGTGGGACAAACTCATTAGCAGCTATGAGGGTAATGAGAAAGTAAAGGATGCAAAGCTTCAAACCTACAGAATACAGTTTGAACAGTTGAAGATGAAGGAAGATGAAACTATTGGAAAATACTTTCTAAGAGTAGAAGAAATGGTAAATGCAATGAAGGAACTTGGTGAAACAATTGATGAACCTTCTTTAGTTCAGAAAATCTTGAGATCTCTCCCATATAGGTTCAACTCGAAGGTCTCTGCTATAGAAGAACTTAATGATCTAAAAACCTTGGGGTTTGATCAACTGCTAGGAACATTGACTGCATATAAAATGATAATAGTTAAAGAGAAACCTACCTCCAGAGAAGCATCATTTAAAGCAGACAAGAATGAGGATTCTGAGTCCGATGAAATTGAAGAAAAATTTGTGAAGAGACTGAAGAAGGGATCAGGAAAATACAAAGGTAAACTACCTTTCAAATGTTTCAACTATGGTAGGATAGGTCATTTTGCAAATAAATGTCCCCACAAAGGAAAGGATCAGACATGTGATGATGAGGAGA
>ML780997.1:154212-173829 GCA_009831015.1 Picea engelmannii | reverse complement strand
TGATGTACATCACAGCATCTCACCCAGACATAATGCATGTTGTAGGAATGGTAGGAAGATATCAAGATGCACCTAAACAGATTCATTTGCAAGCTGTCAAAAGGATATTCAGGTATTTGAAGGGAACAATGACTTATGGTCTGTGGTATCCCAGAAATCAAAATTTTCAGTTAATTACTTATTCAGATGCAGATTGGGAAAACTATGTTGATGAGAGAAAAAGCACCAGTGGAGGAGAATTCTTTCTGGGTGACTCATTAGTAGCATGGCTTAGTAAAAAGCAAGGATCCATTTCATTATCAACTACAGAGGCAGAATACATTGTTGTTGCTACTTGTTGCACACAAATTTTATGGATGATACAAACTCTTGCAGATTTGAAGGTAACTTACACTGATCCCATTCCAATTCACTGTGATAACACCAGTGCCATTAGTGTCTCCAAGAATCCTGTTCTTCATTCCAAGACTAAGCATATTCCAATAAAGTACCATTTTCTCAGAGAACAAGTTACAAACATAATTGTTCAGTTGAATTATATTCCTTCCACGGAACAGATTGTTGATATCTTTACTAAACCATTAGCAACAACCCCTTTTGGATATCTTCGTCAAAAGATGGGGGTTATAATTTCTTGTGTCTAATCTGTTCACCTAGTCAGTGGGAGTACTTATTGAATATCTGGTGTATTTCCAATATGCTCATAGGTGACAGGGGGAGTATGTACTGGAACAACTCAGGGGGAGCGTGTTTCTTCTTTGACATTGATGTCAAAGGGGGAGAAAAGAGTCCGGGAGGAGAGTCCGAATGCATGAGGGTGCTTGTGTTGCCATCAATGCCAAAGGGGGAGATTGTTGGAAAATATTTAAGAGACAGCGAATGCTTGTCATTGATGGCAAGTACAACAATGAAGATGGCATGAGTACAGAAAGTATGTAATAGATGGGCATTCAGATAGTGAATGCTTGTCATTGATGACATTATGAGAAGACGCTGCAGAGAATATTTGAATAAGCTCGGAAGAGATAGTGCAGAGAATTGTTGGCAAGAATAGCGATGGAAAAGATCAACATGATCAGCAGCAACAGTGATCATTGGATCAACAATGCCAGATCTTAGGCAGATCTCGGACAGATCAACAATGCCAAGAAGAGCGCGTAGATATGGAGGATAGATCTCGGGTGTTAGATCCGAGCGCGAGGATCAACCATCGTAGGATCCAGGAGAATCTGCATGATCTTTAAAAGTGCAAGGTGAAGCGAGTTCACGAATTCTCAAAATCCCGATGCTGACACAATGAAGACTTGTGAAATCATGAAAAGATCTTGACCGTCATTACACCAAAAGATGTGGACCGTTGATCTAAGCTCCATTTCGGAGTTTCGCCTATAGCAACTTGGAGTGACAAGAACCTCCATCGAAAGAATCGCGATATGAGAAATCACAATATGATCCGAGTCGTTGAATCAAGACCAGATCTGGACCGTCGAATCATAGGACAAGTCATTGACTTGGAGTCAACGGAGCATGGTGTGGAAACTCGTGAGATGCGAGATCGCGATAAGATCTAGACCGTCATATCTATGGAGATTTCAATCGTCGATCAGACTCAATGAAGTTTATAAACTCACGAAATATAAAGTGCCTTTTGGCACAGCCTATGGTCATCGTCGGTGGTCACGAGAAGGGAAGGAGTCAGTTCAGATAAGCTACTTTTCGGCGTTTCAGGGATCGCGACTTGGAGAGTCGAGATGCCTCGTCTCCAGATTCACGAAATGCGAAATCGCAAAAGTGATTTATGCATAAGCGCGTGGTCTCAGCCGGTGGTCACACCATCGAAGAGCTGAAGAGAAGAGTACGTGCAGACAAGCTTCTTTTCGGCGTTTCAGGGATGATGACTTGGAGAGTCGAGATGCCTCATCTCTAGATTCACGAAATGCGAAATCACAAAAGTGATTTATGCATAAGCACTTGGTCATAGCCATGGTCATATAAAGGAAGGATCCAGCGTAGAAAAACTATGTTTCGGGGTTTCGGAACTCGTGACATGGAGACTCAAGATGTCTCATCGCAGAATCTCCAAATTGCGAAAGTGCGAAACGGGTAAATAATGCAAGAACTCATCAGATTTAATCCAACGATGGAGGTGAACATGAGCATGATCGAAGGGATAATGTTTATCCTCACAGTGTAACTGCTAGAAACCATTGATGGTTTCTACCAGAGGATGCGAAGAGACTTCGACGTGATTTCCAGAGAAGCTGAAGAGTTACATGGAATCTGCCAGTGGAATGAAGACGATTCATGAAGGAAATTGACAGTTGGATGATGATTGGAGCTCATAACTGAAACAAAAAGGATGAGCTCAACTATAACAGAGAAGACGAAGAGTCTCAACTGCGAGAGAGAAAAAGGAATCTCGGCATAACACCTAGTGATGATAGACACATGGGTTGAACTGCTAGAGAAGCTGAAGAGTCGCGATGATGATCACGCAGAGCACTTGATATGTGGAGGAGATTGGTGCGGTATGAGCATACAGAGGAATGGCGAATATTGCATGCACAAGAGGCACAGAAGCTATATATACACGGTACAGAGAAGAGATGAGGTTGTTGTTGGAGTTGGAGTTGTTGTGGATGTGGTTGTTGAAGGTGATTCATGCATGAAGAAGGATCAGGGTGCAACAACTGAAAAGAACATAAGAAGAACTGTGCAGCGAATGGACATGGCACACAGAGCATAAAAAGTAGAAGAATAGAATGGGCAGCGGATGCATGCTGGAAGACAATGAGGAAGTCTGAGTAGAAAAATCTTGCAGAACAGTGATGAGATTGGTAAGCTATTATTGAACACTATATCACTGTAATAGGTTTCAGTATTTCATATTCATAATCCAGGGTGGTTGGGAGGTGCTAGGGAGGACTGGTGTCCTCAAAGGTTTGAGTGGGTGCTTGAACACATGGAGTTGTTGCTTCCTTCTAGTTGGTGCTAGAGAAACCAGGGAGTTGGTGCTTCCTTCTAGTGGGTGCTAGAGAAAAACAGAGAGTTGGTGCTCTCAGCAAGTTGCAGCTTGCAAAACAGAGGTTGTAGTCTCACAATGAGTTGGTGCTCAAATGTATGATAATGTAAAGAATGTAAATAATACTTATCATATAAAGAAGAAGAGGTTTTTACCCTGTATGGGTTTCCTTGGGAAATATTTGTCTCTATGATTCTCATATATGTGACTGATGTTGAATGTGCCATTGTTCTTTTCCCTGCATTATTGTGATCATCATTGAGTGCCTTGTAAATATTTTAAAAGAAGCATAATTGTTTAAGCACGGTGACAACTAATTCACCCCCCCTCTCAGTTGTCCAACACGATACCAGTCCGCTACCCATATACCCCTAGGTGTGCCACACATCTCTCAAGCATGGAACACATATAAAGCGGGGTGATAATCGAACTTGAGACCTCCTTTACACAATTCCTTCCATTTACATGGCACATGCCAATCTATCTACACCCCTGTGGGCGATGTTAGATGATGTATTACATGAATGCTTAATATTAAATTTCTTTCACTATAAGTGTTCATAATTATGAGATCACCAGATCTATATATTTATGTGTTTACTGTTATATTCTTGTTCCAAAACACCTTTGAGTTGGTTCTTGGAGCGTTAGCACCATCCTATTACAGGTTTCCCTCATAGGAAGGATAGCTAGGATCTTGAATTGCGCAAGGACATAAACTCATTACATGCAGGTTAATTTACTTGTATTTTCTTTTAATCAGATTATTCATAAATGAAATAGGAGAAATTTGAACTAGCTTTATCTGTTTATCTGTTCTTATTTCAAATGTGTTTTATTAGTATTCTTTAGTTCTTTAGATTTTAAATATTAAACAGAAAATATAAGATGTATGTGCTTTCTTTATCTACATCATAAACACTTTCAAAAAATATTGATTTTGCAATATATCCTGCAAAACTTGCAAATTGTAAATACATTGTTCAAAATCATATGCACATATCCATACTTCTATTTTTGATGTTTGTAAATGATTGAACTTACATTATTAGTATCATAGCTTTATAGGTTAATTTAATTTCTTTATTTCTAGGACTTTTGTTGGCCAACGAAGCCATTAAACCCATCAGGTCATTTCATTACAAACGGCTTGGGTTATTTAGACAACCGTTGTCCGGATTTGACCTTCCAGTTGACGTTGTGTCATTTATGCCTGTCAACAAGCTCTTCCTTAGAAAATTTGTGTTAGTGTTTTTGTAGGACATACTAATCTACAAAAAATCTTTGGAAGGGAATGTACAAGATGTTAACAGAGTATTACAACTTTTGGAAGAGAAATAACTTTATGCAAAGCCTTCCAAGTGTGCCTTTGGTGTTGAAGAAATGGAATATTTGGGTCATATTGTATCTCATGAAGGTGTAAATGTGGACCCTAACAAAATTAAAATTATGAGGGAATGGTGAATTCCCAAAACCTTGAATAAACTTAGAGGATTCTTAGGATTGATAGGATATTACTGCAATTTTGTCAAGAACTATGGTCAAATAGTGGCATCTCTAACAACATTATTAAAGAAGGAAGCATTTTCTTGGACTTAAGAAGCACCAAATATTTTGAAAAAATTGAGGAAGCTATGTGTACAACTCTTGTCCTAGCCACACATGACTTCACAAAATCATTTATTATGGAGTGTGATGCCTCAGGTCATGGCACAGGTGTAGTTTTAATGCAAGAAGGAAGGCCCCTTTCCTTTGAAAGAATCCAAATTAAAGGAAAAATCTTACTCAAACCCATTTATGAAAAAGAAATATTGGGCCATACTACATGTAGTTAAGAAATGGTTCCCTTAACTAATAGGAAGGAACTTGAAAGTAAAAACATGTCATGATAGTTTGAAATACTTCTTGGAGTAACGATTATCTTCAAAAGAGAAAAATATTTGAGTTACAAAGATGTTATGTTATGACTTTGAAATTACCTACAAGAAAGAAAAACATAATATTGTGGCAGATACACTTGGAAAGAAGAAGAAATAGAGGGTTCACTATGTGTTATTTCTATTCTGCAATCTGATTGGGTGGAAGAAGCAAGGATAGAATGGAAGTAATATCGAGAGTTATCCAATATCATTCAACAACTACAAGAGGACCCCAGTACATTAGATAACTTTGTATGGAAGAATTGTTTTCTACGGTATCATGATCACCTATATTTATGTAAGAATTACCACCTCAAACAGAAGGTCCTTTTGGAATTGCACACTTCTCCTATAGGAGGACATTCAAGATACTTGAAAACTTACCGTATGATCAAGAAGGATTTTTTCTCGGAAGGTATTAGATCCGATGTTCAAAATTTTGTGTCTAAACATGTGGTCTGCCAATATAATAAGGGAGAGACAATCAAGACATCATATACCCTACAACCATTATCTATATCAAGTCAACATTGGGAAGAAGAATTTTCAATGGATTTTATTACCGATTTACCCAAATCTGAAGGAACGATTGTCATCATAGTAGTAGTGGATCTTTGGAAAATTATCCACGTTTTTTTTATATCTCTCATACTTTTAAAGCAAGTGAAGTAGCCACATTATTCATGGAAATAGTCCAAAATCTACATGGCATCTCAAATATTATAGTAAGTGAAAGAGATCCAGTTTTCGTTGGAAATTTTTCAACTAAATTATTTTCTTGTTTGGGTACTCAATTGTCTCAGAGCTCATCTTACCATCCTCAATCCAATGGGAAAATTGATATTGTGAATAAATGTCTATAAGGATATCTTTGTTTCTTTGCATCTAATAAACAGACACAATGGGTTAAGCAGTTTCCCTTAGCAGAATGGCGGTACAACACATCCTTCCATACTACATAAAAAATGTCCCCATTTCTAACACTTTATGGATATCATCCTCCATCCATCATGTCGCCTTTGAAAGGGAATACAAAGGTTCAGGTAGTGGAGGACCACATAGGGCACCAACAAAAATTTATCAAACTATTGAAGGGAAACTAGGTTATGGCACAAAACAGGTTGAAACAACAAGAAAATTAGCATCGCAGTGAAAGAGAATTTGAAGTGGGGGATCGGGTATTTTTTAGTCTACAACCATATAAACAGATGTCCCTCAAACAAATAAACAAGGACAATAAATTAGCATCCAAATACTATGGCCCCTAGAAGGCGTTGTAAAGGAATGGAAGTATGGCTTACAAATTTAAGTTGCCTCCATCTTCATGTGTACATCCAATCTTCCATGTTTCTTGCTTAAAGAAGTTAATTGGTGACAAGATCCAATTCCAAACTATTTTACTAGAGATTAATCAAGAAGTGAAAATCATACTAGAACCAGAAACAATCCTTGAAATGAGGATTAAGCGGATAGGAAATTGATCAATTACTAAGTACCTCGTCAAATGGAAGAACCTGCCAGTGGAAGAGGTGACATGGGAAGATGAGTTCTTCATGTAGAAACACATGTAGCTATTCAAGTGTTTCATAAAACACTTGTTTGAAGGGAAGGGGGATGTTAATCCTTAAACAACGCCCCATGTTAAGTATAAAACCCCTTATTAAGCCCTAGATATTGAATTATTACAATTCTAGTGTTATATTTGTATGTAGGCTAGAACCCTTCATTGTACCCTTTCATTATAATTGTACCCTTTGTCTCCTATATATATATATATATATATATATATATATATATATATACCAAGGATACCTAGTCTTAGGGGTATCTTATCTCATCTTGTACATTGAATATATTGTAAAAGGAGGTTTCCTCATTGAGGTGGATTGTTATTCATTGAATTTTTATCATTCTCAAGGCATTGGTTCCTAACACCCTATGTGTTCTCCTCTCTTCAAATTTATTTCTTTCATTGCATGCATCTTCCACTTTCTACGTGAAAATATGATTTCTTCCATTGTGACGACCTTTTCCGGTTTCCAAGATCTTCCTAGTATTACACACTAACTTTACCTTAACTCGAATTACTCGCTAGTATGATTCCTCTATGAAATTCATCTTATGTATACTAATCTCATCTTGTATATAAAATTTCAAATCATTGACATATCTAAAAACTTGTTAATCTTCTTCATCTCATTTTCCTAAATGTATCTATTATCTATAAAAATAATTAGTGTACTCCTATATCCTCTTAACCTTCTACATAAATTTCTACATCTTTATGAACAATGTTTACTTATAATAGTGAATAAAAAAGAACTACTTGTGAATCTTTGCAACCATCTTGCTCCAACTCTGAATATTTCTTTACCCTTCAAACTTCACTCTCGCTGCACAAAATCCTACCTAATAGTTGCATGTCCCTTCAACTTTATACGTGTGAAATTTTTTCTCTCGATACCTTGTTCTCTCTCAAATTCAAACTATACTTTAATCTTGTTTACCCATTTGACCAATATATTTTCCTTCAAGATTATTCCATCATGGAACTCTCACTCCCCTTTTATTATTGAATAACCTTATCAACTATCTTGAAAGATCTTCCTCGTGATCATTATATTCCTCTTTGTTTTTTGCACCACTTCCTCTGGCTTCTCCACTTCAAATTGGAAACTCTTAAAATTCTTTGTTTACAACCATTCTTCATTTTCTTGTTGTTATTTTGGCTATCGTGATGACCTTCTAGATGTATTCTCTAGTCCTTTATACTTTCTCAATTCTCTCTTGGGACCTTTCACTTGCTCTAATACTAGTTAGAGAAATCTAAATCATGCAATGGGCCCAAATCTATCTATTTTCATTTCCTCACTCTTCTAGAAAAATAAGTGGAACTTGACTACTACACTAATGGTTATAACATAAATCTAGATTGCAGGGTAAATTACTCACAAAATCTTATGATGAAAATATCTCCATGGCTATGGGTAAACCACAATAGATGGAAATGACTGTAGAAATCAACTCTACTCTCAAGTATGCTATATAAACAAATATGCTAGCAAGACAGGATAAATGGCCTACCTCGTCTAGACGTTCGATGAATTCCACCATTGAGCACTTGACCCAAAGAAATATACCTGCAACCAGTCCTCAACAACCAAGAAATGCAAGAATATGGTGATAATATATGATGTTAGCACATTCAATAGCATAATCTATCAACATTCATAAAAAACATGTCCATGGAATAATAATTCAAATATTTGCAAGATATCAATTAGAGGAGAAAAGAGTATTTGTATTAATATATAATCAGTAGAAGTGAATAAGTTACAGACTTCTATGTCAGCACGGTTCAGAACCAAGAAACTAAGTTCCTTCCAATTGGGCCTCCACCACTTCAATCCTCCACCAAAGGCAAGCTCATGCAAGAGAGACAATGGAGTTCTCAATCAGTAAGGGAAGAGCTTGGGGGCTGAACAATGTGTTCATACTTAAAGGACAAAGGGATGTAGACTCAATGTGAAGTGAATAATTCCTCCAGAGTAACTTTTCTCTCAAAGTTGAATTATTTCTCTCCTTTTTCCATAGCTTGGATTTGGCCCATTTATAGCCTTCAAGTGGAATGGAAGGGCCAAGTCAAAACATTTCCAGTATATGGAAGGCCAAGGATCATTGATCTCGTGATGTGACATGGAAACCCGACATCATTTTTCAATTTTGGGCACATTTCCCGATGTACGTGGGTTGTAGTGGTGAAAATTTCATATATGCATGTTGTATAGTAGGCAAGGTGTGTATATGTGAAAAAATTGTATATTTAGATCTGGGATTTGCAAAAGGGGACTTCAAGTATGCATAGGGAAATGGAAAAAATCCTTCTAAGCAAGATTGCATGGGGAGAGGCAAATATTGCCATAAGAGATGCCCCCTAATGTGTGATGTTGGAGGAGTATCTGTGATGGCCAAAATAAATTATGAAAAACCCAGAAGTGGAGTAATGGGGACCCAGCTGGAAGAACTAGTTGTTCATTACAATCTGTACTGACTTTGCATACATGGCTGCCAATTTGAATTGCTTTGCATATCCATGTGAAAATATAACAAACAACTATCCATGGCCATGAATAGGAGAATAAAAATGTTTTTACATGCCATAGGTTGGCATAGTCACGAACGAGGCCCAGTAGAACTAGTTTCAAAATCAATCTGAAGATAAATGTATACAATGGAGTACAATTTGTTCTCCCATGATCATTGAAGTCACACAGGTACTGTTCCAATGAAAAGGTGGCAATATCTCAAGAAAGTTGTGGCTACATATTGATGTCTTCAAGTATTCTACACAATCCAACAAAGGTGCAAGTCTACATCGTGTGAATAAAGGAGTTTAGGTCGAACACAATGAGATTTCATTTGATTACCGATCATTGAGGTATATCGTTAACAAACGTGAGACAGCCTACCGATGATGAAAGTAGGTATCAAGGCACATAGTACATTCTTACAAGTGTGAATAAAGGAGTCGGGGTCAAACACTTGAACAATCCATCGATCAGGAGGCATTGATATATTCCTAACTGTCGATGGTGAGAGAACCTGCCACTAATGACTGCAAGCCTCTAGGTACTCATAGGACTCTAGGTCTTGTTTCCAGAATAGATGAGTTGAATTCAATGGAAGGAGACCCATTGAAAGGAGAGAATTAAGGCATCTCTCATCATTCAACACGAGGTACAAAGAAAGAGCTTGATGATTTGGAGGAAATCATACAAAGAACATGTTCACGAACCAACGACCTTGTGCGTCTTTCGTGTGTGCCAAGTGCAAGTGATACATGAAAAAACCCTCTGAATAGAAACCAATGAGGAAAATTGTTGACAAAGGCAAGGAAACCACCAATAAGGCTAATGACATCCAATACATTGCACAAATCCTAATGTGTGAATAGATTCCTTATTGTCGAACACAAGGGAAACCACCCAGTGAACGACCAATGATGAAATGTCGATTGTTGGGTTCAAGGTTACCTACCAATGAGGAAAGTAGGACCAAGGTGCGTAATAGGACTACAACTTCATGTGATTATGAGACAAACTGAGGTATGGCCGACATGCAAAGTCAATAGTTATGAGGAATGGTCGACACAGATTGATAGACATCCTTTAAACAAGAGCATGAGACATATGGAAGACTCTAACAGCATAGACTCAATGATGAAACCATGAGATGCAGGAGGCATCAATCAAACTCTCCATAGGGACCGGAAGAGTAACCAGTCGGGGGAGTAAACTCTTTGTAACGATCTTAACTTCTTAAGGCCATGCTAAACCCACAATTACGATGATGAGTGGACTCAACAACTTTGTGCTTTGTTCAAAGGCGACATGACTGCTGCCAATATAAGATAATACTCCCTTCCCGCCCGTCTTTTTTTGTTTTTTCATAGTCAAATGAATGTTATGATACATAGGAGGAAACTAGTGTCTCAAGTAAGCAAAACTAGTTCCAGCATTGGAACATACCTATGCTCAATGTAAGAAGGTGCATGCGGGAAATGGACACTCAGGGGAATGTTCCCTCCTTGGTGTAGGGTGTCAAGTTTCAAAGGATATAAATGAGGCTTTGCTTGGTTGAGGATGAAAAACTGTTGAGGCACACAATTTATAATGCAAATCAAGAACCGACTATAGGCTCAATACTGCAAGCAAGGGCACCAGATGCAATCACAACTTAACGCCAAAAAATATCCTTTTTCATAATGTTAGTCTACTTGGTGTGAAAAAGGGATAAACTTGTACCAAATAGACATCCTTTCAAATCCAATTTATGAGTGTGAAAGAGACAAGTTCACTCAACAATATTTTCTCTTTTTGAAAATGAGTCAGAAAAGAGATTAACTAAGACTCGCGACTTTTCAATTCCAATTTAACGAGTGTGAAAGGGACAAATTCACTCAACAATCTTTTCACTTTTTTTTTAGACGAGTTGAAAAAGAGCTTCAATCAGACTCATTTGGGAGTTTCTAGGCGGCATGTCATGGGGGAGGCCAAGGCTCCTGTGTTGGACTTCTGTGAAATGTTAGTATCTTACGAATAGCTGACATAAGCTTGGGAAAACCCAAATCTCTCCAAGTGGAGGAGGATAAAGTGCTAGTGAAGGTTACCATCTCTGTGATATATCAGATGATGTCTCTTACTTGAAAGGACATAGGAGGGGGCATTGGAGACCCCACAATACCATCTAAATCAAAGGGAAATTCCCAAGGACTTGGAGGGAGAGTACTCGGGGAGAGAAAAACTCTCTCTTGTTCATAAACGCTAATGACGTGGTTGAAGGATGCATCACCCTCCAAAAGGAGACTTGGATTGACCAGAGATTGCATTGGTATGACCACTTCTTCAACTCCGGGTTGAATAGGATGCATGATAACAGGGACAAGAGACACATCACCCTCGACAATGTGGGTGTGGTTAGAGGATTGCATTGGCATGACTGTTGTGTCGATCAAAGGAGAAAAAAAGTGTGGGGAAACTGCAAGTGCCTTAGAACTCGAAGGGACCTTAGGTGAGAACCACACTTCTGGTATCTCATCAGTAGCAGGACACAAATGAGTAAGGATATTTCCTTCGCAAGTCCTACAAAGGAATTTGGGCTTATGTCTGAGACATCTAGGCTTCTCAATAGTATGAATTCCCTCAGCGTCATTTACAATGGCTGGTGACATGCTTTCAACATGACTGGAAGAGGTTGGAGATTCATCTCCCACATGATGTACAGACTTTGGAGATGTGACATTGATGTGGCTTGTGGTGACTAGAGTGATTCCCCTAGCATAACTTGCAGCGGTTGGTTGTGGGTCTTCAACATGACTTGCAGAGGTCGTCGACCAATATCCAACATGACCAGAAGTGTTTGGCGATGGAGCTCCAGTATGACTAGCAGTGACTGGACTAGCAGTGGTGGTGAGTTGTGGAATTTGATACCAAGGTCTCGGGAAAGATTGTTTTTGAAACATTGCAGGCCAAGAAGGGTCATGGTTTACACATTGTCCATGTCTGGAAAGGTAGTGTCCTCTGCCTAACTGATCCATAGAGTTTTGCGCAGGCATCATCACTGACGTCTGCGAAGAGACGAAAGTATGATAAGGATTATTCAAGTGAGGATATATGTGGCCCCCATGTGAATGGGTTTCATGAAGAGGGTATCCCGAGCCATAAAACTAATTCCCCATATATGAAAGACCCGAGGATATATTTGGACTCACCATGGAAAAAGTGTTTGTAGGAAATTGATCAAAATCTGGACCAGGGGTCAACTTTTAGCTCAAAAATAAACATTCTCAGAATTGCCTCAAAACGAACGAGAGTGTATCCCTCGTCATCAAGAACCCAACGCAATTCATTTCGTCTCAAACGAACGTTGGGAGCGAGAGATATCGTGATCTGTTTGAATCGTCAAACAGGTAAAAAAAAGGACGCTGACTGGGCAGTCCGTATAGTCCGTACGGATGTTGACATGGCATGATCGTACGCTGACGTGGAAAAGGTGACGTGGCTTGATCGTACGCTGATGTGGCATAGGTGATGTGGCAGAGCTGAGTTGGATGATAGTTGGACGAATCACATTGCGACACGTGGCATCATTTATTGGGCAAATGTTTTTGGTGCCACATGGCCCAGTCATGGGCTGCCACGTGGCACCCCATTTTTGGTTTGTGTGTTGGTTCAAAAGTTTATGGAGTTCGTGGGATTTGAACCCCGGACCTCCCACACCGGCCAAGTTTTAAACCAAGTCCGCTCGACCAATACGCCATACATTATTTCCTATTAACTATATGATTTCAAAATTATATAAGTTCGTTTTATATGTATGTCGGCGGAGGGTCGGGCTGGGGCTTAGCCCCGGCCCATGGTTTTTCTATAATACATATGACCATGTTATATGCGCGTGGGAGTGTGATTCAAATGGAGCCCCCGGTCACACGATGTTTGCACATGCCCATACTCTCCGACAGAGCGCGTGCACATATGGGTTATATAACACCCACGGTTGTATTACATTTCACATGTGACCATTCTATGTATACGGAGGGCGCGGTTTAAAACACGGTTGCAATGTATTATATAACCATTGTATAAATGGAGTGGCGAGTATGTATTTTAAATGGAGTTAGCCCATGGTTTCGGGCTCCAAGGCATATGACCTTTCTCCACATAGATTTTGTGCGCGAGAATTTGAAATGGGCTTTCATTGTTGGTTTTTAAAACGGTTTTGCCCACCAATCATTCGCCGCTATTTGTCACTACTTCATTCATTTGGAAAACGGTTAGCCCTTTTCGCACTAGCCCGAGGTCGGATGGTGACCATATGCCCAGGTGTTAGGCGGTTAGGGGCTGGAGGCGCCCTAACCGTCCTATAGTTTGCACAGTTTTTTGGTTGTGCGCGTGTGCTGGATTTTCACGCTATTTTATGCATGTGTGCCAGGTTCATTTAACAAGGGTGCATTTTGGCGAACCAGTTTTAGCAAGGTTGAAGGAGGAAACTGGAGGAGGCCTAACTTCTTCATCTTTTGGTCGATTGAGGTGCCGTAAAAGCCCAACTAGGGGTTTTTGGACGTCTTGAATCCATTGGCACTGTTATCAAGGCCATTTGAAGACTTCTTTTGCAGGTTTTTAGCCATTGAAGTTTCGGCAAGCTCTAGGGAGCTTGAAGCCCTCATTGATGGAGGACATGGTTTGGTGAGCCTATGTTTGTTTTCTGTGATTGAATAATCATTTTTGGCTAATTGTTATGCTCTAAACACATTGGGACAGGTTTCAGAGGCTTTTGAGGACTTTTACAGGTGTTTTTGCCAAAGAGAAGCTCAGTGAAGCTTATGGCCACATGTAGAGGAGGTCATGCCCGGATGAGCCATGATCCGTTTTCAGAGTTCTATTAGTCATTTTTGGGGTTTTTATGTGTTCTGATCTCAATGGTATAGTCTGTTTTTCCATTGGAGTTGAGAAACATCTTGTAAAAAAACTTTTGACAAATTAATCCCAGAGAGCCAAGTCCATTGATGGAGGCTCAAGGAGATGTAGCCCGGAGGGGGGTGAACTCCTTTATCATATTGTTCTTGTTGTGAGTTTGATGGTTTATTTGCTGCAATTTATGTTGTTGTGTATTTATTGAAAGTACATATTTAACCATTTAAAATAGCATACCCTCACACATCATCATTTACAAGAAGATACATGAACTTAACACATAAGTTTATCTTGCATATTTTATACACATGAAGCAAGGTCCTGTAAAGTTTATTTTTATGAAGTAGTGGGTGCTTGCATAGCATAACAAGTCAGCCTTCTATTTTTAGATCAGGTGGTATCAGAGCATAGTTTGTTTTTCTCATGTGTTTTCCATTGATAGCTTGAGATTTAGCTATTGGTTTTTGTGCAAGTTTTGTATTGAGGTTGGATATCTTCCAAGGATGGAGGAAGCTTCAAGCGTTGATAGTTCTTATACATATTCATTATCTAAATTCTTTGACAAAGAAGAGATTCTAATTATGAGAGATTTGATGAAAGAGATGTGTGAAGACAGAGATGTGAACATTTCCCTTGAAGAGCAGTTGATGGCCATGAAGCAGGAGAAAGACCAGCTTCTTGCAAAGTTGCATGAAATGGAGAATCAACTCCATGAGGCAAAGGAAACCCTTACCAAGTACATGCATGAACATAAGGTATGCAATGTTAGTTTATCTTCTAATTCCTCACAAGATGAATGTTTTGGTGTTTTTGAAAAGCACACAAGAGGAATAGGGTCCAAGTTATTGTTAAAAATGGGCTATGAAGGTAAAGGGTTAGGCAAGCATGCACAAGGTATTGTTGAGCCTATTGTTGTTGAAGAAAGACCCAGGTATTGTGGTCTTGGATATGAACAGCAAGATGGAGCAAATTCCAAAGTCGAGGAGACAAGGGAAAAATTTCCAAGTACAAATTTTGTTTCGAGTTCACCTCCTCAAGAAGGCTTTAAAGGTGAAAGTTCAAGAACTTTTGTTGAAAGTTCAATCCCTCCAGCATGCAAGGATTGTGTTCAAGATGAATGCGAATGTGTGAAACGAAAGAGTTGTGACAGTGATGAGGACAAGAACATTGTTGATGGTCTTCAAAGGAGATCTTGTAACTCTTCAAATTCACCTCCTCAAAGAGGCGATAAAGGTGAATGTTCAAGGTATAATTCTGCTTATCATTCAGTTGCTTTTGATTATGTTAAGCATGATAAATTTGTATGTAAAAATGGAAGAAATAATCCATGTACATATTGTGGTTTATATAACCATCATGTTTCAAAATGTTGGAAAAGATTGGCTAATTTTAGGAAACTTTATAAGCAAAGACAACGTGAAAAGAGGATGCAAAAGATTTGCACTCATTGTCAGAAGAGGGGTCATCTTATTGATCAATGTTGGACATTGCATCCAACCACTCATCCACAGCATAAGAAGCAGATGGATAAAGAGATTGGCAAGAATGGAAGAGGAGATTCCATCATCGATGTGAGTCAAGATGATTCACAAGAGGACGATGTTCAGCAGAAAAAGTCACCGTTGAGTTGGCTTGGTAAGAAATGGTTGGATTTCTTGAGCAAGTAACGCTTGTATTTTTCTGTTGTAAATGCACTTTTCAGCGTTATGTGTGCATTTAAGGGAAGCATGATAAGTTGCAGCAGTTTATCACAACTTGCATGATGCAAGTTGCATGTGAATGCAATTCATTTTGAAGGCATTTTTGTTGTTGCATAAATTAGCCAGGAGAATGTAAAAGATGGGTATCATGTTCACTTGTTGCAGCCATTTATCTTTTTCATTTCAGCTCTTATGTACCCACATGTTACGGGGTTTATGTACTTATGTTTGTACTTGAAGGAGAGTTGAAGGGTCATGCACATGCATTTATTTTTATATATGTGTAAGAATTGAACCTGGTGATGGTTCATCATGAATGATTCATGATTGTAACATGATTGTGTATCATGTTTGTCGAATTGTCATTGGGAAGGTCGATATGTTTCAGATGAGTCTCGACTTGTGTCGTTGTTGTCTTGACGACTATGTGTGTCGATCATGTTTTTCGACTTGTGTTTAGTCGATGGTGTTTGTTGGCTTGTAAGTCAATTTTTGAGTACACCGAGATGTAGAAAAACGCCATGAAGTACAGGATGCGACAGTTTGTTTGAAAAGAAAAAAGATTTTGTTGACATCATTTTTCAGTCTTGTATAATTTGTTTTCAAGATTGATGGTTTTCTTGGCTTGTGACAAGATGTCACAGGAAAGTTTTTGCAGCCATTGGAGAGCTGATTTTGTTGACGTTAAAGAGTTCACAAGAGGGACTTGATTCTCAGTGGGAAGGTTGGCAGTCTTCCAAGCACAGAGAGAACAGTGGGTCAGCAGCAGCCAGAGAACAGTGGTTGAGGGACATAGCCAGTTGCAGTGCGAGGCATGTCAAGGTATTCAGGTGATTGTCGAAAAAAACTTTTCAAGTAAAATCAGTTGATAGAACTTGAAAGAAGACAGATGATCATAAGATTTTGTGGGTCCAAAAGCCTTTCAGTGGGAAGGTGTGATCAAAATCTGGACCAGGGGTCAACTTTTAGCTCAAAAATAAATGTTCTCGAAATTGCCTCAAAACGAACGAGAGTGTAGCCCTCATCATCACAAACCCAACACAATTCGTTTCGTCTCAAACAGACGTCGGGAGAGAGAGATATCACGATCTGTTTGAATCGCCAAACAGGTAAAAAAAAGGATGATGACTGGGCAGTCCGTATGGATGTTGATGTGGCATGATCGTACGCTAACGTGGAAGAGGTGACGTGTCTTGACCGTACGCTGATGTGGCATAGGTGACGTGGTAGAGCTGAGTTGGCTGACAATTGGACGAATCACATTGTGACACGTGGCATCATTTATTGGGCAAATGTTTTGGTGCCACGTGGCACCCCATTTTTGGTTTGTGTGTTGGTTCAAAAGTTTATGGAGTCCGTGGGATTTGAACCCTGGACCTCCCACACCGGCCAATTTTTAAACCAAGTCTGCTCGACCAATACGCCATACATTATTTCCTATTAACTATATGATTTCAAAATTATATAAGTTCGTTTTATATGTATGTCGGCGGAGGGTCGGGCCGGGGCTTAGCCCCGGCCCATGGTTTTTCTATATTACATATGACCATGTTATATGCGCGTGGGAGTGTGATTCAAATGGAGCCCCCGATCACACGATGTTTGCACATGCCCATACTCTCCGACAGAGCGCGCGCACATATGGGTTATATAACACCCACGATTGTATTACATTTCACATGTGACCATTCTATGTATACGGAGGGCGCGATTTAAAACACGGTTGCAATGTATTATATAACCATTGTATAAACGGAGTGACGAGTATGTATTTTAAATGGATTTAGCCCATGGTTTCGGGCTCCAAGGCATATGACCTTTCTCCACATATATTTTGTGCGCGGGAATTTGAAATGGGTTTTCATTGTTGGTTTTTAAAACGGTTTTGCCCACCAATCATTCACCGCCATTTGTCACTGCTTCATTCGTTTGGAAAATGGTTAGCCCTTTTTGCACTAGCCCGAGGTCGGATGGTGACCATATGCCCAGGTGTTAGGCGGTTAGGGGTTGGAGGTGCCCTAACCGTCCTACAGTTTGTACAGTTATTCAGTTGTGCGCATGTGTTGGATTTTCATGCTATTTATTGCATGTGTGCCAGGTTCATTTAACAAGGGTGCATTTTGGCGAACCAGTTTCAGCAAGGTTGAAGGAGGAAAATGGAGGAGGCCTAACTTCTTCATCTTTTGGTCGATTGAGGTGTCGTAAAAGCCCAGCTAGGTGTTTTTGGACGTCCTAAATCCATTGGCACTGTTATCAAGGCCATTTGAAGACTCATTTTGCAGGTTTTTAGCCACTGAAGTTTCGGCAAGCTCTAGGGAGCTTGAAGCCCTCATTGATGGAGGACATGGTTTGGTGAGCCTATGTTTGTTTTCTGTGATTGAATAATCATGTTTGTCTAATTGTTATTCTCTGAACACATTGGGATAGGTTTCAGAGGATTTTGAGGACTTTTATAGGTGTTTTTGCCAAAGAGAAGCTCAGTGAAGCTTATGGCCACATGTAGAGGAGGTCATGCCCGGATGAGCCATGATCCGTTTTCAGAGTTCTATTAGTCATTTTTGGGGGTTTTATGTGTTCTGATCTCAATGGTATAGTTTGTTTTTCCATTGGAGTTGAGAAACATCTTGTAAATGAACTTTTGACAAATTAATCCCAGAGAGCCAAGTCCATTGATGGAGGCTCAAGGAGATGTAGCCTGGAGGGGGGTTGTTGGAGCCGGAAGTCACTCCTGGATTGATTGCAGGAGTAGAGGTTGACACCCATCAGTTTAATGTCACGATTTTTTTAAAGGGTGATCAAATGGAGGAAAACTCAAAACAGCATTGTGTCAACTCAGAAGCCAGACCAGGCATGCATGAACGAGTGAGGTCTTGATAAACTCCAAACAGTGAGTCATAGTAAAAGGTGAGCAGGTGGAAGACTTATGCAAGAAGGGTGAAAAGGTCTATAATAAACATCATGTTCATAACAGACAGGAGGATAAAGCATTCAAACACAAAGTCACTTTATATTCAAACACAGAGAACCAGAGAATACATAAATGTCACGACAAATCCTTTATCATAACACAAATGCAGCAATCCACGCGAATCATTCGACTGTGAACACTCCGGCATGAGATGAAACAAAGATGGAAAAAGGAGAACTGTTTGTTATAAACCAAGAAGTCTCAAACACAGAGGCATAACCAGGAAACCAGAGTATTTGTTGAAACTTTACAGTCGGGAGCTTAGCTCTACCATCGATAGATACCAAAATGGCAAAAATGCCTACATATACTCAAAACAACAATAGCAGTGGAACCAAGAAAATGCATTGAAATCTTTGCATCTGCATGGCTTCTGACAGTCAACATCTGAAAGATTGTGCAACTTATGTCAGACGCAATCTTAATTGTTTGACAGTTCCAACGGCGAATCGACGTGCCTTAAATTCATGGCCGTGCTTTCCCATTAAGGTGGAGGCGATATCTAACCACCACCAACTGCTTCAATAACTGCTTCTTGGGATTGAGAATGGCCCGGCCAACTCAGCGTTTCGGGATACGGAAGACTTCTCGCGCTGCCACCTGGAATAACCGAATAGCTTGAGGGATGGGCATGGAAGCCAGCGCGGAGGATGAGTGCACGACAGGAATGGTGGTGCCGGGTTATAAGGGCGTGGAAGGAGTGATGGAATGAGAGAAGGATGACGGAGTGCGATTCATGGCGGAAGACATCAGGTAGAAGGGAAGAAGACGAGAGAAGCGAACTCGCCTCCGGGTGAGAGGCTGACGTGGAAAGGAAAGGAACGGGACATGTGGCAAGCAGCGAGTGGATGGTGAGAAAAAGAGAAGACCACGCGGACCAAAGAGGGGAGGTGAATAGATGACACACGGCAGCAGGGGAAGGGTGGAAGGGAAGATGAAATGACGGGAGGAGGGCCCACACAAGCTTAAACACAGAGCAGCTGAGGATGGCAGGAGTGCATGAGCGTCGTGGATCTAGGCACTGAAATTTCAGCCG
>ML780997.1:96393-140932 GCA_009831015.1 Picea engelmannii | reverse complement strand
ATTTCAAAGTCCCGATCCCCGATTCTCCGATGACTTATCTCCCTTGCATCTTTGGCAGATCTGACGGATGTCGGGTTTTCTTCTCAGATCTACGGCTCAGATTCTCTCTCCAATATCCCGATGACTTGTCCTTGATTTCTCCTTTGCATAGTAGAACTTAACCCCTGCGCTTAACCTTTGCTTAGTTTCTGCAGATCTGACGACTGTCGACCTTTTTAGAAAATTGAATGGGATCCAACAGGTCTTTTGCTTGATTGTCCTCAACTTCGAACTCTATTTTTACTAGATCTTCCCTTTGTCATTCTTCATCGATTGACCTCCTTAGACTGCAACTTATTTCTTTCGCTCGACCTCGACCATCTTCCTATCAGGTCGACTACCCTTCATCACTCCGCTTGGATATTGCTCTGTCATCATCTAGCTTCTTCTGCCATAGACGATTGCCATCAATGACAACCTTGACATTCTGCATCCCTGTTATTTCCATATTTCCAACATGTTCCACCTAAAAGGTGTTGCAAGGTAGTATATCATACTGCAAAATTTAGCTTCTTCACAATCTGTTCAAAAGGAGAACAGAAGGACACTGCAACCACTACAACCTTGCCCCAAGCACCTTCTATCAAACAGAAGCAAGTCGACAAGGTTGCAGCAAAGCGCAAATATTCATTATGCACATCATCCTCTCATATAGCCTGACTTGTTGAATGGACTCAACCTCAACAGGTTCATGACAAACTTCCACAAACTGAGCAGCGCGGCGTCACCCGCAAGGCAAGCAGCTCACCAAGATGCAGATTCAGCAAACGCTTTTCCCTCTCCCCTCGGAACTAAACACAATGGATACCATTTCTTCCTAAGGATGTAGGATTGATCGAGGTGGATTTCAGTGGCCACCCACCTTTTTCGACTGGCTCAAAACTGTTTTCTGGCAATTTTGACAATTTACTATTTTTAGCAGCTTTTAACTTTTGAGGCCATTTTGAGGGCCCGAATCAAGGTTTTTTTAGATCAAGGTTCTCAATGATATCCAAAGGCATCATTCAGCCCCAAAAATTAATCTCCTTGACAATACCTTTCCAACAAGCTATCACACGCCTAAAATGGAGATCGTATGCAAACCTTACGACCCCGGGAAGTTGATGTACTAACTTACCCAAACGGGGCCCACATGACTTTTGGCACTTCATCTCCTAGGGTTAGGTTTTTGGATGTCTAGGAATTTTGGCATTCCTTTTTATTGTAAAAAGGCCTTTAGAGCCTCATTGTAATCATCTTTTGGTGAATGCGAATAGCCATCACATCTCTTCTCAGAGATAAGCTGCCACCATTCTAGCGAGTCTTTCACTCTGTATTTTTACAATCCCTGTACATTTATTTCATTAATAGAAATCGTGTATTACTATATTTATGTTTTTATGGTTGCATCTCTGATATATTTCTGTTATATTATTGGATATATGCGATATCTCTATGTATTTCTTTATTATATCTCCACAATCATTTCGTGCCGAAAATAATCTAGATCACTGGTATCAGAGAAGGTTGTTCTTGATCGTTTTTTTCCCAGTACATGTCCCGGACAAGGTCTTAGTATAGAAAGTTGGGTCTTGAGCTTGTCTATCTTAAAGACAATTTCTCTTGCACACCCAATAAATCCTCAATGGTGGAAGAAAAGAAAAATGACGGAGCAGACGATCATATCAATATGTTGCTTGAGCAAGCTCTCATGCGACAGAGGGACGAAATGATGGAGAATTTTGCCCACATCCTTAAACGCTTACCAATAGCATCAGGTGCATCTTCATCAAGCGACCACTTTGGAGGCACCTCACCTTTCAAGGTACAAGTTAATTTTGATATTCCTATATTTGAAGGACAGATAGATGCAGAAGCCCTAGAAAAATGGTTAACTATGCTAGAAGGTTATTTCTCTGTTCACAATTTTTCTGACAAAGAAAAGATCACCTTCGCACTCCTTAAAGCTCTCCCTCATGTAAAACATTGGTGGGAAACCTACTGGGAGAAAAATTCCACAGAGGAGTCTGGAATATATGGGTTCGATCCCACCTGGTATTTTTTTGTGGATGCGGTAAAGGAACAGTATTACCGTCTTGGAAACTATGAGGACTAGTACATGAGATGGACCACATTGCGGAAAGGGAGGGGCCAAGCAGTTCTAGATTTCACCAATACCTTCCATACCTTGTGCACCAAGCTAGGTATCAAAGACTCTAAGTGACATTTGGTTCTGAAACATCGTGGGGCTCTACACAGATACATCCAGACTGAAATGGATTTTCTGGACATCTCATAACTCAGTGCTTCTTATCGATATGCTGTTAAAATTGAGAAAAAATTTAAGCACCAGAACAAACAGGATTTCGAATCTATAAATTCGCAACAACCAAAGTATGACAAAGACAACCCTAAAAAACAGTCTCCCGAAAACTAGTCCAAGACACAGGAAAAGAAGGGTCACGTGAAGACAAAGAAGGACACCGGAAAATGCAAGTTCCACAAAATCCCCTGGCACAACATCGATGAATGTCGCTCAAAACAATCATTGGTGGCCGAGATCAAAGACAAAGAGTCGAACCCTGATTCAGAATCTGATTATGAAAATAATGGTAAAGGACAGATCATTGACGTGAACCCCACTGCTATTGTCGCGATCGCCGCAATTCAACCAGAAGAACCAACAGATCCTGAAGAGAGGGAGAGCCTTTTTCATTCACAGATGTGGGTGAAGGGGAACCCGCTGCATTTTATTGTTGATAGTGGAAGCCAGAAGAACCTCATCTCAGCAGAGGTTCTCAAGCAGTTGGGATTGTCGACAACACCACACCCGCAGCCATACAACCTCGGGTGGCTTCTCCAAGAAGGAGATCTCTGTGTCAGCCAACAATGTCAATTGGCATATGGCATCCAACCCTTCAAGGATGAGGTATTATGTGATGTTTCCCCACTGGATGTCTGTGATGTTCTCTTGCGCCAACCATATATGTGGAAGTGCCATGTTATTTATGAGTCTCAACCCCGCAGTGTCATTGTTTCTCTGGGGGGTCATCTCTACAGAATACCAGAGGTAGTTCCAACTACTGTTCCACCTAAAAAGTGCCACAAGGTATTATCTCACACTGCAAAATTTAGTTTCTTTACAATCTATTCAAAAGGAGAACAGAAGGACATTGCAACCACTACAGCCTCGCCCCAAGAACCTTCTATCAAACAGAATCAAGTCGACAATGTTGCAACAAAGCACAAAGAGTCCTTCTACACATCGTCCTCTCATGTAGCCCGACTTTTTGAATGGCCTCAGCCTCAACAGGTTCGTGAGAAAATTCCACAAACTGAGCAGTGTGACGTCTCCAGCAAGGCAAGCAACTCACCAACATGCAGATTCAACAAACGATTTTCCCTCTCCCCTAGGAACTCAACACAATGGAGACCATTTCTTCCTAAGGAGGGAGGATTGATCCAGGTGGATGTCGGTGGCCACCCACCTTTTTCGACTGGCTCAAAACAGTTTTCTGGCAATTTTGGCAATTTACTATTTTTAGCAGTTTTTAACTTCCAGGGCTATTTTGAGGGCCCAAATCAAGGTTTTTTTGGATTGAGGTTATTAATGATAGCTAAAGGAATCATTTATCCCAC
The DNA here is from genome assembly GCA_009831015.1 of Picea engelmannii. Taxonomy (NCBI): domain Eukaryota; kingdom Viridiplantae; phylum Streptophyta; class Pinopsida; order Pinales; family Pinaceae; genus Picea; species Picea engelmannii. Next base: position 137,275 of record ML780997.1, on the reverse strand, counting down.
CAAATTAATCTCATTGATAATACCTTTCCAACGAGCTATCACACACCTAAAACGGAGATCGTATGCAAAAATTACGACCCCAGGAAGTTGATGTACTAACTTACCCAAACGGGGCCCACATGACTTTTGGCGCTTCATCTCCTAGGGTTAGGTTTTTGGATGTCTAGGACTTTTTGCATTCTTGTTTATTGTAAAAAGGCCTTCATAGCCTCATTGTAATCATCTTCTGGCGAATGCGAGTAGTCATCACATCTCTTCTCAGAGATAAGCTGCCACCATTCTAGCGAGTCTTTCACTCTATATTTTTACAGTCTCTGTACATTTCGTTCATTAATAGAAATTATGTATTACTGTATCTCTGTGCTTATGGTTGCATATATGATATATTTCTGTTATATTATTGGATATACGTGATATCTCTGTGCATTTATTTATTATATATCCGCTCTCATTTCGTGCTGAAAATAATCCAGATCAGTGATATCAGAGAAGGTTGTTCTTGATCATTTTTTTTCCAGTGCATGTCCTCGACGAGGTCCGAGTATAGAAAGTTGGGTCTCAAGATTGTGTCTCTTGAATACAATCGCTCTCGCACACCCAAGAAACCCTCAATGGCGGAAGCAAATAAAAACAACGGAGCAAACGATCCTATCAATTTGTTGCTTGAGCAAGCTCTCACGCGACAGAGGGACGAAATGATGGAGAATTTTGCCCACATCCTTAAATGTCTGTCGATAGCATCAGGTGCATCTTCATCAAGCTTCCACTTTGGAGGCACCTGGCCTTTCAAGGTACAAGTTAATTTTGATATTCCTGTATTTGAAGGACAAATAGATGCAAAAGCCCTAGACAAATGGTTAACTCTGCTAGAAGGTTATTTCTCTGTTCACAATTTTTTCGACAAAGAAAAGATCACCTTCGCACTCCTTAAATCTCTCCCTCATGTCAAACATTGGTGGGAAACTTACTGGGAGCAAAGTTCCACAGAGAACATCTCATCACTCGGTGTTGCTTATCGATATGCTGTTAAAATTGAGAAAAAATTTAAGCACCCAAACAAATGGGATTTCAGATCTGTAAATCCGCAACAACCAAAGTATGACAAAGATAGCCCTAACAAACAGTCTCGTGAAAACCAGTCCAAGACACAGGAAAAGAAGGGTCACGGGAAGACAAAGAAGGACACCAGAAAATGGTGCGAGTTCCACAAAATCCCCTGGCACAACACCAATGAATGTCGCTCAAAATAGTCATTGGTTTCCGAGATCAAATACAAAGAGTCAAATCTTGATTCTGAATCTGATTCTGAAAGTAATGGTAAAGGACAGATCATTGACGCAGACCCCACTGCTATTGTCATGACCGTAGCAATTCAACCAAAAGAACCAACAAATACTAAAAAGGGGGACCGCCTTTTTCATCCACGGATGTGGGTGAAGGGGACCCCACTACATTTTATTGTTGATAGCGGAAGCCAGAAGAACCTCATCTCAGTAGAGGTCGTGAAATAGTTGGGATTGTCGACAACACCACACCTGCATCCATACAACATTGGGTGGCTTCGCCGAGGAAGAGATCTTCGTGTTAGCCAACAATGTCGATTGTCATACAGCATTCAACCCTTCAAGGATGAGGTATTATGTGATGTTGCACCAATGGATGTATGTGATGTTCTCTTGGGCCAACTAGATATGTGGAAGCACCATGTTGTTTATGAGTCTCGACCCCGCAGTGTCATTGTTTCTCTGGGGTGTCATCTCTACAGAATTCCAAAGGTAGTTACAACTATTGTTCCACCTAAAAAGTGTCGAAAGGTAGTATCTCATACTGCAAAATTTAGCTTCTTCACAATCTGTTCAAAAGGAGAACAGAAGGACACTGCAACCACTACAGCCTCGCCCCAAGCACCTTCTATCAAACAGAAGCAAGTCGACAAGGTTGCAGAAAAGCGCAAAGATTCCTTTTGCACATCATCCTCTCATGTAGCCCAACTTGTTGAATGGCCTCAACCTCAACAGGTTCATGGCAAACTTCCACAAACTGATCAATGCAGCGTCTCCAGCAAGGCAAGCAACTCACCAACATGCAGATTCAGAAAACGCTTTTCCCTCTCCCCTGGGAACTCAACGCAATGGATACCATTGCTTCCTAAGGATGGAGGATTGATCTAGGTGGATGTCGGTGGCCACCCACCTTTTCCGACTCACTCAAAACAGTTTTCTAACAATTTTGACAATTTACTATTTTTAGTAGTTTTTAACTTCCGGGGCCATTTTGAGGGCCCAAATGAAGGTTTTTTTAGATCAAGGTTCTCAATGATATCCAAAGGCATCATTGATCCCCCAAAATGAATCTCCTCGACAATACCTTTCCAACGAGCTATCACATGCCTAAAACAAAGATCATACACAAAAGTTACGACACCGGGAAGTTGATGTACTAACTTACCCAAACGGGGCCCACATGACTTTTGTCGCTTCATCTCCTAGGGTTAGGTTTTTGGATGTCTAGGACTTTTGGCATTCCTTTTTATTGTAAAAATTCCTTTAGATCCTCATTGTAATTATCTTCTGGCGAATGCGAGTAGCCGTCACATCTCTTCTCAGAGATAAGTTGCCACCATTCTAGCGAGTCTTTCACTCTGTATTTTTGCAGTCTCTGTACATTTGTTTCATTAATAGAAATCATTTATTACTGTATCTTTGTGTTTATGGTTGCATCTCTGATATATTTCTGTTATATTATTGGATATACGCGATATCTCTGTGCATTTATTTATTATATCTCTGCTCTCATTTCATGCCAAAAATAATCTGGATCAGTGGTATCAGAGCAGGTTGTTCTTGATCGTTTTTTATCCAGTGCATGTCCTCGACAAGGTCCGAGTATAGCAAGTTGGGTCTTAAGCTTCTCTCTCTTGAAGACAATCACTCTCGCACACCCAAGAAACCCTTAATGGTGGAAGAAAAGAAAAATGACGGAGCAGATGATCCTATCAATCTGTTGCTTGAGCGAGCTCTCACGCGATAGAGGGAAGAAATGATGGAGAATTTTGCCTGCCTCCTTAAATGCCTACCGATAGCATCAGGTGCATCTTCATCAAGAGGCCACTTTGGAGGCACCTCGCCTTTCAAGGTACAAGTTAATTTTGATATTCCTATATTTGAAGGACAGGTAGATGCAGAAGCCCTAGAAAAATGGTTAACTATGTTAGAAGGTTATTTCTCTATTCACAATTTTTCTGACAAAGAAAAGATCACCTTCACACTCCTTAAAGCTCTCCCTCATGTCAAACATTGGTGGGAAACTTACTGGGAGAAAAGTTCCACATAGGAGTCTGGAATATATGTGGCTGATCCCACTTGGGATTTTTTTGTGGATGCGGTAAAGCAACATTATTACCCTGTTGGAAACTATGAGGACCAATACATGAGATGGACCACACTGCGGCAAGAGAGGGACCAAGAAGTTTCGGAGTTCACCAATACCTTCCATACCTTGCGCACCAAGCTGGGTATCAAAGACTCCAAGTGACAATTGATTCTAAAATACCGTGGGGATATACACAGATACATCTAGACTGAAATGGATTTTATGGACATCTCATCACTCGGTCTTGCTTATCGATATGTTGTTCAAATTGAGCAGATATTTAAGCATCAGAACAAATGAGATTTCAGATCTGTAAATCTGCAACAACCAAAGTATGACAAAGACAGCCCTAACAAACAGTCTTCCGAAAACTAGTCCAAGACACATCAAAAGAATTGTCACGGGAAGACAAAGAAGGACACCGAAAAATGGTGTGAGTTCCACAAACGCCCCTGGCACAAAACCAATGAATGTCGCTCAAAACAGTCATTGGTGGCCGATATCAAAGATAAAGAGCCGAACCCTGATTCAGAATCTGATTCTGAAAATAATGGTAAAGGACAGATCATTGACGTGGACCCCATTGTTATTGTCGTGATAGCAACAATTCAACCAAAAGAACCACTAGATCCTGAAGAGGGGGAGCACCTTTTTCATTCACAGATGTGGGTGAAGGGGACCCCGCTACATTTTATTGTTGATAGCGGAAGCCAGAAGAACCTCATCTCAGCAGAGTTCGTCAAACAGTTGGGATTGTCGACAACACCACACCCGTAGCCATACAACATCGAGTGGCTTCGCCAAGGAAGAGATCTTTGTGTCAACCAACAATGTCGATTGTCATACAGCATCCAACCCTTCAAGGATGAGGTATTATGTGATTTTTCCCCACTAGATGTTTGTGATGTTCTCTTGGGCCAACCATATATGTGGAAGCACCATGTTGTTTATGAGTCTCGACCTCGCAGTGTCATTGTTTCTTTGGGGGGTCATCTCTACAGAATACCAGAGGTAGTTCGAACTACTATTCCACCTAAAAAGTGTCGCAAGGTAGTATCTCATACTGCAAAATTTAGCTTCTTCACAATCTGTTCAAAAGGAGAACAGAAGGACACTGCAACCACTACAGCCTCGCCCCAAGCACCTTCCATCAAATAGAAGCAATTCAACAAGGTTGTAGCAAAGAGAAAATATTCATTTTTCACATCGTCCTCTCATGTAGCCCGACTTGTTGAATGGCCTCAGCCTCAACAGATTCGTGACAAATTTCCACAAACTGAGCAACGCGGCGTCTCCTACAAGGCAAGCAACTCACCAAGATGTAGATTCAGCAAACACTTTTCCCTCTTCCTTAGGAACTAAAAGCACTGCATACCATTTCTTCCTAAGGAGGGAGGATTGATCCAGGTGGATTTCAGTGGCCACCCACCTTTTCCGACTGGCTCAAAACAGTTTTCTGGCAATTTTGGCAATTTACTATTTTTAGAAGTTTTTAACTTCCAGGGCCATTTTGAAGGCCCAAATGAAGGTTTTTCGAGATAGATGTTCTCAATGATACCCAAAGGAATTATTGTACCCCGAAAATGAATATCCTCGACAATACCTTTCCAACGAGCTATCACACGCCTAAAACGGAGATCGTATGCAAACGTTACGACCCTGGGAAGTTCATGTACTAACTTACCCAAATGGGGTCCACATGACTTTTGGCGCTTCATCTCCTAGGATTAGGTTTTTGGATGTCTAGGACTTTTGGCACTCCTATTTATTGTAAAAATGCCTTCAGAGCCTCATTGTAATCATTTTCTGAGTAATGCAAGTAGCCATCACTTCTCTTCTCAAAGATAAGTTTCCACCATTCTAACGAGTCTTTCACTCTTTATTTTTATAGTCTCTGTAAATTTCTTTCATTAATAGAAATCATGTGCATTTCTTTATTATATCTCCGCTCTCATTTCGTGCCGAAAATAATTCGGATCAGTGGTATCAGAGCAGGTTGTTCTTGATCGTTTTTTTTCCAGTGCATGTCCCCGACGAGGTCCAAGTATAGCAAGTTGGGTCTTGAGCTTGTCTCTCTTGAAGAAAATTGCTCTCTCACAATGAAAAAACCCTCCATGGTGGAAGAAAAGAAAAACGACTGAGCAGACGATCCTATCAATTTGTTGCTTGAGAAATCTCTCACACGACAGAGGGACTAAATGATGGAGAATTTTTCCCAAATCCTTAAACGTTTGTCGATAGCATCAGACGCATCTTCATCAAGCGGCCACTTTGGAGGCACCTCGCCTTTCAAGCTACAAGTTAATTTTGATATTCTTGTATTTGAAGGACAGATAGATGCAGAAGCCCTAGAAAAATGGTTAACTCTGTTAGAAGGTTATTTCTCTGTTCACAATTTTTTCGACAAAGAAAAGATCACCTTCACACTCCTTAAAGCTCTCCCTCATGTCAAACATTGGTGGGAAACTTACTGGGAGAAAAGTTTCACCGAGGAGTCTGGAATATATGGGGTCGATCCCACTTGGGAATTTTTTGTGGATGCGGTAAAGGAACAGTATTACCTTGTTGGAAACTATGAGGACCAATACATGAGATGGACCACACTGTGGCAAGAGAGGGGCCAAGCAGTTCTGGAGTTCACCAATACCTTCCATACCTTGTGCACCAAGCTGGGTATCAAAGACTCCGAGGGAAATTTGGTTCTAAAATACCGTGGGGCTCTACACAAATACATCCAGACTGAAATGGATTTTCTAGACATCTCATCACTCGGTGTTGCTTATCGATATGCTGTTAAAATTGAGCAGAAATTTAAGCACCAGAACAAACAGGATTTCAGATCTATAAATCCGCAACAACCAAAGTATGACAAAGACATCCCTAAAAAACAGTCTCCCGAAGACCAGTCCAAGAAACAGGAAAAGAAGGGTCATAAGAAGACAAAGAAGGACACCAGAAAATGGTGTGAGTTCCACAAAAGCCCCTGTAACAACACCGATGACTGTCGCTCAAAACAGTCATTGGTGGTCGAGATCAAAGACAAAGAGCCGAACCCTGATTCAGAATCTGATTCTGAAAATAATGGTAAAGGACAGATCATTGATGTGGACCCCAGTGCTATTGTCATGACCGCAACAATTCAACAAGAAGAACCAATAGATCTTAAAGAGGGGGAGCTCCTTTTTCATTCAGAGATGTGGGTGAAGGGGACCCCGCTGCATTTTATTGTTGATAGTGGAAGCCAGAAGGACCTCATCTCAGCAGAGGTCATCAAACAGTTGGGATTGTCGACAACACCACACCCGCAGCCATACAACATCAGGTGGCTTCATCAAGGAAGAGATCTTTGTGTCATCCAACAATGTCAATTGTTATACGGCATCCAACCCTTCAAGGATGAGGTATTATGTGATGTTGCCCCACTGGATGTTTGTGATGTTCTCTTGGGCCAACCATATATGTGGAAGAACCATGTTGTTTATGATTCTCGACCCCACAATGTCATTGTTTCTCTGGGGGGTCATCTGTACAGAATACCAGAGGTAGTTCCAACTATTGTTCCACCTAAAAAGTGTCGCAAGGTAGTATCTCATACTACAAAATTTAGCTTCTTCACAATCTAGTCAAAAAGAGAACTTAAGGACACTGCAACCACTATAGCCTCGCCCCAAGCACCTTCTATCAAACAGAAGCAAGTCGACAAGGTTGGAGAAAAGAACAAAGATTCCTTCTCCACATCGTCCTCTCATGTAGCCCGACTTGTTGAACAGCCTCAGCCTCAACAGGTTCATGACAAACTTCCACAAACTAAGCAGCACGGCGTCTCCAGCAAGGCAAACAGCTCACCAAGATGCAGATTCAGCAAACGCTTTTCCCTCTCCCCTGGGAACTCAACGCAATGGATACCATTACTTCCTAAGGAGGGAGGATTGATCCAGGTGGATTTCGGTGGCCACCCACCTTTTCCGATTGGCTCAAACAGTTTTCTGGCAATTTTGACAATTTACTATTTTTAGCAGTTTTTAACTTCCGGGACCATTTTGAGGCCCCAAATGAAGTTTTTTCGAGATCAAGGTTCTCAATGATTTTTGAAGGTATCATTGATCCCCCAAAATGAATCTCCTCAACAATACCTTTCCAATGAGCTATCACACACCTAAAACGAAGATCGTATGCAAAAGTTACGACCCCGGGAAGTTGATGTACTAACTTACCCAAACGGGGCCCACATGAATTTTGGTGCTTCATCTCCTAGGGTTAGGTTTTTTTATGTCTAGGAATTTTGGCATTCCTGTTTATTGTAAAAAGGCCTTCAAATCCTCATTGTAATCATCTTCTGGCGAATGCGAGTAGCCGTCACATCTCTTCTCAGAGATAAGCTGCCACCATTCTAGCAAGTCTTTCACTCTGTATTTTTACAGTCTCTGTACATTTCTTTCATTAATACAAATCGTGTATTACTGTATCTTTGTGTTTATGGTTTCATATCTAATATATTTATGTTATATTATTGGATATACGCGATATCTCTGTGCATTTCTTTATTATATCTTCGCTCTCATTTCGTGTCGAAAATAATCTGGATCAGTGGTATCAGAGCAGGCTATTCTTGATCATTTTTTTTTCAGTGCATGTCCCCGACGAGGTCTGAATATAGCAAGTTGGGTATTGAGCTTGTCTCTCTTGAAGACAATCGCTCTCACACACCCAAGAAACCCTCAATGGCGGAAGAAAAGAAAAATGACAGAGCAGACGATCCTATCAATCTGTTGCTTGAGAAAGCTCTCACGCGACAGAGGGATGAAATGATGGAGAATTTTGCCCACATCCTTGAACGCCTGCTGATAGCATCAGGCGCATATTCATCAAGCGGCCACTATGGAGGCACCTCTCCTTTCAAGGTACAAGTTAATTTTGATATTCTTGTATTTCAAGGACAGATAGATGCAGAAGCCCTAGAAAAATGGTTAACTCTGCTAGAAGGTTATTTCTCTATTCACAATTTTTCCGACAAATAAAAGATCACCTTCACACTCCTTAAATCTATCCCTCGTGTAAAACATTGGTGGGACACTTACTGGGAGAAAAGTTCCACAGAGGAGTCTAGAATATATGGGGCCTATGCCACTTGAGATTTTTTTGTGGATGTGGTAAAGGAACAGTATTACCCTGTTGAAAACTATGAGGACCAGTACATGAGATGGACCACACTGCGGTAAGAGAGGGGCCAAGCAATTTTGGAGTTCACCAATACCTTCCATACCTTGCGCACCATGGTGGGTATCAAAGACTCTGAGCGACATTTGGTTCTGAAATACCGTGGGGCTCTACACAGATACATCCAGACTAAAATGGATTTTATGGACATCTCATCACTCAATGTTTCTTATCGATATGTTGTTAAAATTGAGTATAAATTTAAGCACTAGAACAAATGGGATTTTGGATCTGTAAATCCGCAACAACCAAAGTATGACAAAGACATCCCTAATAAATAGTCTCCCGAAAACCAGTCCAAGACACAGGAAAAGAAGGGTCACGGGAAAAGAAAGAAGGACACCGAAAAATGGTGTGAGTTTCATAAAAGCCCCTGGCACAACACCGATGAATGTCGCTCAAAACGATCATTGGTGGTTGAGATCAAAGACAAAGAGTTGAACCCTGATTCAAAATCTGATTCTGAAAATAATGGTAAAGGACAAATCATTGACGCAAACCCCACTGTTATTGTCATGACCGCAACAATTCAACCAGAAGAACCAACAGATCCTGAAGAGGGGGAGCACCTTTTTCATTCACAGATGTGGGTGAAGGGGACCCTGTTGCATTTTATTATTGATAGCGGAAGCCAGAAGAACCTCATCTCAGTAGAGGTCATCAAACATTTGGGATTTTCGAAAACACCACACCCAAAGCCATACAACATCAGGTGGCTTCGCCAAGGAAGAGATCTCTATGTCAGCCAATAATGTCGATCGTCATACGGCATGCAACCCTTCAAGGATGAGTTATTATGTGATGTTTCCCCACTGGCTATCTGTGATGTTCTCTTGGGCCAACCATATATGTGGAAGCGCCATGTTGTTTATGAGTCTCGACCCCATAGTGTCATGTTTTCTCTAGGGGGTCATCTCTACAGAATACTAGAGGTAGTTCCAACTACTATTCCACCTAAACAGTGTCGCAAGGTAGTATCTCATACTGTAAAATTTAGCTTCTTCACAATATGTTCAAAAGGAGAACATAAGGACACTGCAACCACTACAGCCTCACCCCAACCACCTTCTATCGAATAGAAGCAAGTCGACAAGGTTGTAGCAAAGCAAAAATATTTCTTCTGCACATCGTCCTCTCATGTAGCTCAACTTGTTGAATGACCTCATCCTCAACAGGTTCGTGACAAACTTCCACAAACTAAGCAACGTTGCGTCTCCAGCAAGGCAAGTAGCTCACCAAGATGCAGATTGAGAAAACATTTTTCCCTCTCCCCTGGGAACCCAATGCAATGGAGACCATTTCTTCCTAAGGAAGGAGGACTGATCCAAGTGGACGTCAATGGCCACCCACCTTCTCCGACTGTCTCAAAACATTTTTCTAGCAATTTTGGCAATTTACTATTTTTAGCAGTTTTTAACTTCCGGGGCCATTTTGAGGGCCCAAATGAAGGTTTTTTTAGATTTCGGTTCTCAATGATAGTCGAAGGCATCATGGAGTCCCCAAAATGAATCTCCTTGACAATACCTTTCCAACGAGCTAACACACTACTAAAACAGAGATCGTATGCAAAAGTTACGACCCCGGGAAGTTGATGTACTAACTTACCCAAATGGGGTCCACATAACTTTTGGCGCTTCATCTCCTAAGGTTAGGATTTTGGATGTCTAGGAATTTTGGCATTCCTGTTTATTGTAAAAAGGCCTTCAGAGCCTCATTGTAATCATCTTCTGGCGAATGTGAGTAGCCGTCACATCTCTTCTAAGAGATAAGTTGTCACCATTCTAGAGAGTCTTTCACTCTGTATTTTTACAGTCTCTGTACATTTCTTTCATTATTAGAAATCATGTATTAATGTATCTCTGTGTTTATTTTTGCATCTCTGATATATTTCACAATCTGTTCAAAAGGAGAACAGAAGGACACTACAACCACTACAACCTCGCCCCAAGCACCTTCTATAAAATAGAAGCAAGTCGACAAGGTTGCATCAAAGTGAAAATATTCCTTCTGCACATCATCCTCTCATGTAGCCTGACTTTTTGAATGGCCTCATCCTCAATAGTTTCGTGACAAACTTCCACAAACTGAGCAGTGCGGCGTCTCCAGCAAGGCAAGCAGCTCACCAAGATGCAGATTTAGCAAAAAATATTCCCTCTCCCGTGGGAACTCAACGCAATGGATACCATTGCTTCCTAAGGAGGGAGGATTGATCCAGGTGGATGTCGGTGGCCACCCACCTTTTTCGACTGGCTCAAAACAGTTTTATGACAATTTTGGAAATTTACTATTTTTAGCAGTTTTTAACTTTCATGACCATTTTGAGGGCCCAATTGAAGGTTTTTCGAGATCGAGGTTCTCAATCATAACCAAAGGTTTCATTTATCCCCCAAAACGAATCTCCTCAACAATATATTTCCAATGAGCTATCACACACCTAAAATGGAGATCGTATGAAAAAGTTATGACCCCGGGAAGTTGATGTCCTAACTTACCCAAATGGGGCCCACATGACTTTTTGCATTTCATCTCCTAAGGTTAGGTTTTTGGATGTCTAGGAATTTTTGCATTCCTTTTTATTGTAAAAAGGCCTTCAGAGCCTCATTGTAATCATCTTTTGGCGAATGCGAGTAGCGGTCACATCTCTTCTCAGAGATAAGCTGCCACCATTCTAGCGAGTCTTTCACTCTGTATTTTTACAGTCTCCGTACATTTCTTTCATTAATAGAAATCATGTATTATTGTATCTCTATGTTTATGGTTGCATCTCTGATATATTTCTTTTATATTATTGGATATACGCGATATCTCTGTGCATTTCTTTATTATATCTCCGCTGTCATTTCGTGCCAAAAATAACATTGATCAGTGCTATCAGAGCAGGCTGTTCTTGATCGGTTTTTTTTCCATTGCATGTCCTCGACGAGGTCCGAGTATAGCAAGTTGGGTCTTGAACTCATCTCCCTTGAATACAATCGCTCTCCCACACCCAAGAAACCCTCAATGGCGGAAGAAAAGAAAAACCACGGAGCAGACGATCCTATCAATCTGTTGCTTGAGCAAGCTCTCATACGACAGAGGGACAAAATGATGTAGAATTTTGCCCACATCCTTAAATGTCTGTCGATAGTATCAGGCATATCTTCATCAAGCGGCCACTTTGGAGGCACCTCGCATTTCAAGCTACAAGTTAATTTTGATATTCATGTATTTGAAGGACATATAGATACAGAAGCCCTAGAAAAATGGTTAACTCTGCTAGAAGGTTATTTTTCTGTTCACAATTTTTTCGACAAAGAAAAGATCACCTTTTCACTTCTTAAAGCTCTCCCTCATGTCAAACATTGGTGGGAAACTTACCGGGAGCAAAGTTCCACAGAGGAGTCTGGAATATATGTTGTTGATCCCACTTGGTATTTTTTTGTGGATGCGGTAAAGGAACAGTATTACCCTGTAGGAAACTATGAGGACCAGTACAAGAGATGGACCACACTGTGGCAAGAGAGGGGCCAAGGAGTTCCAGAGTTCACCAATACCTTCCATACCTTGTGCACCAAGCTGGGTATCAAAGACTCCAAGCGACATTTGGTTTTGAAATACCATGGGGCTCTACACAGATACATCCACACTGAAATGGATTTTTCGGACATCTCATCACTCGGTGTTTCTTATCGATATGTTGTTACAATTGAGTAGAAATTTAAGCACCAGAACAAACGGAATTTTGGATCTGTAAATATGCAACAACCAAAGTATGACAAAGACAACCCTAACAAACAGTCTCCCGAAAACTAGTCCAAGACACAGGAAAAGAAGGGTCACAGGAAGACAAAGAAGGACACCGGAAAATGGTGTGAGTTCCAAAAAATCCCCTGGCACAACACTGATGAATTTCGCTCAAAATAGTCATTAGTGGTCAAGATCAAAGACAAAGATTCGAACCCTGATTCATAGTCTGATTCAGAAAATAATGGTAAAGGAAAAATCATTGACGCGGACCCCACTGTTATTGTCACGACCACAACAATTCAACCTGAAGAACCAACAGATCCTGAAGAGGGGGAGCACCTTTTTCATTCACAGATGTGGGTGAAGGGGACCCCACTGCATTTTATTGTTGATAGCGGAAGCCAGAAGAACCTCATTTCAGCAGAGGTCATCAAACAGTTGGATTGTCGACAACACCACACTCACAGCCATACAACATCGGGTGGCTTCACCAAGGAAGAGATCTCTGTGTCAGCCAACAATGTTGATTTTCATACAACATTGAACCCTTCAAGGATGAGGTATTATGTGATGTTACCCCACTAGATGTCTGTGATGTTCTCTCGGGCCAACCATATATGTGGAAGTGCCATGTTATTTATGAGTCTCGACCCCATAGTGTCATTGTTTCTCTAGGGGGTCATCTCTACAGAATACCAGAGGTAGTTCCAACCACTGTTCCACCTAAAAAGTGTCGCAAGGTAGTATATCATACTGCAAAATTTAGCTTCTTCACAATATGTTCAAAAGGAGAACAGAGGCACATTGCAACCACTACAACCTCGCCCCAAGCACCTTCTATCAAATAGAAGCAAGTCGACAAGTTTGCAGTAAATCGCAAAGATTCCTTCTCCACATCGTCCTCTCATGTAGCCCGACTTGTTGAATGGCCTCAGCCTCAACCGATTCGTGACAAACTGCCACAAACTGAGTAGCGCGATGTCTCCAGCAAGGCAAGCAGCTCACCAAGATGTAGATTCAACAAACACTTTTCCCTCTCCACTGGGAACTCAACGCAATGGATACCATTGCTTCCTAGGGAGGGAGGATTGATCCAGGTGGATGTCGGTGACCACCCACCTTTTTCTACTGGATCAAAACGGTTTTCTGACAATTTTGGCAATTTCCTATTTTTAGCAGTTTTTAACTTCCGGGGCCATTTTGAGGGCCCAATTTAAGGTTTTTTGAGATCAATGTTCTAAATGATATCTAAAGGCATCATTGAGACCCCAAAATGAATCTCCTCGATAATACCTTTCCAATGAGCTACCACACACCTAAAACGGAGATCGTATGAAAAAGTTGCAACCCCGGGAAGTTGATGTACTGGATTACCCAAAAGGGGCCCACATGAATTTTGGCGCTTCATCTCCTAGGGTTAGGTTTTTGGATGTCTAGGAATTTTGGCATTCCTTTTTATTGTAAAAATTCCTTCAGAGCCTCATTGTAATCATCTTCTGGCGAATGCGAGTAGCCGTCACATCTCTTCTCAGAGATAAGCTGCCACCATTCTAGCGAGTCTTTCACTCTATATTTTTACAGTCTCTGTACATTTATTTCATTAATAGAAATCGTGTATTACTGTATCTCTGTGTTTATGGTTGCATCTCTGATATATTTCTATTATATTATTGGATATACGTGATATCTCTGTGAATTTCTTTGTTATATCTCCACTCTCATTTCGTGCCAAAAATAATATGGATCAGTGGTATCAGAGCAGGTTGTTCTTGATCATTTTTTTTCAAGTACATGTCCCCAACGACGTCCGAGTATAGCAAGTTGGTTCTCGGGCTTGTCTCTCTTGAAGACAATCACTCTCGCACACCCAAGAAACCCTCAATGGTGGAAGAAAAGAAAAACGACGGAGCAGACGATCCTATCAATATGTTGCTTGAGAAAGCTCTCACGCGACAGAGGGACGAAATGATGCAGAATTTTTTCCACATCCTTAAATGCCTGCCGATAGCATCAAGCACATCTTCATCAAGAAGACACTTTGGAGGCACCTCGCCTTTCAAGGTACAAGTTAATTTTGATATTCTTGTATTTGAAGGACAGACAGATGCGGAAGCTCTAGAAAAATGGTTAACTCTGCTAGAAGGTTATTTCTCTGTTCACAATTTTCTCGACAAAGAAAATATCACCTTCTCACTCCTTAAAGCTCTCCTTCATGTCAAACATTGGTGGGAAACTTACTGGAAGCAAAGTTCCACAGAGGAGTCTGGAATATATGGGGCTGATCCCACTTGGGATTTTTTTGTGGATGGGGTAAAGGAACAGTATTAGCCTATTGGAAACTATGAGGACCAGTACATGAGATGGACCACACTGCGGAAAGAGAGGGGCCAAGCAGTTCCAGAGTTCACCAATACCTTCCATAACTTGCACACCAAGCTGGGTATCAAAGACTTCGAGCGACATTTGGTTTTGAAATACCGTGGGGCTCTACACAGATACATCCAGATTGAAATGGATTTTCTAGACATCTCATCACTCGGTGTTGTTTATCGATATGTTGTTAAAATTGAGAAGAAATTTAAGCACCAGAACAGACAGGATTTTGGATCTGTAAATATGCAACAACCAAAGTATGACAAAGATAGCCCTAACAAACAGTCTCCCAAAAACTAGTCAAAGACACAGGAGAAGAAGGGTCACGGGAAGACAAAGAAGGACACCGTAAAATGGTGCGAGTTCCACAAAATCCCTTGGAAAAACACGGATGAATGTCGCTCAAAACAGTCATTGGTAGTCAAGATCAAAGACAAAGAGCTTAACCCTGATTCAGAATCTGATTCTCAAAATAATGGTAAAGGATATATCATTGACGCAGACCCCACTGCTATTGTCATGACCGCAGCAATTTAACCAAAAGAACCAACAGATCCTGAAGAGGGGGAGCGCCTTTTTCATTCACAGATGTGGGTGAAGGGGACTCCATGGAATTTTAATATTGATAGCATAAACCATAATATCCTCATCTCAGCAGAGGTCGTCAAACAGTTGGGATCGTTGACAACACCACACCCACAGCCATACAACATCAAGTGGCTTCGCCAAGGAAGAGATCTTCGTGTCAGCCAACAATGTCGATTGTTATACGGCATCCAACCCTTCAAGGATGAGGTATTATGTGATGCTGCCCCACTGGATGTCTGTGATGTTCTCTTGGGCACACCATATATGTGGAATCGCCATGTTTTTTATGAGTCTGGACCCCGCAGTTTCATTGTTTCTCTGGGGGGTCATCTCTACAGAATACCACAGGTAGTTCCAACTATTGTTCCACCTAAAAAGTGCTACAAGGTAGTATCTCATACTACAAAATTTAGCTTCTTCACAATCTGTTCAAAAGGAGAAAAGAAGAGCACTGCAACCACTACAGCCTCACCCCAAGCACCTTCTATCAAACAGAAGCAAGTTGAAAAGGTTTCAGCAAAGCACAAAGATTCCTTCTGCACATTGTCCTCTCATGTAGCCCGACTTGTTGAATGGCCTCATTCTCAACAGGTTCATGACAAACTTCCACAAACTGAGCAGTGTGGCATCTCCAGCAAGGCAAGCAGCTCACCAAGATGCAGATTCAACAAACTCTTTTCCTTCTCCCCAAGGAACTCAACGCAATGGAGACCATTACTTCCTAAGGAGGGAGGATTGATTCAGGTGGATGTCAGTGGCCACCCACCTTTTTCGACTGGCTCAAAACAAATTTCTGGCAATTTACTATTTTTAGCAGTTTTTAACTTACGGGACCATTTTGAGGGCCCAAATGAAGGTTTTTGGAGATTGAGGTTCTCAATGATATCCAAAGGCATGATTAAGAATCCAAAATTAATCTCCTCGACAATACCTTCCAATGAGCTATAACACACCTAAAACAAAGATCGTATGCAAAAGTTACGACCCCGAGAAATTGATGTACTAACTTACCCAAACGGGGCCCACATGACTTTTGGCGCTTCATATCCTAGGGTTAGGTTTTTGGATGTCTAGGACTTTTGGAATTCCTGTTTATTGTAAAAGTTCCTTCATAGCTTCATTGTAATCATCTTCTAGCGAATGCGAGTAGTCGTCACATCTCTTCTCAGACATAAGTTGTCACCATTCTAGCAAGTCTTTTACACTGTATTTTTACAGTCTTTGTACATTTATTTCATTAATAGAAATCGTGTATTACTGTATCTCTGTGTTTATGATTGCATCTCTGATATATTTATGTTATATTATAGGATATACACGATATCTCTGTGCATTTCTTTATTATATCTCCGCTCTCATTTCGTGCCAAAAATAATCTGGATCAGTGGTATCAGAGAAGGTTGTTCTTGATTAGTTTTTTTCCAGTGCATGTCCTCGACGAGGTCCAAGTATAGCAAGTTGGGTCTCAAGCTTGTCTTTCTTGAATACAATCGCTCTTGCACACCCAAAAAACCCTCAATGGAGGAAGAAAATAAAAACGATGGGGCAGATGATCCTATCAATCTGTTACTTGAGCAAGCTCTCACGCGACAGAGGAACAAAATGATGGAGAGTTTTTCCCACATCCTTAAACACCTGTCGATAGCATCAAGTGCATCTTCATCAAGCGGCCACTTTGGAGGCACCTCGCCTTTCAAGGTACAAGCTAATTTTGATATTCCTTTATTTGAAGGACATATAGATGCAGAAGCCCTAGAAAAATGGTTAACTCTACTAGAAGGTTATTTCTCTGTTCACAATTTTCTCGACAAAGAAAAGATCACCTTCGCACTCCTTAAATCTCATCTCAGCAGACGTCGTCCAAGAGTTGGGATTTTCGACAACACCACACACGCAGCCATACAACATCGGGTGGATTTGCCAAGTAAAATATCTCCGTGTCGGCCAACAATGTCTATTGTCATATGGCATCCAACCCTTCAAGGATGAGGTATTATGTGATGTTGCCCCACTAGATGTCTTTGATGTTCTCTTGGGCCAACCATATATGTGCAAGCGCCATGTTGTTTATGAGTCTCGACCTCGTAGTGTCATTGTTTCTCTAGGGGGTCATCTCTACAGAATACCAGAGGTAGTTCCAACTACTGTTCCACCTAAAAAGTTCCGCAAGGTAGTATCGCATACTGGAAAATTTAGCTTCTTCACAATCTGTTCAAAAGGAGAACAGAAGGACACTGCAACCACTATAGCCTCGCCCCAAGAACCTTCTATCAAACAGAAGCAAGTCAACAAGGTTGCAGCAAAGCACAAATATTCCTTATGCACATTGTCCTCTCATGTAGACTGACTTGTTGAACGGCCTTAGCCTCAGCATGTTCATGACAAACTTCCACAAACTGAGCAGTGCGGCGTCTCCAGCAAGGAAATCAACTCACCAAGATGCAGATTTAGCAAACGATTTTCCCTCTCCCCTCAGAACTCAACACAATGGAGACCATTGCTTCCTAAGGAGGGAGGATTGATCTAGGTGGATGTCAGTGGCTGCCCACCTTTTTCGACGAGCTCAAAACAATTTTCTGTCTATTTTGGCAATTTACTATTTTTATCTATTTTTAACTTTCGGGGCCATTTTGAGGGCCCAAATGAATGTTTTTCGAGATAGAGGTTCTCAATGATATCCTAAGGCATCATTCGGCCCTGAAAATGAATCTCCTCGAAAATACCTTTTCAACGAAATATCACACGCCTAAAACGGAGATCGTATGAAAAAGTTACGACCCCGGGAAGTTGATGTACCAACTTACCCAAATGGGGCCCACATGAATTTTGGCGCTTCATCTCCTAGGGTTAGGTTTTTGGATGTTTAGGACTTTTGGCATTCCTGTTTATTTTAAAAAGGCATTATGAGCCTCATTGTAATCATCTTCTGGCGAATGCGAGTAGCCGTCACATCTCTTCTCAGAGATAAGTTGCCACCATTCTAGCGAGTCTTTCACTCTGTATTTTTACAGTCTCTGTACATTTCTTTCATTAATAGAAATCGTGTATTACTGTATATCTGTGTTTATGGTTTCATCTCTGATATATTTCTGTTATATTATTGGATATACATGATATCTCTGTGCATTTCTTTATTATATCTTCGCTCTCATTTCATGCCGAAAATAATCCGGATCAGTGGTATCAGAGTAGGTTGTTCTTGATCATTTTTTTCCAGTGCATATCCCCGATGAGGTCCGAGTATAGAAATTTGGGTCTCGAGCTTGTCTCTCTTGAATAAAATTGCTCTCGCACACCCAAGATACCCTTAATGGTGGAAGAAAAGAAAAACAATGGAGCAGATGATCCTATCAATCTGTTGCTTGAGCAAGCTCTCACGCGACAGAGGGATGAAATGATGGAGAATTTTTCCCACATCCTTAAATGCCTACTGAGAGCATCAGGCGCATCTTCATCAAGCGACCACTTTGGAGGCACCTCGCCTTTCAAGGTACAAGTTAATTTTGATATTTCTGTATTTCAAGGACAGATATATGCAGAAGCCCTAGAAAAATGGTTAACTCTACTAGAAGGTTATTTCTCTGTTCACAATTTTTCCGACAAAGAAAAGATCACCTTCGCACTCCTTAAATCTCTCCCTCATATCAAACATTTTTGGGAAACTTACTGGGAGCAAATTTCCACATAGGTTTCTAGAATATATGGGTTCGATCCCACTTGGCATATTTTTGTGGATGCGGTAAAGTAACAATATTACCCTATTGGAAACTATGAGGACCAGTACATGAGATGGACCACATTGCGGCAAGAGAGGGGCCAAGAAGTTCCAAATTTCACCAATACCTTCCATACCTTGTGCACAAATCTAGGTATCAAAGACTCCAAGTGACATTTGGTTCTTAAATACCGTGGGGCTCTACACAAATACATCCAGACTGAAATGGATTTTCTAGACATCTCATCACTCGGTGTTGCTTATCGATATGTTGTTAAAATTGAGCAGAAATTTAAGCACTAGAACAAACAGGATTTCGGATCTATAAATATGCAACAACCAAAGTATGACAAAGAGATCCCTAACAAATAGTCTCCCGAAAAGTAGTCCAAGACACAGGAAAAGAAGGGCCACGGGAAGACAAAGAAGGACACCAAAAAATGGTGCGAGTTCCACAAAATCCCCTGGAACAACACCGATGAATGTCACTCAAAAAAGTCATTGGTGGCCGAGATCAAAAACAAATATTTGAACCCTGATTCAGAATCTGATTCTGAAAGTAATGGTAAACGATAGATCATATACGCAGACCCCACTGCTATTGTCGTGACCACAGCAATTCAACCAGAAGAACCAACAGATCCTGAAGAGGGGGACCACCTTTTTCATTCACAGATGTGGGTGAAGGGAACCCCACTGCATTTTATTGTTGATAGTGGAAGCCATAAGAACCTCATCTCAGCAGAGGTCATCAAGCAGTTGGGATTGTCAACAACACCACACCCATAGCCATACAACATTGGGTGGCTTCGCCAAGGAAGAGATCTTTGTGTCAGCCAACAATGTCGATTGTCATACGGCATCCAACCCTTCAAGGATGAGGTATTATGTGTTGTTTCCCCACTGAATGTCTGTGATGTTCTCTTGGGCCAACCATATATGTGGAAACGCCATGTTGTTTATGAGTCTCGATGCCACAGTGTCATTGTTTCTCTGGGGTGTCATATCTACAGAATACTAGAGGTAGTTCCAACTACTGGTCCACCTAAAAAGTGTCGCAAGGTAGTATCTCATACCGCAAAATTTAGTTTCTTCACAATCTGTTCAAAAGGAGAACAGAAGGACACTGCAACCACTACAAACTCGCCCCAAGCACCTTTTATCAAATAAAATCAAGTCGACAAGGTTGCAGCAAAGCGCAAAGATTCCTTTTGCACATCGTCCTCTCATGTAGATCGACTTGTTGAACGACCTCAGCCTCAACAAGTTCGTGACAAACTTCCACAAACTAAGCAGCGTGACGTCTCCAGCAAGGCAAGCAGCTCACCAAGATGCAGATTCAGCAAATGCTTTTCCCTCTCCCTTGGGAACTCAATGCAATGGATACCATTTCTTCCTAATGAGGGAGGATTTATCCAAGTGGATGTCGGTGGCCACCCACCTTTTTCGACTGCCTCAAAACAATTTTCTAGCAATTTTGGCAATTTACTATTTTTAGCAGTTTTTAAATTTCAGGGCCATTTTGAGGGCCCAAATGAAGGTTTTTAGAGATATATGTTCTCAATGATAGTTGAAGGCATAATTAATTCCTCAAAATTAATCTACTCGACAATACCTTTCCAACGAGCTATCACATTCCTAAAACGGAGATCGTATGCAAAAGTTACGACCCTGGGAAGTTTATGTACTAACTTACCAAAATGGGGCCCACAAGAATTTTGGCGCTTCATCTCCTAGGGTTATGTTTTTGGATGTCTAGGACTTTTGGCATTCTTGTTTATTGTAAAAAGGCCTTCAGAGCCTCATTGTAATCATTTTCTGGCGAATGTGAGTAGTCGTCACATCTCTTCTCAGAGATAAGTTGCCACCATTCTAGCGAGTCTTTCACTCTGTATTTTTGCAGTCTCTGTACATTTCTTTCATTAATAGAAATCATGTATTACTGTATCTATTTGTTTATGGAGGCATATCTGATATATTTATGTTATATTATTGGATATACACGATATCTCTCTGCATTTCTTTATTATATCTCCACTCTCATTTCGTGCCGAAAATAATCTGGATCAGTAGTATCAGAGCAAGTTGTTCTTGATTGTTTTTTTTCCAGCGCATGTCCCCGACGAGGTCCGAGTATAGCAAGTTTGGTCTCGATCTTGTCTCTCTTGAAGACAATCGCTCTCGCACACATAAGAAACCCTCAATGGTGAAATAAAACAAAAATTACGGAGCAGACAATCCTATCAATCTATTGCTTGAGCAAGATCTCACGCGACAGAGGGACAAAATGATGGAGAATTTTACCCACATCCTTAAATGTCTGTCGATAGCATCAGGCGCATCTTCATCAAGCGGCCACTTTGGAGGCACCTCACCTTTCAAGGTACAAGTTAATTTTGATATTCCTGTATTTGAAAGACAAATAGATGCAGAAGCCCTAGAAAAATGGTTAACTCTACTAGAAGGTTATTTCTCTGTTCACAATTTTTACGACAAAGAAAAGATCACCTTCGCACTCCTTAAAGCTCTCCCGCATGTCAAACATTGGTGGGAAACTTACTGGGAGAAAAGTTCCATAGAGGAGTCTGGAATATATGGGACCAATCCCACTTGGGAATTTTTTGTGGATGCGGTAAAGGAACAGTATTACCCTGTTGGAAACTATGAGGACCAGTACATGAGATGGAACACACTGCAGCAAGAGAGGGCCCAAGCAGTTTCGAAGTTCACCAATACCTTCCATACCTTGCGCACCTAGCTGGGTATCAAAGACTCCAAGCAACATTTGGTTCTGAAATACTGTGGGGCTCTACACAGAGACATCCAGACTGAAATGGATTTTCTGGTCATCTCATCACTCGGTGATGCTTATCGATATGTTGTTAAAATTGAGCAGAAATTTAAGCACTAGAAAAAACAGGATTTCGGATCTGTAAATCTGCAACAACCAAAGTATGACAAAGACATACCTAACAAACAGTCTCCCAAAAACCAGTCCAAGACACAGGAAAATAAAGGTCACGGGAAGACAAAGAAGGACACCGGAAAATGGTGCGAGTTCCATAAAAGCCCCTGGCACAACATCGATGAATGTCTCTCAAAACATTCATTGGTGGTTGAGATCAAAGAAAAATAGTCGAACCCTGATTCAAAATCTGATTTTGAAAATAATGGTAAAGTACAGATGATTGAAGTGTACCCCACTGCTATTGTCGCGACCGCAACAATTCAACCAGAAGAACCAATAGATCCTGAAGAGGGGGAGTGCCTTTTTCATTCACAGATATGGGTGAAGGGGACCCCGTTGCATTTTAGTGTTGATAGCGGAAGCCAAAAGAACCTTATCTCAGCAGAGGTCGTCAAATAGTTGGGATTGTCGACAACACCACACCCGCAACCATACAACATCAGGTGGCTTCGCCAAGGAAGAGATATTTGTGTTAGCCAACAATGTCGATTTTCATATGGCATCCAACCCTTCAAGGATGAGGTATTATGTGATGTTTCCCCACTGGATGTCTATTATGTTCTCTTGGGCCAACCAAATATGTGGAAGCGCCATGTTGTTTATGAGTCTCGACCCCGCAGTGTCATTGTTTCTATGGGGGGTCATCTCTACAGAATACCAGAGGTAGTTCCAACTATTGTTCCACCTAAAAAGTGTCACAAGGTAGTATCTCATACTGCAAAATTTAGCTTCTTCACAATCTGTTCAAAAGGAGAACAGAAGTACACTGCAACCACTACAGCCTCACCCCAAGCACCTTCTATCAAACAGAAGCAAGTCGACAAGGTTGAAGCAAAGTGCAAATATTCCTTCTGCACATCATCCTCTCATGTATCCTGACTTGTTGAATGGCCTCAGCCTCAACAGGTTCGTGACAAACTTTGACAAACTGAGCAGCGCGGCATCTCCAGCAAGGCAAGCAGCTCACCAAGATGCAGATTCAGCAAACACTTTTATCTCTCCCCTGGGAACTCAATGAAATGGATACCATTTCTTCCTAAGGAGGGAGGATTGATTTAGGTGGATGTCGGTGGCCACCCACCTTTTTCGACTGCCTCAAAATAGTTTTCTAGCAATTTTGGCAATTTACTATTTTTAGCAGTTTTTAAATTTCAGGGCCATTTTGAGGGCCCAAATGAATGTTTTTCGAGACAGAGGTTCTCATTGATAGCCAAATGCATCATTGAGCCCCAAAAATGAATATCCTCGACAATACCTTTCCAACAAGCTATCACATGCCTAAAACGAAGATCGCATGCAAAAGTTACGACCCCTGGAAGTTGATGTACTAACTTACCCAAACGGGGCCCACATGACTTTTGGTGCTTCATCTCCTAGGGTTAGGTTTTTGTCTAGGACTTTTTGCATTCCTATTTATTGTAAAAAGGCCTCCAGAGCCTCATTGTAATCATCTTCTGGTGAATGCGAGTAGCCGTCACATCTCTTCTCAGAGATAAGCTGCCACCATTCTAGCGAGTCTTTCACTCTATATTTTTATAGTCTCTATACATTTCTTTCATTAATAGAAATCATGTATTATAGTATCTCTGTGTTTATGGTTTCATCTCTGATATATTTCTATTATTTTATTGTATATATGCGATATCTCTGTGCATTTCTTTATTATATCTCCGCTCTCATTTTGTGCCGAAAATAATCTGGATTAGTGGTATCAGAGCAGGCTGTTCTTGATCGTTTTTTTTCCAGTGCATGTCCCCGACGAGGTCCGAGTATAGCAAGTTGGGTCTCGATATTGTCTCTCTTGAAGACAATCACTCTCGCACACCCAAGAAACCCTCAATCACAGAAGAAAAGGAAAATGACGAAGCAGACGATCCTATCAATCTATTGCTTGAGCAAGCTCTCACGTTACAGAGGGATGAAATGATGGAGAATTTTTCCCACATCCTTAAATGCCTACCAATAGCATCAAGAACATATTCATCAAGCGGCCACTTTGGAGGCACCTCGCCTTTCAAGGTACAAGTTAATTTTGATATTCTTGTATTTGAAGGACAGATAGATGCAGAAGCCCTAGAAAAATGGTTAACTCTGCTAGAAGGTTATTTCTCTGTTCACAATTTTTCCGAAAAAGAAAATATCACCTTCGCACTCCTTAAATCTCTCCCTCATGTCAAACATTGGTGGGAAACTTACTGGGAGAAAAGTTCCACAAAGGTGTCTAGAATATATGGGGTCGATCCCACTTCGGATTTTTTTGTGGATGCGGTAAAGGAACTGTATTACCCTATTGGAAACTATGAGGACCAATACATGAGATGGACCACACTGTGGAAAGAGGGGGGCCAAGCATTTATGTAGTTCGCCAATACCTTCCATACCTTGCGCACCTAGCTGGGTATCAAAGACTCCGAGCAACATTTGGTTCTGAAATATCATGGGGCTCTACACAGATACATCCAGACAGAAATGGATTTTTTGGACATCTCATCACTCGGTGCTGCTTATCGATATGCTGTTAAAATTGAGCAGAAATTTAAGCGCTAGAACAAACAGGATTTTGGATCTATAAATCCACAACAACCAAAGTATGACAAAGACAGCCCTAACAAACAAGCTCCCGAAAACTTGACCAAGACACAGGAAAAGAAGGGTCACGGGAAGACAAAGAAGGACACTGGAAAATGGTGCGAGTTCCACCAAAGCCCCTGGCACAACACCAATGAATGTCGCTCAAAACAGTCATTGGTGGTCAAGATCAAAGACAAAGAGCCGAACCATGATTCAGAATGTGATTCTGAAAATAATGGTAAAAGACAGATCATTGACGCGGACCCCACTGTTATTATCACGACCGCAGCAATTCAACCAAAAGAACCAACAGATCCTGAAGAGGGGGAGCACCTTTTTCATTCACATATGTGGGTGAAGGGGACCCCACTGCATTTTATTGTTGATAGTGGAAGCCAGAAGAACCTCATCTCAGCAGAGGTCATCAAATAGTTGGGATTGTTGACAACACCACACCCACAACCATACAACATTGGGTGGCTTCACCAAGGAAGAGATCTCCGTGTCAACCAACAATATCGATTGTCATACGGCATCCAACCCTTCAAGGATGAGGTATTATGTGATGTTTCCCCGCTGGATGTCTGTGATGTTCTCTTGGGCCAACCATATATGTGGAAGCACCATGTTGTTTATGAGTCTCAACCTCGTAGTGTCATTGTTTCTCTGGGGGTCATCTCGACAGAATACCAGAGGTAGTTCCAAGTATTGTTCCACCTAAAAAGTGTCTCAAGGTAGTATTTCATACTGCAAAATTTAGCTTCTTCACAATCTATCCAAAAGGAGAACAGAAGGACATTGCAACCACTACAGCCTCGCCCCAAGCACCTTCTATCAAACAGAAGAAAGTCGACAAGGTTGCAGCAAAGCGCAAAGATTCCTTTTGCACATCATCCTCTCATGTAGCCCAACTTGTTGAATGGCCTCAGCCTCAACAGTTTTGTGACAAACTTCCACAAACTGAGCAGCACGGCATCTCTAGCAAGGCAAGCAACTCACCAAGATGCAGATTCAGCAAATGCTTTTCCCTCTACCCTGGGAACTCAACGCAATGGATACCATTGCTTCCTAAGAAGGGAGGATTGATCCAGGTGGATTTTGGTGGCCAGCCACCTTTTCCCACTGGCTCAAAACAATTTTCTGGTAATTTTGGCAATTTACTATTTTTAGCAGTTTTTAACTTCCGAGGCCATTTTGAGGGCCCAAATGAAGGTTTTTCGAGATATAGGTTCTCAATGATAGTCAAAAGCATCATTGATCCCACAAAATTAATATCCTCAACAATACCTTTCCAACGAGCTATCACACGCCTAAAACGGAGATCGTATACAAAAGTTACGACCCCAAGAAGTTGATGTACTAACTTACCCAAACGGGGCCCACATGACTTTTGGCGCTTCATCTCCTAGGGTTAGGTTTTTGGATGTCTAGGACTTTTGGAATTCATGTTTATTGTAAAAATGCCTTCAGAGCCTCATTGTAATCATCTTCTGTCGAATACAAGTAGCCGTCACATCTCTTCTCAAAGATAAGTTGTCACCATTCTAGGGAGTCTTTCACTCTATATTTTTACAATCTCTGTACATTTCTTTCATTAACAGAAATCGTGTATTATTGTATCTCTTTGTTTATGGTTTCATCTCTGATATATTTATGTTATATTATTGGATATATGTGATATCTCTGTGCATTTATTTATTATATCTCCGCTCTCATTTCATGCCGAAAATAATCCAGATCACTGTGTTGTTATTCTGCAACTCATATTGTCTCTTATCGATCTCGTTCTTGGTGGTTGTGTCAGTCGCTTTCAGTCGAACTAAGGGAAACCTTCCTCTCTTTAGGCTCAAAAATCCAACCCTGACATCTTCCATTCCCTTTATTTTTATGTTGTTTCTGTCAGTTGATTCATTTCCCCTTTTATTGGGGAGATGAATAGTCATGATTGTTTGCTTCCCTGATGTTTTCCAATTCAGTTTTATTTCCTCTCCCTTCACCAATGATTTCCACTTGACACTTAGTCTTCATGAGCTACGTGGAATGAGTTTGAAATCATTACATTGAGTTGTGGCCCAATCCCGTAGCGTGGATTTGCAACATAGGAGTTTCAACAAGTTGCAACACCAATCATGTAGCATGAAGTCACAACAAAGGAGTTGCAACGAGTTGCAGCACTATTAATTTTTAACAAGGAGTAATAGCACAAGTTGTCGGGTAGAGTTGCATCCATCGATATTCGTCCTAAATTAACTTGTACAAATTTTGAAATGTTTTTGGGTGATGTGGATTGCCCAAAACTAAAGATGCTCCTACATAAATTACTCATACGTTGATTACAAATATAAATTTATATTCATGTGCTTTAATACCCTACTATGTCTCTTGGCCAACTCTCTACTCTCTATCTTTTCTCACCCAAAAAGAATTGGCTATATCAATCCTCTTTAGCTCCATATTGTTTATTATTGCTATAGAAAATACTTCATCTTCCTTATGGCTCTTCATCTTCTCCCATGAGAATAACAACTATAATTGTCTCTGATGCTTTACCTTCTTTCCCTACACCCTAACTTTCATATCAGTTTTCAATCTCATTATTCGAGATGATTCACATTCCACACATGATGCTTTATATTCCTCGGTGATTCACCTTTCATGTGCACCAACTACACCTTTCCATCCTATGCATATGTGGCTTCGTCATGCACTTCACCTATGTAAACCTACACAATATGCACTCAACCTCTCATGCATATAAACTTATTTTGAATTCATCCTCATATGCACTTGAAAATTCTTATAACATGCTTCCCCCTTATGGTGTGCTTAACTCCAAATGCACATCTTCTTGTCTTGAACATTCCTACACACTTAATTTTGTCATAGATGCTCTTGCATCACATCAAAATAAGAATAATTCAAACTTACCAAGATGTAACTGGAAAACATCATCGATGATCCATTGAAAGTATTTTGTGTATTGTTAATCCCAAAAGGCACCATTAACTACTCTTAAATCCAAAACTTGGTGTTGAAATTAGGTTTCTATTCATGTCAAGAGTCGATGCATGTTTGGTGATAACTCGATGTTATGTCAATCTTGGAGAAGAAATAATCTCCTTGAAGTTGATTTAGAACGTATTTGATCCTAAGAAGTGGGAAACAATCCTTCACAATTTCTTGTTCAATACTTTGTAGTTCGTATATAATCATTATTTCTCCAATTTCTTGTTAATTCAATCAGTACATAAAATATTGGGTAGGATCTTACCTTCTTCCAATAAAAGAAATTTCAATTCTTGCACTCTCAATGTATGTAGTCTTATAAGGAGGTTAGTTGAGTATAAAATTTATTGAAATTATCTCAACTAAGTTTTGTATTTTTTTCATGGTAAAAACACCTTTGTATCAAACATCAAAATATCAACACGTTATTATAAAAGGGACTTTATAATAACAAGAAGCATAGATAGTATGGTGTCTTGTTTGACTTTCTAACCTACAAAAAGTGCCATGCAATGGTTGGTTTACCTAGAAGTTTAGAGTTATAAGAATAATTCAAATTAGTAGAAGGAAACATGAACTTGTATACCTTATCATCTTTATGGATCTCAAAAAGGTATTGTGAAACTCATGATAAATTTGGAGTCTTGAGTCTTGTCATATTAGCATGGTTGACCAAGGATAAAGTCATAATAATCATAATGTTGACTTCATAAATGAAATTATTAATTAATATATCCATGGAAAATGTAACAAAATGTCATTAGGTCATTGGAGTAAGCTATCTTACTTTATTTGAACTTCCTAGGGTGATGTGTATTAGGATTTTACAATGACAATTTGAAGCTCATTTTTTTTGTAAGTAGAAAAGTTCTATTGTAATATAGACAAAATGTATAGAAGTTTAATCATGAGCAGAGAGGATAGTGCCAGTGTACTTTGTGCCATCAATTATAGTTTCATAAAATTTGTTGGCCTGCCCGTTGGGAAACCACACCGGCCTACAAAATTGAACTTGAAGAGTTCTTGTGTTGTGCATGTATGATATCACTCACATTCCCTACTGACGCCTTATCCGGGGAGCTATAATATGATGAGAGGTTATTATAATGAAGCTTCATATATTGAACTGATAGGTTAGTCCAACTCATGTCCACCAAGGTGTTAAGACTGGAGGCCCCTTCATTGGCTAGAAAATCAAAAACTTGTTGGAATCCCCCTTGACAGGGAAAGATATGAGAGCTAAAATGTATTGAATGGAAGATTCAAGCATGTCCAGGATTTCTTCTAAATTCCAATTGCAAGAGAATTTACTTGGAGAGGATCCAATTTAGAGTATGATGAGTATGTTGATGATAATATGGGGGTCCCCTTCAATGATTAGCTTGGAGAATTTCGAAAATTTGGAAATATTTAGACCATGAAGAAGATCCCATAGTTCAGTTGTTTTATTGGAAATGATGCCCATGTTACCTACATAGATCCTAAGGATATGTGCCTTTGCATCTCAGAAGACTCCACAATAGCCAGTTGGGCCTAGGTTTCCCTTCAAAGCTCCATCAAAATTGATCTTAACGAAATCTTGAGGGGGAGGAGACTAAGACAGAGGAGAGGAGGATTTAGGAGGGCACAAAATGGATATTTTGATGGTAAAAGAAGGGTATAAATCCAAATTGGAAAGCATAATATGTTCCCTATTATTGTAATTGAGGTATTCCTCGGTCCATTGAGAAGGCTAGATCATTTCAATGATATTTCTTTGAATTCTTATCCAGGTTAAAGGGGAAGATCATTCTCTATTTTTTAAAATGCAACGGCTTGTCTCCTTCCAAGTTTCCCAGAGGACAAATCCTAGGAAAAGTTTCCATATTCAATTGAGATTTTGATTCTAAAATCCTTGAGGATGCCAAGAAAAGATGGTGAGCTTGACACTATCTAAATATGATCAGTTTGTCAAAAAAGAGTGGCCCCTTGATCCCAAAGGGTTGCACTATAAGATCAAGAGTTAAAACGGATCTCTAAATATTCCACTGCCTACTTACACATGACACAAATACATGGTCCCAAGTCAAAATTTTCTCGTGGGTTGTTAGCCAAAGAAAGGTAACAACTTTTGGCCATAGATTTCCTTTCCATACTTTATCCCAAATGTCATTTGTGGGAACCAATGCATGTCTAACTTCCCAAGAGTACTCTTCTTTAAGATCGAAATTACCTCCTGGTCTATAGCCATGTTTTCATTTGTACAGGTAAGTTGAGTATTTGATCTAATAATTGAGAAGCTCCAATTTTATATCATAGTACATAGAATGGTCTTAGAGAGGAATACGATCAGGGTAAATTGACAAACGACACTAGTCTGAGGAAGCGTAATGTGAATTTGAATAGTGTTGAACCTTGTTTCCATGACCTACTTTGAGGATGTCTTTGAGGATTATATAGTTGGGGTTGTCTTGAAGCCAATAAAGTTGTTGCCAAGAATATTCCCACAAAAAGGAAAACTTCCCATCACATATTTCCAAAAAACTATGACTTTGTATGAGATATTTGTTGTTCCACGTTGTGTTCCAAATGATGGAACCTGGCCAATTTCCATGCATTCTAATTAAATATAGTGTACTAATGTCCCTATAATATTTATTTTTCCAAAGCACACACCAGATTTCCCCTTTTCCATGAAGCCAACACCACCAAGTTTTGTCTCCTAGAACAACATTAAGGAGCTCAAGGTATTGCAACACTAATCCACCTTTTAATTTGGGCAAGAAAACAGTGTTCCAAGTGACCAAGGTCCATTTTCTGGTTGTATTGGTTCCTTGACAAAGATAATTTCATTGGATAGTTTTTATGTCTTTGAGTATACATTTGGGAGTAGCAAGGGCAGAGAAGAGATAAAGAGGAATAGTTTTAAGAACAAATTTGAGGAGGATAAAATGACCAAGAATATTCATAGTTCAAAACGTTCAATTCGAGAAATTTTTATCTAGATTGGTGAGGATATCCTCTCAAGAGGCATTACGAATAACAGATTCAAGGAGAGGGTCTCATAGGTATTTGGATGGAAGGGAGATATGAAAAATACCCAATATAGGAGACATGTGAAAATGAACTCTCGAGGGGATGTTAAAGAAAAAAAATTGGGACTTGAGATGGTTATTGGAGGTATTGGAAGCCTCCATAAATTCATCAAGGAATTTTTTGAAACCTCTAACTCCCCAAGCAGTGGGGACTCCCATTAACATAGTATAATTGACAAACTTGTTTTGAGAGATTGGAAGATTGGAATTATGCAATTTTAGACCTTGAAGCTGATGTGAATTGACAACAACTTTAAGACTTCTTCCCAGGCCTTCACCCATCAGAATCAAGATAAAGAGGGATAGAAGATCACCTTGAAAAATACCCCATGAAGGCCTAAAGGGGGGAGAGGGGGATGGAGCCATTGATTAGGATGGAGAAGAAGGATGAAAAAATGAGGGAAAGGATCCAGTTGACCCAGGAAGGATGAAAGAAGAAAGAAGGGAGGATTGAGAAAACGTATTGCCAGCATAGTTTGTCAAAATATTTTTACATATCTAGTTTAATCAACATCCCAGGAGTTTTGGAATTTTTAAAGAACTTTATGACTTCATGCGCTAAGATAATGTTGTCTGGTATTTTTCGTCCTTCCACATACTCCAGTTTCTTAGGAGAAACAAGGAGAGGCCTGAGGGGTTTAAGACAAGAAGAGATGAATTTGGTAATGATTTTATATATGAATGGGCTCAGTCGCCTTATCCTCTTTAGGTATTAGAGTGAGGAAAGTATGTTATGAGGAAAATCTCTCTATGGCAAGGGATAAACCAAAACAGACATAATGACATACATAAATAAACTTTAATCTCAAGTATGTTATATAAAACAAATGCTAATGAGACAAGGCTATGAGCCTACCTCATCCAGACGTTCGACGAAGACCACAATTGAGCATGCAACCCAAAGCTTTATACTTGCAACTTGTCCTCAAAAATCATGATATGCAAGAATATAGTGATAATGTATAGTGTTAGTATATATATTAGCATAATCAATTAACATACATGAAAAATACGTCAATGGAATAATAATTCAAATATTTGCAAGATATCAATTGGAAAAGAAAATAGTATTTCTATTAAAATAATCAGCAGAAGTACATAGGTGACAAAGTTCTGCAACGACACATATCGGAACCGAGAAACTAAGTTACTCTAGTTGGGCCTCCACCACTTCAATCCTCCACCAAAGGAAATCTCATATAAAGGATTCGATGAGGTTCTCCATCACAAAGAAGGAAGAGCTTGGGGGTTGAGCAAGGATTTCAGACTTTCAAGGACAAAGGGATGCAAACTCAATATGAAGTGAAATTTCTCCAGAGTTTCTTTGCTCTCAAAATTGAATTGTTGAATCCCATAAGGTTTGGATATGGCTCAATTTATGGCCTTAAAATGGAACTAAAGGGTCGATTCAGAGCGTTTCCAGTATATGGAAGGTCAAGGATCATGGATCTCATTACATGGAATGGAAACCTGACATTATTTTTAATTTTGAGCACCAAACCCGATGTACGCGGGTTGTAGTGGATAAACCTACATATACACTTGTTGTATAACTGATAGGGTGCGTATATGTGGGAAAAAATTATTTTTTGGCTCTGGAAGGTGCAAAAGGGAACTTCAAATCTACATAGGGAAATGGAAACTCCATCCAATCATGTTGCATAGAGTGAGGCAAAAAAAATTGTAACATGTGTCCTCTGATGTGAGCGGTCAAGGGAGTATCTGCGATGGCTGAAATACATTATAATTCCCAGAAGTGAAGTAATGGAGACTCAGCTGGAAGTACTAGCTACTCATGAGAATATTACAATACATAATAACTTTGTACATGTGGTTTCCAATATGAATTATACTATATATCCATGTGGAAATATATCAAATAGTTTTTCATGGCCATGAATAGAAAATACAAAGCGGACATATGCCATAGGCTGTCATAGTCAAGAACAAGGCACGGTGGAATCTAGTCTCAAAATCAATCTGAAGATAACTGTATAAAATGGAGTACAAATGGATCTCCCATGATCACTGAAGTCATATAGGTATTGGTCCAATGAAAGACAACAACATATTATGAATTTTGCTATTGTAAATTGGAGGTCTTCTACACTATTTGTCGAAGGTGCAAGTCTACATCATGTGAATACAGGAGTTGAGGTTGAGCACAATGAGACTTCATTTGATTACTGGTCATTAAGGTATATT
Source organism: Picea engelmannii (assembly GCA_009831015.1). Lineage (NCBI taxonomy): Eukaryota > Viridiplantae > Streptophyta > Pinopsida > Pinales > Pinaceae > Picea > Picea engelmannii. The sequence goes on along the minus strand of ML780997.1, from coordinate 104,460 downwards.
GTTAAAAAATGCAAGACAACCTACCAATAATGAAAGTAGGTATCAAGGCACTGAGTACATTCTACAAGTGTGAATAAGGATGTTGAGGTCAAACACTTGAAGAATATATCGATCATGGGACATTGATGTATTCCCAATTGTCGATGGTGGGAGAACCTGTCGCTGATGGTTGCAAGCCTTTAGGTACTCATAGGACTCCATGTCTCATTTCCAAAATATATGAGCTAAAGTCGATGGAAGGAGAATCATTGAAAGGAGAGCATTAGGGAATCTCACATTATTCAGCATGAGGTACAAAGAATTATTTTGATGATTAGGAGGAGCTCGGACGAATAGGATGTTCAAAACCAACAACCATGTGCATCCCTCGCATGCACCAGATACAAGTAGTGCACGATAGAGACCCTCTTAATAACAGGCAATAAGGAAAGTTGTCGAAAAAGTCAAGGAAACCACCATTAAGGCTAATGGAATCCAAGACATTGCACAAATCCCAATGTGTGAATAGATTTTTTTTCATCGAAAACAAGGGAAACCCCCCAGTCAAGGACTAATGAAGAGATGTCAACTGTTGGGTTGAAATTTACCTACCCATAATTAAAGTAGGACCAGGGTGCATGGTAGGACTACAACTTCATGTGACTCTAAGATACATAGAGGGTATGGCCAACATGCAAAGTCAAGAGTTCTAAGAAATGGCCGACATAGGCTTATACACTTCCTTTGAACAAGAGCATGAGACATATGGATAACTCAGGAAACATAGACTTAATGATAAAACTTTGTGATGTAGGAGGCATCAACAAACTCTCCATAGTGACTGGAATAATAACCAATAAGAGGAGTAAACTCTAAGTAATGAACTCAACTTCCTAAGGTCATTCTAAACCCAAACTTTGGATGATAGTGGACTCAAAAGTTTGTGCTATGTTCAAAGGTGACATGATTGTTGTCGATATGAGATAATATTCTTTTCCTGATCGTCTTTTTTTTTTTTTTTTCATAGGCAAAGAAATGTTATGATACATGAGAGGAAATGAGTGTCGCAAGTAAGAAACTAGCTCCAAAAAATGGAACAAACCTGTGCTCAATGAAAGGAAGTGCATGTGGGGCATGGACCCTCAGGGCGATGTTTCCTCTTAGGGTACAAGGTGTCAAGCTAGAAAGGATATATAGAAGGATATTCTTGGCTAGTGATACAAATCATTGAGGTAAGAGGCTTATAATGAGAAAGCGAGAATCGACAACAGGCTCAATACTGCAAGGAGGATGATGGAATGTGATTACAACTTAATCCAAAGAATGTCCTTTTTCATAGATTTATTCCCCTAGGCCCGAAAAAGTATAAAATAATACCCAGGAGAAATCTTCTATCCAATGGTGACTAGAGTATTCCTTTTTCGTAAGTGTTGAAATATTGTGTAACTACAAAGAATATTCTTATCCCCTTTTGTGGATAAAGATAAAATATATTTATTATTGATTAGATCAATCCCCTTTTGTGGATTGATCATGTTAGGCATTGTAATTGACCAAATCCCCTTTTGCGGATTGGTCGAACCCTAATTGTAATAGGCTAAATAAGAAGTCGGTCCCAGAATATATTAAAGGTGGTTATAACCACCCAGAAGAAGAAGCCGGCCCTGCCAGTGAAGAGACACTTCCACATGTGCTAGAATTGTATAAATAAGAGAGGCCAACGCTTCATTTAGACACACACTCAGCTCACTCATCTAGTGTGCAAGTATTGAAGGAAGTTGCAGTTACCGGTTGTCGAAAGAAGGAAGAGAAAGAGAGGTGCATCCTTGGGAGAGGAATTTATGTGTTGTTTGTTTCATTATATTGGCATTGTATTGGCTATCTATATTAAGGAAGTTTTGTTGGGTTTTCTTCCCCTTGAGGGTTTCCCAGGATAAATGTGTACTCTTGTGAGTGTGTTTCTCTTAGTGATCGTGTCTATGCTATTGTTATCTAGTAAATAGAAAGGTAACCTAATAATAGCTTAAACTTTAACATAGTATCAGAGCTAAGCCGAAGAGAGCATATTTCACAGGAAAAAGAAAACTATCACTGTTGTCGTACATGAAAATTAGGGATTTTTATTAAAGAAGTTTTTCGACCTCAAAACCATCTAGAAAGGTGTGCCCTACCTCAAGGAACACATTGGCATATTCAGTGTACCTTTTTAGTGGCTAGATCTCCCAAAAAGTTAAACCCTATTTTTCACAAAGTACCAGAAAACCAGAAGTACCAGTGTACCAGAAAACCAGAAGCACCTGTCCAGAAATCCACAGATCAAGTTTGGAGGGGTAAAAGTTGGATTTTCTGAAATCTAAACACACCAGGCTACTCGCCTCAATCCAATGCATCTTTTGGTGAGTTCAGTTTTCAGATCCAAGTAATTTGATTTTTTTATTATTTCTATAGCCCGGAGGGCTAGGGTTTCTTCTACAAGAAAGAATGGCTACCAGCATGAGGGAAGAAGACAGGCTGGAAGGATCTAGAAACTTCAGATATTGGAAGCATAGGTTGCAGATGATTCTAGATGAGAACGATCTCCTAGAACATGTTACAATGGGTGTACCAGAACCAGATGAAGAAGAGAAAAAGACCAAGCATAAGAAGAATGAAAAGAAAGCAAAGAGAATCATGTCAGATTCAGTAAAGGATCACTTGATCCTTCATATATCCGAACTACATACAATAAGGCAAATGTATGAAGCACTCAGCAGGTTATATGAAAGCAAAGACATTAGCTAGAATCTTGCCTTAAGAAATCATCTTCGTAATATGAAGATGGACAACTCAGAATCTGTCACATCCTATCTTATGAGAGTTTCTCAGATCAGAGATCATCTTACAGCTATTGGAGATGTCATTAGTGACAAAGAAATTGTAACCACAACCCTAAATGAGTTTGCAACATTTTGGATTCTTTTTGTACAAGGAGTGTGTGAAAGAAGCAAGTTACCCAATTTTGATAAGTTATGGGCAGATTGCACACATGAAGAATCTAGACTTTCAGACCAACATAAGAGATTAATTGTCAATGAAGAGGAATCTCTTACAGCTCAAAAGAACAAAAGAAGTTCCTTTAGGAAGAACAATAAAGAACCTAACTCTGTAAGAGTTCCAGACAAGAAGAAAGATGTTTCAAAGATTAGATGCTACAACTGTCAAAAGTTGGGACACTTTTCCTATGACTGTCCTCAAGGAAAAGGGAAAAGAAAGTATCAAGCACATGTGGCAGAGGAAGAGGAATCTCCTCCCTCAAAGAAATATTTAGCAGAAATTAAGGATTATGTACTTTAAGTTGAAGATAGTTGATCTGAAGAAATATAACAAATGGTGGAGTCCGTGAAGCCTCCCCACACAAAAACAAAAGATAAGTATTCATGTTTATTTTCAGTATCTTGTCTACTTTAATACTTTATCATTACAAGTTAGTTTTTTGTGAGAATGTTAATTAACCTCATTTTATTTCAGTGTCTATGTAGACTTATGAAGGAAGTATCAAAGAAGAGGATGAAGAAAGAGATAAAATGTTTATTTTAGCTATGATCACTCATATTGTAAGTAAGTTTACAAGTCTCGGAAGAAATAACTTAAGATGTGACTTGCAAAAGTTAGACAACATGAGAAGGACGTATGATATGGTGACAGTCAGCAAAGACCAGACAATATCCAGTACTTATATAGGAGTAGGAGGCTACTAAAGATGCATAACAGAAATATTCAAGATGAAGAAAAATATGGATACTCAGATATAGTGGACGAGATGCAGGTAACTACAGGTTTCTCCAGTACCATTCTTATAGATGCAGAGGGAGCAGGTTGATCCATTATGAAGACAGAAAGAAACAAATATTCGAACTCAAAAAGGCACCCAGGATATTACAAAAGAAAACTTCAAGGATGATGATTAGAAGCTATTAGCTTGGTGCAAGAGGGAGCCATGTATCCGAGTTCGAAATGAAGGATCGTGATTTGATGCGGTTAGAAAAGCAGATGGATGGTGACCAAATATTTTTATCAAGATGAAATCTATCCAGTAGATGGATGGTCCCCAGTAGATGGGTAGCATGGTATTATACCATGGAAATATTTTGAACCATAAGAGATTTTTTTTGATCCCATAGCTAGACCTTCGTAGAGAAGGAGAAAGAGAAAAGACCTTCATAAAGAAGGAAAGATAAATCCCACAGGTAGACCTTCATAGAGAAGGAAAAGAGAAGAGACCTTCGTAGAGAAGGGGAATGAGAAATTTGCCAAGGTTGGCCTCTGTCCAAGTGTTGAGTTTTGGATACTCTAGGGACATGCTAGAATACCCTCGTAGAGAGGAATGTGGATGTTTCTCCAAGGGGTTGCTGGCAGATACTCTCCTCTAGACAAGGATTGAGTAGCCTGGAACACAAACCTTGACCATGTGGAATGGTTAGTTGGCTCTTGAGGTTTGTGTCGTGATCCTACGTGAATCGTGGAAAGGGAGTCTAGTCTTGCCCAGGCTAGCATCTTAGTTTCTCTAGTTCATGTTGGATGACTAGGAGTGAAGATATGGTAGTAGTCCTCCCCAGTGGATGGGTGAGATAGATGACTACAAGAGAAGGGAGAACATAAAAGGAATGGAAAAACTCATAGAATATCTTATGTGTGAAGATAAGACATCTTTTGTGTGAAGATAAGAAAGAAGTATCTTCTGTGCGAAGATAAAGAGAACAAAACTTCTGATGATTTATAGATATGCCAGTCAATGATCATGATGTCAGATGACCAAGTGGATGCCTCCAGTTATCCACTTGATGATGTTTCCTAGTTGATGATGTTATCTAGTGGATGTTTCTACCTAGTTGATGTCGACATCTTGTGACCTTTCAAAAGATAAAGAATATCCTTCTTGTTAAGAGGGAGTGTTAAAATATTGTGTAATTGCAAAGAATATTCTTATCCCCTTTTGTGGATAAAGATAAAATATATTTATTATTGATTAGATCAATCCCCTTTTGTGGATTCATCATGTTGGGAATTCTAATTGACCAAATCCCCTTTTCCGGATTGGTCAAACCCTAATTGTAATAGGCTAAATAAGAAGTTGGCCCCAGAATATATTAAAGGTGGTTATAACCACCCAGAAGAAGAAGTCGGCCTTGCCAGTGAAGAGACACTTCCACACGTGCCAAAATTGTACAAATAAGAGAGGCCAACGCTTCATTTAGACACACACTCAGCTCACTCATCTAGTCTACAAGTATTGAAGGAAGCTGCAGTTACCGGTTGCCAGAAGAAGGAAGAGAAAGAGAGGTACATCCTTGGGAGAGGAATTTCTGTGTTGTTTGGTTCATTATCTTGGCATTGTATTGGCTATCTATATTAAGGAAGTTTTGATGGGTTTTATTCCCCTTGAGGGTTTCCCAGGATAAATGCTTGTGTACTCTTGTGATTGTGTTTCTCTCAGTGATCATGTCTATGCTATTGTTATATAGTAAATAGAAAGGTAACCTAATAATAGCTTAAAATTTAACAGTAAGTAGTCTACTTGGTCCAGAAAAGGGTTAAACTTATACCAAATAGACGTCCGTTCAAATCCATTTAACGAGTGTGAAAAACACAAGTTCACTCGACAATATTTTCATTTTTTCAAGACTTGGAAAAGATCTTAACCGAGACTCAGGGGGAGTCCCATAGGTAAACATCAGAATGCTTGTGATTAAGAATATGGGATTTGAACTCAAAGTCATATCGAAACTATAATGAACTCCGGGTCCTATGGAATAACTTTTGCATGGGCACCAAATGGAACAAAGGTTCTAACTAGGGTACCCATGTTTGGTAAGCCTCTACCACTTAATAATGACACTTCTAGTAGCAGTATGAAAGTTTTGAGTCACTAATAAATGGGTTTGTACCTAGGGTGTATGGCTTAAGGCCATAGGATGATGCAAGATTGCAAAATGGAGTGAAAACCTATCCTATATGTTGGTGAAAGATGAACATGTCGAAGGCATGAATGGGCGGTATGATGATTGAAACCATAAAAACACCTAGAAAAAACCACCAAAAACCAAGTCTTTCCACTGCCTTATTAGTCCATAAGGTCAAAACTTAGCACAAACTATAGGAAGTGGGTAAAAAAAAATCTATTAATAGTAAAAATATACCATTTTACCATACCATTTGAGTTTTTTCACCCACATAGTGCATTTAGGCCAATTTCCCCATGATCTTTAAGTGTCGATTGTGGGAGATATGATCAATGGAATCAACAACCATTTGGACCAAGTAAGTTCCCATCCCCTCTACTTCAATTTCAATGGTTTAAATTTCAATTTTAGGCCCCAATTTTTTAGTATTAGAGGGCGTAACATGGAAACTAGGGAATACGCGGGTGACAGTTCGTCGAGTCACATATATGACCCCATATATGTGGGAAAAGTGAAGCTTGAATGCATATATGTAGCTCTATACGCGATTGTTACCAACTTAGACCGTGTGCAAATCCGTAAACAACATTTTTGAAAGGTTTTAACTCAAAAAACAATTCTGCATTTGCAGGATGGTGATTGAATGGAGGGAGAGGGAGAATGAAGAGAAAGATGCAGTAGTGGGAAGGGATGAAAGGGCCCAATAATAATTAAAGAGATGTGGCCTTTATATATTTTTGGCTCTCAAGGGAATGAGGGCTCAAGTGAGGTTACTCCAGTTGCTAGTAAACTACTGGGATCCGGAGACATATTCCTTCAACCTGGATGGGAAATCATTGAGGATTGAAGCGGATGATATATACTTCATCATAGGATTGTCTCATAGAGGAGAGGTAGTGAATCTCAAGGCTCGAGGGACCAGGGGTGGTATGACTATGGAGGAGTACATTTCCACCCATTGTGTTGCAGGCATAGATAAAGTAGGCAGTTGACTCCCAATCAGGGCGATCGATAACCCGAGCTTAAAGATCGTCGTGATTGTAATCACACAAATTTTAGGGTTGGCCTCATTGCATCAGACACCAAGGCCACTCATTTTCTATGCGGTGGATTGTTTAAGATCCATTGTTTATGATTGGTGTACCTCACTCTTGGCTAACATGAAGAGCCAGTGGACGGATTGCAAATAAGGGAGAATGAGAAATTTTGGATTTGCATCCATTCTTTGTAGTTTTTTATTTGAGATGGTTCTAGGATTGATCCCTAGAGTAGATATCACTCCACATGGACAACACGATCCATACATGTCACAATGGACCGAGGTGATGAAGCGGCTAGGAGGTGGTAGGGTTCCAACCCCCTATAATGATGAATTATTTTTTTGGTGGCACTGACAGGTCATAGCCATTGACAACTACCCTTACGATGAGATTGACTATAGAGGGGATATGGACATGCCTTTTCCACCAGGTTCCGCCTACAGTGATATTGGTAAGAAATGTTTTTATATATTTCATTTATTTTTTTCAATAAAAATAAAAAAACGTAAATATTTTTGTATGGTATCAAGTATCAACAATTGCTTTGTTATGATTTTAGTTGGATCGAATGCTATCGAGGGTTTTGAGCGTTAGGGTTCGACTGGCGTGCTAGGGTTTTGAGCAAAGAAGCTCATGGCGGAGCCAGGGGGCGGGACCTCCGCCCCCCCTTCCACGACTTCGGTCGAAGATGCCTTTCGTAGGCTCATTCACAGCCAAGGGAAGAAATCTTCTCCCCCAGAGATCCCGAAATTCATAAAGAAACTGGACGAAATTCCTGAAATAGCCTTACCTGAAGAGAATCCTATGAAGATTGCAGTTGCTCTGGCCAATCGAGGCCTAGTCGGACAGTTTATGAGCATGTTTCCATCAACCAAAACAACTGACGATTGGATCCAACGGAACTGGCGGTTGAATCTAGCGAATGGGGTAACCTGCTACCCAGTAGGAAGAGGCTATTTCGTATTTGAATTCATCACTGAGGCAGACCGAGATCTGGTATTCAGGAACGGACCTTACTTTATGGGAACCCAGGGACTCTATCTAAACAAATGGACTCCTGATTTCAATCCCCTGGTGGACACACCTAAGGAAGTGCCAGTCTGGGTTAG
>ML780997.1:83287-94914 GCA_009831015.1 Picea engelmannii | reverse complement strand
CTCAAGATCTTCTCACCCAGGAAGCTGATCTGCAACGCCAATACCACAAAGTCTGCAGAGACGAAGAAAATTATTGGAGAATTAAGTCGAGGGCCCTTTGGCTCCAAGAAGGTGATAGGAATACCTCTTTCTTTCACAAACAATCCCAAGCTAGAAACAATTATAACCACATCAGATAAATTCATTGGGGAGATCAGCTCTACACGAATCCTGAAGAAATCAAGGAGGCCTCCCACACCTACTTCAAAGAGCTTTACTCAGCACCCGGTCATGAGGACTTGGTGATAGATTCTTATCCGCTCTCCGAAATTCCAAAGCTAGTCACAGAAGAGGATAACAGAATGCTAAACAGACCTATCAGCATGAAAGAAATTAAGAGAGTAGTCTTCAGAATGAATCTGGATAAGGCCCCGGGCCCGGACGGATTTACCCCCCGCTTCTATATTCATTGCTGGGATATTATCAAAAAAGATCTAAGCAAAATGATAATGAAATCGCAGACCTGTAATAAAATTGGTGGCAGTACAAACTCAGCGTTTTTAGCACTAATTCCAAAGGAAAACGGAGCTAAAACCTTCCCCAGATTTAGACCAATCTCCCTATGCAATACAGGTTATAAAATCATTACTAAAATAATTGCAAATAGGCTCAAGAAAACTCTGCCAAGATTGATTTCAGAAAACCAAGGAGGTTTCGTACACAGAAGACAAATTCTAGATAATATCATCCTCGTCCAAGAAGCTATACACACAAGCTGCACAAAAAAGGAAAAAGGTATGGCAATTAAACTCGATTTAGCTAACGCCTTTGATCGAGTAAGACATGATTTCCTGTTTGCAGTTATGCAGAGATTTGGGTTCGATCAACAGTTCATCAATTGGGTGAAAGCTTGCATCAAGGCCCCCTGGGTCGCGCCCCTGATAAATGGTAGACCAGCCAAGTTCTTCCAAGCCTCACGAGGTTTAAGGCAAGGGTGCCCCCTCTCCCCAATGATGTATGTTCTCCAAGCTTCAGTTCTTAGTTTTCAGCTTCAAAGCGCCCTTCACAACAGAGCCTTCTCGGGCATTAAAGCAGCCCCCTCTGTTCAGGAAGTCAGCCATACCCAATTTGCCGATGATACGCTCTTATTGGGTGCTGTTACTCTAAAGACAACAAGAAATCTCAAAGCAGAGCTCGACACCTACAAATCCTGTTCCGGCAGCGAGATCAACTATCACAAAAGCATGGTCTATGGCTGGAATTGCAACCCAAGAGACATGCTGCAGATAAGTCGGGTGTTAGAAATGAAAGCTTCCTCAACCTGGGACAATTTCATTTATCTAGGAATTCCAATTTTTAAGTCCTCCTCAAAGGTAGTTCATTGGCTACCCTTGGTAGATAAACTCAAGTCTAAAATCCAAGCCTGGGGAGTACACTGGATCAATAAAGCCGGTAAGCTGGTGCTAATGAATGCCGTCATTAAGAGCCTCCCAATCTACCAGTTCTCGGTCCTCCTAGCCCCTAAAACAATATCCAATCAAATTGATGCACTTCTCAGGAAATTCTTTTGGGAGGGAGGTAAAAACTGTGAGAGAAAGCTCCATTTGGTTAAATGGAATACAGTAAAGACACCAAAGATGGAGGGAGGATTGAACATCAGGGAGGTGGAGTCTCACAACATTGCCATGGGGGGAAAGATGCTCTGGAACATGATAACCGGAAAGCGCTCCTGGAGTAAGCAGCTACTTAGGAAAAAATACTTCTTAGGAAGCCGAGATAGATGCTTGGAGAAGCCCACAAAAACGAGAAAAGGCTCGCCTATTTTCCATCTGTGCCAAAGGGCCATGCCCCTCCTCAAGTCTCATCTCACCTGGATCCCGGGGAATGGCTCAAAGATCAGTATTTGGGATGACTCCATTCTAGGCGGGCTGCCCCTTTCTGCCCTTCGAGAAATTGAGAATATCAAGGATTGGTTGCTGCAGAAAAATTGCCGAACCCTTTGGGACATTTCTCGTTGGAAAAATGATGACAAGATATCCTGGGATGGCTGGAACCTCGGCAACTATCTAGAGGAGCTCAACGAGGAAGATTTTGCCCTACTGAAACTACTTCAAGGCCACTCGCCTATCAGTGCTGCAAGTCTGGACAAAAGGGGTTGGGGAATAGGCTCAGGTGTCTACAGTGCAGCGGCTGGCTACAAGACAGTCTCAAGTGTCCCCTGGGTGCCTATCAATCCTGGCCCGTGGAATGCTCTGTGGAATTTTCCCTCTATCCCCAAAATATATCTCTTTGCTTGGACGCTTCTACACAACAGCATTCTAACCTTCGAGAATTTGAAGAGAAGGGGCTGGGCTGGACCCTCTCGCTGCCCCCTGTGCACCCATTCAGAGGAAACAACTGCCCATCTTCTTTCCAATTGTGACTTCTCCAAAGAAGTATGGAAGCTCCTTGTAGGTCCTCTTTCCACTAAGCTCCCTTTGGAGAGTCAGGAGCTGTTCAATAGTTGGTTGTCCCTGTCTCCCTTTGATTTAAAAAAAAAGCACCTGCTGAAAACAATTTGGATGTGGATTCCAAAAGTCACCTGCTGGAAAATTTGGCTAGAGAGAAACAACAGGATTTTCAAGGATGAAAAACGCCTGCCCGCTCAGGTGGCCATTAAGATTCAGACCTTGATTTCAGAAGCTATCAACGCGAAGCCTTCCATTCAGAACACTGCCCCGACAACAGAGGAAGAAGAGAACTGGCTTAAGGTGTTTAGACCAGCCCATCAGACTCACAATCCGATCATCCCTCCAAGGCATAGGAAGTGGGAAATTCGTTTGCCGGAACAAGAATTTCTGAAATGGAGGGCGTCTTTAGATGATTGGTGGCTCTTTTTTGATGGGGCCTCGAAAGGCAATCCCGGCAGGGCGGGGGGAGGAGGAATCCTTCTCGATCCTAATGGCACWTTAAAWCTGTCCTATGCCTGGGGCCTAGGCTATGCTTCCAACAACCAGGCYGAGTATTTAGCCCTCTGGCAAGGGTTAAACCAAGTTCTCTCGCTGGGCATCAAKGAGATCAAAATTGCCGGAGATTCCAAACAAATTGTGGACGCYATCAACCTAAACAAACCCCCTAAAGACATGYGTCTGGCTCAGTTATTTAAGAGGATCCGCATCCTCTTGGCTCAGCTAAAAGMGTACAAGGTGCATCATGTGCTCAGGACGCTGAATGCGGACGCAGACAAGGAGGCGAATARGGGTTCTCTGCTACACCAAGGACAGCTTCAAATCAATGRAATTTTCTCCCATCACCCGATTCCCTAAAATGCAGTGGCGCCCTAGACRGAKTCCTTCACATCGCYCAGYCCTCAGTCAGAAAGGACGACAKCCCTTCTCTCTCGCCGGACGGACAAGATCCATACATGGAGATCYGCAAGCCCCCWCCACCCGTGAAGWTCATGATCAGTTTCAGGAAGAATCGYTGCTTAAAGACCCTCGCCCTYTCCCTATCCAGCCAAGCAGTCGAGAGAGCAAATCGCAGGAAGCAAGGAGCACTATCGTATTGAGCACACCAGTCATGGATTCGGGCTCCAAAACCCCCCTCACGCCCAAAGAACGTATCGATCTGGTCAGATCCGAATTGGAGAGCATTCGGGCATCCACGAACAAGCAAAAATGGGACCTCCTCAAGTTCGAAATGGAAGATCTCAAGGACGAACTGTCTGATGAAATCCACGTCGGCCTGAAAGATGCAGCAAATCTCATGGGCGATTTAGGCAAACGCCTCTGCAACCTGGAGCAGAAAGTGGAGGAGCTAACCACAGCCTTCAGCAAGATTTCAGAGGCATCTGCAGAAGCGGCCTCCAGTTCTGGACACAAAGGAAAGCGTTAAGAGTATGGTAACGCCCCAGTTAGTCAGGAGCTCAGCCCAGATTTTGGTCAGTGTATTGCAGTTCGGTTTTAGAAGTTTAGCAACTCTAGGAGTAAAATATTTTGTAATAGGTAAAGGTTCTGGCTGGAAAATGTAACAGGGCAGTAGCTCTGAGCGAACATGTAAGGGTTCGGCAGCCCTCTCTGCCCTATACTAAATAAAGCTCCATACCCGTTTGTGTTAAAAAAAAAAAAAAAAAAACAATTGCTTTGTTATGAAAATGTAGGTCCATGATGGCCAGAGGGATTCCCATGACATCGACAGAGGGGATGAGGAGATGAGAAAGCGGGGGGAGATGCAAAGAGAGTGTTGCAGAATGTGCAGGGGAACCTATCTTGATTGATGCACATGATTCCTATGGTTCAAGTAGAGGATATGCCAGAGGCGATGCAGTGACAGGTGGTGGGTGTACCAAGTGCATGGGTGGGACTCCTCTGACATCTCGCAAATGTCGTAGTATGATATCATGATGCTCATTTGGAGCCACAGGCATAGATTCCATGGTCATATTATATATCGGCCATATATGTATTTTGAGGGTGTGAGCCCCATTTTGTACTATGACGCCATATTTTTCAACTCGAAAGGATGAAATATAAAAAAAATTGGTCTTCGGATTTACCTATATATGTTGCAATGTTTACATGCAGGAAAGTGTTTTCTTTACTTAGTTATGTGACAAATGCCAATCTAAAATATAATTAGCATATGCATCGGATACATGATTAGAACTTCTAGGTATGTGATTATAAGTAATAAAATGAAAGTATCATTCAAAAATTTGTACCCGTAGAAATCTTTGAAGTAGAGTAGGATCTCGCACATGGTAACTCTCGTTTAACTGACATACGACTAACTGGGAGTCCAGGTGAACCTCTAAATATTGAACACCATGTGAAATGGCGTCGTGTAATAGCTCTATAATGGTGCTATACTGAGCCACATTACTCATTGATGGCTCCAAACGAACGCCACCTAAAGACACTAGTTGGCCCTCAGGTGAGTAAATGACCCAAGCGGAGGAATCCATGTTCTGCGTATGACGACTGGCACCGTCCTCAAATCCTAAGTAAACTGAAGAATCCATTGACATCTTTCAACTAAGGGAAAACTTGATAAGAGATACAAAGGAAAATATGTATATACACTAAGATACATTACTATACAAAAGGTCACACCCAAGCTTGAGGGCTCAAGCATAATACCTTTTAAGGTAGAGCCCATTTCTGAGCTCATCCAGCATATTCCCTTCATAATATTTCGATTCATAGGTTCCTTTATCTAAGACATGTCGCATGATATAAGAACTGTGCCACATGGGGTTGAACTTGCCTGCCCCTAATGGTTCTTTGGCTTCGTCATAAAGGAGAACCAAGTCACCCTCAGTGTACTGTCGAGGACAGACAAAATTATCATATTGAACCTTAACACATCATTTATTCACTTTGATAGTCGTAGAGGCATCTCGACGTTAACGGAAGGGATTTTGCATTCAATCGACATAATTGACTCCACGCCATGTACTAACTGAAAATGAGATAAATCAGTGGAAGTCTTAACTGAGGTTTGGTATGCCCAAAGTGCAGGGTAAAGCATTAGATGCCATGCAGATTTACTTTGGCTGACATTTTTTTGCAAGATGGTCTTGGGATATTTATTCACCGCCTCTACTTGTCCATTTACCTGGGGATAATAAGGGGAAGAATGATCATGCTTAAAACCTAGTTTTGATGCTAACTCTTTCATCATTTAATTTTGAAAATCACTGCCATGATCAGTGAAAACCTCTCTTGGGATTCTGAATCGGGCTATAATTTGGTTGAATACGATGAAAGTTGCAGTCTTACCATCATATTTAATAGTAGGCATGGCCTCCACCCATTTATTAAAGTAATCCATGGCCACAATAATATGCATGTTCCCCCCAGTCGAAGTTGGGTTACATCCCATAAAATATACCCCCCACTTGGTGAAGGGACCGATAGTGATGAATGGGTGAAGAGGGGTTGGGTGTGAGCACATTTTCTGAGCGAACACTTGGCAATGGTGACACTTATTGACCGCTTCATCATAATCTTTAAAAAATGACGACCAAAAATAAACGGCTCACAATATTTTTTGGGTTGTCGCAAGCCCAGATAAATGACCACCACAAGCCCCACTATGACAGTCATTGAGAATCGACTCATCTTTCTCATGAGTCAATCAAAGACATAAAATATTATCTACTCCTCGATGATACAAAGTGTCGGTGATGATAAGGTATTTTTTAGCCTGATGACGTATACGTCATCGATTGTCTCTCGAACAATGTTGGGGTAGCTTCAAGGTTTGAAGATAAATTAGAATGTCTCCATACCATGGGTTCGAAGATGACATAAGGAAGATATGTTCATCTACGAATGGATCACCATGAAAAATGTCCTCATCTAGTCAAGGTAAGTCAGATATCAACTCAACAAAAACTAGTGATTTCCTATACTTCGCCAAAGCGAAATCAAGATCAAATTCTTGAAAAATAACAATCCACTTATTGTATTCCCCTCCTATTATATGCTTGGTGATGATGTATTGAAATGGATTAATATCCGTAACTACAGTAGTTTTTCAAAGTAATATATAATGTCGTAATCTTTGAACTATATGTACGACGACCAAGGCTAGTTTCTCTACATGATAGTATTTAAGTTCAGGACGGACTAGGTTTCCACTAATATAGTAGACAATGTGTTATTTGAGATCATCGCCCTCCTAAACGAGAACCATACCAATCGTCCCTTCAGACGTGACGATATAAATCAAATAGCCTCTATTGTATTCTGGAGGCTTCAGCAGAGGTGTCGATACCAAAGTTTTCTTAAGAGCATCGAATGATTCTTGGGCTCACTCATCCCATATAAATGGAGTATCCTTATTCAAAAGATACATGAAATGCTTAGTTAAATTGGAATAGTTCACTATGAACCGACGCAAGAAATTAGCCATCCCCTGTAAACCTTCAAGTTGTCTAATGTTACGCGGGGGAGGAAATCTAAGTATTGCCTCAACCTTCATAGGATCTACCATGATCCCATGCTCAGACAATAAGAATCCTAAAATATGGCCAGATCAAACACATAAGATGCACTTGTGAGGGCTCAACCGAGTGCGATAGTAACGACATCTCTCAAATACTAATCGAAGGTGAGCGGAGTGATATAATCTCTTGCAAGAGTGAGCAACAATATTATCTAGGTAAGCTTCGACAATATGCTTGATATCGTTAAAAGAAAAGGTCATGGCATGTTGGAAGGTTGTGCCGACGTTTTTAAGGTCAAAAGACATTTTTCGGTATGAAAAATTACCCCAAGGAAAAATAAGCTATGTCTTATGTTGATCCTCGAGTTTGATTTGAATTTGATTATACCCTGAAAATTTTTCCATAAAAGAAAATACTTCGCTTCACGCACACTCATCAAGAATCTAGTCAATGAAAGGAGTCAGGAAGTTGGCTTTAGGACAAGCCTTATTCAGGTCTCGAAAATCCATACATACGCTGATGGCTCCTTGATTTTTATTTACAGGAACGAGGTTGGACATCCATTCAGTCAAGGGAACCAAGTAGATGAAACCAACATTAAGTAGCTTCTCTATCTTTGCCTTACTAGTAGGGACCTTCCTAGGATTAACAGCTCTAAGACATTGTCAGACAGGTTTAGCATCCAGATAGGTTTTAATCTCATGTTCGACAATGTTGGGGTTGATCCCTGGAATCTCTTCATATGACCAACTGAATACATCATGAAACTCTTTGAAGAGATCGGTGTAGATATGAATTTCTTCAAGCGAACAATCTGCACCGATAGATACGTTCTCAATTTTGCTAGGGATATGAGAGATGTTGATCATGATGTTAGGAGAAATATTCGCCATGTTTCCTTCAGCATAAATACCATGCATATCTAATGGAACCATAGCATGACCGTCCATCTCACTCAAGGTAGATCTAAAGTCATCTTGTTTGATCTTAACAAGCTCTGGGAGGAAATAAGAGAGATGATGCATATCATCCCAAGTCCTATCAGGACCATACATTGCCTCTAATACGGCCTCATCTGAAGGTAAATCATTGTCGAGGAAATCATGTGAACAAGATGATTTAATGGCCCATACGGGCTCTAGAAAAGGATCCACCTCATCCATCCATGAGGAGGAAGGATTTGGGTCAGTAGTAGCGTTAAGAATAGACCGATACCCAACTTCTACCGCTAACAGTGGCATTTCCATCCAAATGTGTGACTGAATTTTGTACGACATAGTCGGGGAAGGTAGGGTCCAAGGGTCATTGAAATATGAAGTATGGAAAGGAACAGACCTCATCAACGACGAAGACTCACTAGAAATGGAATGAATGTGGTTAATTGGTGCCATGAAATCAAAGCTACCCATCAGAGAGGAATACATTCAGACACCAACATCCTCATTTTCCTGTTGAGAATTGTCGACCACAGGGACCAAAGGTCCAACCGATTCATTCGGACTAGCGTGCACAAAGGACAACTAATCAATTGTCACTATTTTCCCTTCGTGATGAAAACATAAAGTGCGGAAAATGGATGACATGATGGTTGTCATGGCATAAGTCCAATTACGCCCTAGCAGTAAATTCCAGAAAATCGGGAAGAATTATGTGGGGTCGAAATGAACGCCCATCAAATGTTTTCAACATAATCATAGATTGGTATAGAGTTGGAGATCCAATGGATTTCCAACAAGTTAGGGACATCACGCACATCGCAACACCTTCATCAATTACAGTGCATTTGATGGTAATTTATGTGTACTCCACATGGATTTGAAAGGCCACGTGGTAAGGTAACCGAGTCCTAACATATGTGAAATCAAACTTGATAACCTTCAATCCACATGGGTCTAGAGATCCTACTACAGATATCAAGGTGTTCCCTATGTGAAGGACATGTCTAGAGTACCTCCAAAGTTGACATCGCACAAGGGGTTTGGCCCAGATCTTCGACAATTGAATAGTTCTAGGCGGCTCTAGCATTAGGATTTTTGGCAGAGCGCTTTAGTACTCCTTTCAGAATACGAGGTGGAGGTTATGGTTTTTCGATCTGCAAGGGTGTTTCAAGAGGAGGAGGAGACTCTATACCTACAGTGGTCTGTGAAGAACCATAATCACAAGATCGAGTGGCTACATAAATCTGAGACTTGACCATATTGACACATAGATGGCCACCTTCATGTGTTGAGGGTTTTTGACTCTCATTCGACGAATTTCCTAATTTGGGGGTCCCCAAGGCCATGTGTTGATTATGCAGAAACAAATTTTTCAGCACAGCAAGCGGTTGTGATAAGAGTCTCGAGGCTTCCTCGATTTTGGAGCATAGGTGGGTAAGGTGATCATCCTTACAAAGTTCACAAGGAAATTTCACTTTCTATTTTTCTTTCTTTCCCTCAACAACATTATTATTCGATTTATCATTGTTAGTTTCATCCTTGGATTTATTTTTATTTTTCCCACCCTTATGATTATTACCTTATCCTTTCCTTTTATTCCCTCTTGGTTGTTGGTTACCATTTTGGTTAGTCGACGACTATATAGAATGCACATCCGTCGACTCAGTGGGAGTGGAGGAGGAAGCCAAATCTTTTCCTGCTACAGGCTAGCTTAGAGACAAATATTTCAACCGGTTCATCATATAGGCTTAGCATTTGCAGAGCCTATGATGCCATCAGCATGAGGCCCAAGATTTTATCTAGGGTCATAGTTCGACTACGACACTTCAAAAATAATTTCATACAACATCCCATATTGAGCATATATGAGGTCCAATTTTTGGGCTTTGAAAATAACGTCTTCCTTAGATGTTACTCTGGATGTAGAGATGTCCTTCGAAATATAAGGAAATAAGGACTTAAGGAACAAATCCAACAGAAAATTTGGAGGAATTTAGGCTTTGATCAACCTCTTTTGTCTATGCCACTCTTGGATATGGACTGATATGTGCATGGATTTATCTTGGTGGATGGTCAAAAAAGGTTCTATGCTGACATCGTAACGAACCGACAACTGGAAGTGGTTGAGAAAGACAAAAAACATCTAATTAAAGTTTTTGTATGTTCCCCTTGGTAGCTTAATGTACCATTTCATGGAGACCCCCGTGAGGGTGCGTTGAAATAGCCTCAAACAAACAGAAACATCATTCAGGGAGTTAGATGAGCACCAAATATGGAAAGTAGTGACATGATCACCCAGATCCTCGCCAGTCTTGAATTCTAATTTTGGAATGTTTGAAGGAAGCTTGGTGGGGGCAGGGAACCATAACGGATCATGACACATAGGGTCATTCATTAATTTTGAAAAATATGGAAGATTAAGTGTGGCCAAAAAAGGTATTAGGGGTTGCGACGTCTGAGCCCATTCTCCCAGGAAATATTGGGGCTGAGGGATTGCAATCCATCCAGGGTTCTGGTATATTCCATGACCATACCCGGTATGATAATATCCTCCTCCAAACTGATTCATAAAAGGTTGTATGGGCACCATACCCGCGGAAGCGTCCTGATGAGGGTTATATACGTTGACCCTAGACGAAGGGGCTCCGGGCTGGGGGTTGCCCATAGTGTGAAACTGACTCCCTCCAGAAGGAATTCCGAAGGACAAAGGGGGATTCTCCATAACAAATGTGTTTGTCATAATTGGCATGGAGGAACATGGGATAAAGGATGGAATATAGGAAGTGAATTGTTTTCCCGGTTGAGAACTCCATCCAGGAGCATTAATACTAGGATTAGGCTTGGAGGATGTTGTGGGGTATTCTACCCTACGGACTAACAAGCTAGGGCTTTGAGCTTGTACGCAGATCATGACCCTTAAGACTTAACTTTTAACCTTCTACCCAAAATCTCAACCCCTTTTCTCATGCAAACATGGGAAGAAGAATCAACTCACCTTTTTATCGATGATTGAAGTAGATCCTTCGTTGAGCCTTTATCTCCTTGCTGCTGCTGCCCCTTCCACAAAGCTTCCTGCAATCAAGGCAAGACTACGCATGCATGCTACTGATCTACTAGAGGGTTAGAAATAAAACATAAATCAAATAACATAGATGAGACTCATGTATTTGGGATGGGAAAAGAATCTTTTTCATTAGCCTCAATATGAATCACTTATAATGAATTCTGAGACCGGCCACCGTTCCTCGATCCTGATCCTGGGCTCCTCCTCTTCTTTTGTCCTCCAACTGTTGTTGCATGAATTTCTCCTAAAGCTTGAGGCAAGGCTAAAGGGTTGGGACAATAATGGACTTGGCAATTTGGCAGAGTTTCTTTGCTATGATTTTTTCCTCTTGAATAGTACCCCTACCCCTCCTTTTATAGGCTAGAAGGAGCTAGGGTTTTTGGCGAACTCTCGGCCATGCATGGCTGGGAGTTCCAGTTAACTGACAAAAAGATCTTCGTCTCGACGGAAACTTCCCTGATTTTTTTCTTTGTTAGGTAACCGCGGGATGTAGTGGGTTAGCTCGTAGTCACCCGCGTGCAGTAGAAGGCCAGCAAGCGGTTACCCGCGCCCAGTGAAAGGTTAGGGCGCGGGTTCCTTGATTTAAGTGGTTTTTTGAGGATTTGTTCAGCATGGCTTTGGCTAAGAAGAGGCATGAGTTGGCCTGATGCCAGGTAAACCTGTGTAGTGCATTTTAGGGTTATAACAGATGCCCCCTAATGTGTGAGGTCAGAAG
>ML780997.1:52342-69146 GCA_009831015.1 Picea engelmannii | reverse complement strand
CCTTTTATAGGCTAGAAGGAGCTAGGGTTTTTGGCGAACTCTCGGCCATGCATGGTTGGGAGTTCCAGTTAACTGACAAAAAGCTCTTCGTCCCGGCGGAAACTTCCCTGATTTTTTGCTTTGTTAGGTAACCGCGGGCTGTAGTGGGTTAGCCCGCGGTCACCCATGTGCAGTAGAAGGCCAGTAAGCAGTTACCCGCGCCCAGTGAAAGGTTAGGGCGCGGGTTCCTTGATTTAAGTGGTTTTTTGAGGATTTGTTCAGCATGGCTTTGGCTAGGAAAGGGCATGAGTTTGCCTGATGCCAGGTAAACCTGTGTAGTGCATTGTAGGGTTATAATAGAGCAAAGAGGAGGCTAACCTCCAACTGTAAGATTCATTTGGGGAATATGGCCTCCACCAAAAGGGAGAGGAGCATAAGGAGGAGTCATGCACCCAAGTCCAAAACTAGGATTCACATTCGCTACTGGAATGGAGGATGAGAGTTGCGACGTCCTTTTGGGAATACCAAAAGAAAAGGGATTAGAGACCGAAGGTATTGACTGATAATTGTGACCTGGCATACCAAAAAGAGATCCAAAAGGGTTCATTTCTATAGGTCGAGTAGAACACACGGGTTGGGTAGCACTAGAGACGAGGATCTCCAGAACCCCCACCATTGAGGATGAATTAGTCGAAGGGATCCCACTAATCATAGAAGATATAGGAGTCGAGGGACTCCCTATGACATTCAAGTTTGACTTGGTACTCATAAATGGATTCTCACGAGTTTGGGAGGTGGAGATATATGTACCATGTTTATTAACTTTATGCCTTTTATAAGACAATTTTGGAAAAGAATCACGATGCAGTGGTAACTTCAACAAATGGAGAGACCTACGAAGAGGTTGGTCTTGCTCCACGATGAATCAATACTCGAGACATAAAACCAAATCCTAGGGCCAACTAATAATCAGAGACCACAACAAAATAAACAAAAAAGGGCCAATGCATACAAACAGGATATAGTGGTTGAAAAGAGGCCTCCCTCACTAGAGTAGGTATGTCTCACCCAAGAGGGGCCTAAGACTCCCTTCAAAAGATTGGAGGTATCAAAATCAGTTATAAGGGCCCTCGTGGGCTTAACAGTGCATTCGATCAGACCCCCCCAAAGAAATAATCCTCCATAAAGGTTGTGTGTTGTCCGACCCTTATCTGACTCAGGGTACCTACATAATAACTCCTGAAAGTAACCTATGTGGTTACCTATGTCAAGCAACTAGAGTCACCACAATATAACCAATGTGCAGGCGAACGGTCGTAAGTCTAGTCCACTATATGGACAGGGTAACAAAGCCCAAAATATTGAAATCACTTCGTCTCACGGAGGTAAAGGTACTATAAAAACCCCCAAATACAAATAGAATCCTAGAATTATCTCTGACGATAAGAAGGTATTAGAGGGTTGTCTTTGCAACCAAATTCGTGCAACCTCGTCCTTAACTCTGGTGTGACTGGAGCCTCCTGACGTCACTAATTACACAATGGGTTTCACCACTCCTTAGTCAGACACATATGTTTAGTTTAATATCCTTGGAGAAATTTACTTACAAAATCCTATTCCAAGGCCCTATGTCCTATACTTGTTTGTATACCCTAAAAAATAAAATTGATTCAACTCAATTTTAATTAATCAACGTTAATTTTAATAGCTTCTGCTTACTCAAGAGGTGTGGTCATGAAACCGATGGTATTATGACTCAACATATAAAAAGAAGAAAATTTAAAAAAACTACTAAGCACTAATCTTGAATTTCAAAGAGATGGTATGCTTCTAAATGCAATTTTTCCAATGCAATCTCTACAATTTCAATGAAATGCAATCTCTCCACATGTGTCAAAATCAATGCAATGTAATCAAAAGTGAAAATGTTATAATGGAAAATAATCAAATATTTTTGTATTTTCAATATAAAGAAAATAAAATGCAAGGACTGAATAACAACTTTGCAAGCAGGCCTTACTACAAGAAAAAATAGATAATCCAAGCAGGACACCAAGAAACAATCACTTAGAGAAATGTGCAAGGACAACCAATGGAAAATATGATAAGAAATAATACCACTAGAAAATTCAACAAAAATAAGGCTTCATATCACTCTGTAAGCACTTAACAGTCAGGATAGAGACCCAAGAAGACTCAGCAACCAACCAAACTCACCCAACAAACACCAAACTCACCCAGCAAGACTAAAGATTTGATGTGAGTGATTGTTTGAGAAAAACTCGCGTACTATATACACACCCTAAAGGAAGACAACTCATGTATATACACGTCTTTCAAGGGAAAAACTGTGTATACCCATTAAAACACTGCCAGGGAAAGGGTTAAGCCAATAAACTCAGATGCAAAGTAAAAATAGGTTGTCAAGCAACAAGTGACAAGGAAACTCAGGCTAACAGAGAGAAAATCACTCCAAACCCCAAAAAAAAAAGATCATTCCCCATTATGGTCACCAATTTTGTTACAAGAAAAATATCTCTATGGAAAGGGGTAAACCACAAAAGATGGAATGACACGTAGAAATCAACTCTAATCTCAAGTATTTTATTTAAAATAAATGCTAACTAGACAAGGATATGATCCTACCTCATTCGGATGTTTGATGAAGACCATTGTTGAGCACGAAACCCAAAGATTTATACCTACAACTTGTCCTCAACAATCAATATATGCAAGCATATAGTGATAATGTATAGTGTTAGCATATAGATTAGCATAATCCATTAACATACATGAAAAATACGCCCATGGAATAATAATTCAAATATTTGCAAGATATCAATTGGACGAGAAAATAGTATTTCTATTAAAATAATCAGTAGAAGTACATAGGTGACAAACTTTTGTAACGATACATATCGAAACCGAGAAACTAAGTTCCTCCAGTTGGGCCTACACTCTTCAATCCTCCACCAAAGGCAAGCTCATATAAAGGAGTCGATGAGGTTCTCCATCACAGAGAAGGAAGATCTTGGGGGTTGAACAAGGAGTTCATAATTTCAAGGACAAAGCGATGCAGACTCAATATGAAGTGAAATTTCTCCAGAGTTTTTATGCTCTCAAAGTTTAATTATTGAATCCCCTAAGGCTTGGATATGGTTCAATTTATATCCTTCAAATGGAACTAAAGGGCCGAGTCAGAGCATTTCCAGTATATGGAAGGTCAAGGATCATGGGTCTCGTGACATGGCATGGAAACCCGACATTATTTTTAATTTTGAGCACCAAACCCGATGTACGCGAGCTGTAGTGGAGCAACCTGCGTATACGCATGTTGTATAACTGATAGGGTGCGTATATGTGGAAAAAAATGTTTTTTTGGCTTTGTAAGGTGCAAAAGAGAACTTCAAGTCTACATACGGAAATGGAAAGGCCATCCAAGCAAGTTTCACGGAGTGAGGCAAAAAATTTTGTAACAAGGTTGAATTTAGGATAGGAAGAAAACTAGATATTTGTTGGGATTATGCTACTAAGGCTCAAACCTTGTTTTTTACACTAGACCAACAATAGTGGAAAAAAATGATGGTGAATCCATCTGGACCAAGTTCATGGCCCATTTTTCAAAGGGTTCAATTTTAGTCACTAGGAAGAGGGGAATCTCATCTCATCAGTAGGGATTTCCCACCCGTTGACATACATCACAACGCTTGCAATAATTATTAGAATTGGTGAAGAGAGAGGGCCACCAGAGTCCAACGCATAGAACCTTGTGCACAATGGCCTTGTCGATGTTATGGCCCCCATAAATTCCTCTATGTTCCTCATATAGGATGGAATCTCATTCATGTACCAAAGCACAGTGACGTAAGATTTCATCCGCACCAAAATTATACAACTGCATGCAATCAACTGATAATCAACATCGTGTTTCACTAGTTGGTGACGTTGTGCAAGAGTATATCCCTTGGGAGCTTGTCCAAAAATAAGGAATTCGGCTATTTCATCCAATGGATCTAGAACGAATTTGAAACAAAAGAGTTGTGCATTGGGAATCTCATCATCGAGGTTGTTAGCAGCCTCTCCCATCTCAATGCATGATAGAAGATCTGACCCCACATTGTGTTTGCCTGGTTTTACCATAACCTCAAAGTCAAATTCCTGAAACAACAACAACCATTGGAAGATGCATCCACCCAACGCTTGTTTGTTAACTAAATAATTGAGGGTGGAATGATCAGTGAATAATTTCAAGAAGTAGTGGCGAAAAATTTGAAGGGCATATACCATAGCCAATCCTTCGCGCTCAGTGGTAGTATAATTTTGCTCCACATTAGAAATATTTCAGCGAGCAAAGTATATTAGATGATCGATACTTCCCTCCTCTAGTTGGTCCATACGGACACCTGACGTGATGGATGAAGTATCGACATGAGCATGGAAGATCTTGGACCAATCCGGGAAAACCAAAATGGGTGTAGTAACTAGTTTTTCCTTCAGGGTATCGAAATCTTGTTGGCATCAACCTTTCTAATGGGGCCGCAATCTAAGAATAATTCTAGATGAACCGTCTATAGTATCCAGTATTTCACAATGTTGTACACGTCCAATGAACTGAAGTAGGGGCCACCATATCTAAGATGGCATTTGTTGTCCCTTGACCAAGTTTTGAAGATCCTTGGTCATTTTTGACCCTTTTTTGGGACTTCGACAGGCTGTAGAAGGCGGAGTGAAAGTCGAAGTGGAGATCGCGGGATCTCAGGCCCCTTTTAGGGATTTTTTGGTTTTGGGCTTATGTAACAGGTATGGGGATGTTAGCCCATGGGTTTACCCATGTCTAAGCCCTTTTGTAATGTATAAATAGATTTCTAGGCAATGTAAGAGGAGAAAATATGTGCATATGTGTGATGTTGTGTTAAGTGCATGTGATAGTTATATATGCTTTGTGCATGTTGTGTTGAACACTAGCAGGGCTAATTTCAAGTGGATGTAAGAAGCTTGTGTATATTGTAAGAGGGCTTTGTGTTGTAACCTAGCTGGAGGAAGGAGGATCTGGAGGAGTGCACGAAGATCTCATGTCCTATGTGGAGTAGGATCATGTGGCTCTGTGCATGTAGATGATTGGCAGAAGGCAATAAAGAGAAAAAGAGTTGGTGGATGTAGCCCCAGGCTAGGGGTGAACCACGTATATCATATGTTATGGTTTCTTTGTGCATTATGGTTGTTTTATTGCTCATATGATTTATGCTTAGTACAATAATGTATGTTTAGATGTATCTGATACGATAGCTTAGTGCTTGGAGATGTGAATGGGTACCAGTTCTGGTCTATTTTGATGTGCTTAGTGCTTGAATGTGTTGGATCTTGTTGAATACTATGTTGCTCTATAATTAGGGTTTATCTACATTGTAAACAAAGGCTAAGCACTAAGGAATGATAACTGACAAATGCTTTGTTAAGGTATTGTAATCACATAATTGTGTCCCAGCTAGGTTGTAGAAATCTGAGTCCTACAACCACCCCTGCCTCTACCTCGGGTGAGACTTCATTTTCTTCGCATGTGTTGCCGAAAGGGCCGGTAGTTAGGGTTTTTTTGGTGTGTTGTTGAAGCATTGGACCTTGGGTCTGCCCCTATTCCAACAAATGGTTCCGTTGTCGGGACCTGAAACTGTGATTGCTGGGAACTGAGGAAAAGAGGAAGCTTTGTGTGTAGATATATTGCCCTAGTACACAATACTCTACTTGAATTGTGAATCTTTGTACAAAGAAAGGAGGTAGATCTGAAGAAAAGAGGTAAGATCTGAAAGCTTTGTGCTCTAATAAAGGTAATAACAGTGAAAAATATTTATTGAAGAGATAAGATCTGAAATCTTTGTGCTCTTTTAAAGGTAAGATAAGTGTAAATTTTTGTTTTGAAAGTATAGATCTAGGTATGTTTGATAAATTTTGTCCTAGTATGAAAAATAGGGCACAGTTAGAAGAAAGAAGATTTGATATGAGTAGATCTAATAGAAATTGTGAAAGATATGTTATTCCTATGCATAGAAAGGATTTTTGGACTAACAAATGGATGCAGGATCCTAGGAAGAATTTTCCCACCAAGATCCTAGTGCGCAGTACAAGAAATATTGGGGATCATTTAAGAGAAAGAAAGAATTAACTCTTTGTTACAGTTGCAGAAGACCGGGACATCTTGCTAAGGAATGACCTCGTAGAAAACCTTTTTGTCTTTGTTGTAAAACTATGGACCATGAAGTTCTGGATTTCCCTAGAATGATTTCTAAGGTTGAAAGAATGAATATGAGACAAGAAAACCCTGAGGAAGACCAAGAAACTGATACCATGGTAGAACCCCAGAAAGAATCAGAGACTGTATTACTACAAATGAAATAAACCTTGAATGACCACGAGATATAAACTTATAAGAGATCTGAAAATAAAAAGAGTGCATAGAAACAAGAATAGGAGACTTTGACATAGACTGTGTTCTGGATGAAGAAACACAAGTGAATATCATGACAAAAAGAACCTGGGAAATTTTGGGAAAGCCTGTTATGATTATTTCATTGGGAGGAATAGGATTATTTAGAGGAAATTTGATAACCCTATGTGGAAGACTTACCCATACATCTATGACTTCGCATGGAACTTCGACAGAGGAAGAATTTGAGGTTGTTAAATTTATTGAGAACAATGCCCCATTTGTTATGTTACTAGGAAAAACCTAGATTGAGAAAGATCATACCCGAAGAAAATAAGACGAAGATTTAGAACAAAAAAAGAAATACCTAAGAGACTTCATGGCTAATATAATAGCACAGTTACTGAAAGAACAAGAAAACTAGTCGAAACTACTGAGGACCAGAAATCTAGATGTCAAAGTTGAAAGAAAACAAGAAGACTTGAAACACCTGTCTCTACAGGAGAGTAGAACACCTACCCCAAACAAAGAAGAAGTATTTCCCTTGAACCTTGGGAAATACCACCAACATTGCAAAGTTACTATTCCAAGAGGAGATAAGAATCAGAATGGAAAGAGGAATATTGAGACACATATCACAGGGAAGAAGGCTAGAAAGATCAACAAGAAGAAAGCAAAGTTAGAGAAGTTACAGGAAGTTCCAGAGAAGACTTCGCAAAAGGAAGGTCTCCAGAAATTGAACTTCACCAGAATATCAGAGCAACTCAGATTGGCACTTTGCCATGGCGGAGAAATATAACCGTTAGAGTCATTATGATCGTTAGATTTTCGTTCCCAAACGATTAAAACAACAGTTATGATCAGAAAACTCGCCATCGGACCATTGGGACCGCATCGTCATGGACAGAATTGCATTGATGAAGGCTTCTTGTCCATTGGAGGGATCCATTACATCGTTGTCTACTTATTCTGTCGACTATTGCACCGAGAACACTTTCATGAATTGTATCCAAGAGAACTCATTATTGTCGCACTATATTTACTGAGACTTCTCCACCTATTCCATTGCATTGAGCGTTTGTTAATCAACTTGAGTTTTCCGATATCGAACGTGCATGTCGAATGAACACAGCACCGTATAAAAGTCTGTAAAATAAGTTTTAATCAAACTTATGGATGAGAAGGTGATGTCTAAGAACTTATGTGCAAGCCTCAACCGTCGACTGCTTGCGGATCCACACCATCCCGAGTTGCGGCCAAGAAAAGAACCAAGCATCGAGATGACTTGGCCAACGTGAAGTTAATCCCATCCATCCTGCCCGAATACATCTTGCCTTTGGTTGGTGCAGTGAATCATGACAGTGTCCCCAGGGACTTCGACTACACCTTGATTATTGCGTACCTCCCGAACGGGATATGCACAGGAAAGCCTCAACAGGATAAGATTCTGACGTTGAATATCAGTGACTTCAACTTGGGAGACCATGAGAAATTTAGCATACTCGCACCTCACAGGTATTTGACTAGAACAAAGGGAAAGAAGTCGAGGATAATCCCCCAACCATGGACTGACCTCACACAATCCACCATCCAAAATGTAATGAAGATACCCCATTTTGGAAGGCACCAAGAGGTTAAAGTGTGTGTTAAGATCCTTCTGTCGAGATTCCATGGAGGTTATTTGTGGCTAGACAGATGCATCACCGTTGATCTGGCGCTGATCCATCGGATCACAGGATTGAGCATGCAGGGACCAGGCCCACAAGACTTTTACCCAAGAAAGGTTGCAGACCATGCCCTGGCGCAAAATATTAAATATACCTACGACGATGTGAAGAAGGGGAAGCAAGGCTACAAGGTAGCCTCAAATGGCACAGTGTGTCTCGCCTTCTAGTTTATTGCAGGTAAGCTAGTAAGAAAGAACAGACCCACGCAGGTCACGAGGTTTGTTTTTGACCTTGCAGGAAAATGAGTGGAGGGGATACAAATGAACTGGGCAAGATACTTAGTGAACTAGTTAGAACAAGACTACCATGAAGCTCAGGATCAGGGCTATGAGTTCCACTTTAGTTGGTTGTTGATCCTCATTGTGTTCATAGCTTGGGAGATACTGGAAGGTGCAACCTTCCCTAAAATAAATCCATCTAAACCCTTAGCCACGAAGTTCACCACGCTCTGGTATTCGAGCAATATGGGAAAACAATGGCATTCAAATGCGGTGTTCCACACCTACTACCTGTAGTTAAAGAGGGCTATTGATTTTGTCCCTCATATGACGTCGAACACCCTACACAGGTTCAGGCCATTTGTGAAGTTCCATGCAGACATCCATTTTATCTATATCACTGCACATGGAGATGAACACAAAGAAGTACTACAGAGTTACTACAAAATCACAGAGGGGGACCTTGAAGAAATAACTAAGGAATTGCTTGCAAAGCTCCTTATCCCAGTTAACCCTACAGAACTGTCCAACCCCAAACTAATCAAAATCCCGGTGGTCACTCGCGAAGGGTACGATACACCTGGAGCTAACAGAAGGAAGATGACAGAAGAAGAACAGAAGCTAAATAACACATCAGAAGAAACTTCTTTAGAATCACCTAGTAGAGGAGGTGATGACGAAGTAGACAAAGAAGAGAAAAATGGAGAAGAATACAAGCAGAAGCAAGGCGAAGTAACACCACCACAGAATCTGCCTGATGATGTATATTCGTCTAACAAAAGAAAGGTTTCTCCCACGAAACCCACATCATGGAAGAAGTCAAAAGCTAGTAAGACCAAGCTACAGACTGTGCTCATTCTCAATGACTTCGACTTCATCATCGCAGTTGTATCGGACGCCTCAGAAGATCTTTTGCAGAGAAATGAAGCCAAGCAAGAGACCATGTACGAAAGGCTTGAAGAAGAGATTAGAGGGGTACGGCAATCCCTTCACTCTAACCATGCAGTGTCCACTGCACCCCCACCATCAGAAGAACCAGAGTTGGGAGATGATCCTACCCAACTCCGCAGAATAGCTGATGTGACCAAAGCTTTCCTTCATCACGCATAGGAAAAAAAAGAATAGGCCACAGTGGCCCTTAAGCAAGCACAAGAGGAAGTGATAGAGAAACGTCGAGTTGCGCAACAGGAAAAAGATGACCTACAAACAAAGTTCGCAGAGGAGAGAGCGCAGATCCAGCAAGAGAAGGAACAGTTGCTCATGAAGAAGGTTGGAGTAAAAGAAGCAGTCAACAGAGAACTTCGCTCTGTGACGGGCTTAGAGAAAAAGGAGGAAGACCCAGTGGAGCACCAAGTAGTGAAGCTTGTTGAATCCATCCAGTAGCTTCAACATAGAATAGAAAATCTAGAGCTACAAACAGTACCAAGTACTCCGCAGGACGTGCGAGACCAAAGAGAAGCGACTGCCCGAAGCACAGTTGAGAGGATCAGAGCATTAGATTTGGAATGTAAATAGCTTAGCAGTAGAAGTGTGCAAACTTATCAGTGACTTACTGAGGACCCTGAACTAAAGACATTGAAGTCACAGCTCCAGGAGGCAAAGCAGCAAGCAGCGACAGTACAGACGTAGTTGAAACTCCTATCAGCAGTTGAGAGGATGAAAAGGTCTTAGGAATAGCGCACTGCTAAGAAGTAGGTCCATACCATACAAAGCAAAGTCATGGAAGTGACTCAGAGGCTCCAACCAGTCTAGGACGAAGCTTGCCAACTGTTTGAGGAAATTGAAGGACAAGGAGCAGAGCTGGAAAATGTAGTCACTGTTGTCGAACAAAGCATGGAAGAACCTGTGAACGAGGCAGTTATTCAAGAATTCACCGAGTAGGAGGCCCTGGCGAAGTAGCAAGTCGAAGAAGCTTGAGCTAGGCTCAAGGATTTTGAGGTGGATCTACCCAGATCAGAGTGACTTGGGACAAGTCACAGGTGAGTGTTGGGGGCATGTTATCCCTTGACCAAGTTTTGAAGATCCTTGGTCACTTTTGACCCTTTTTGGGGACTTCGACAAGCTGTCTAAGGCGGAGCGCAAGTTGAAGCAGATATCGCGGGATCTCTGCCCCCTTTTAGGGATTTTTGGGTTTTGGGCTTATGTAACGGGTATGGGGATGTCATCCCATGGGTTTACCCATGTCTAGGCCCTTTTGTAATGTATAAATAGATGTCTAGGCAATGTAAGAGGAGACAATATGTGCATATGTGTGATGTTGTGATAAGTGCAAGTGATATTTATAAATGATTTTTGCATGCTGTGTTGGACACTGGCAGAGCTAAGTGCAAGTGGATGTAAGAAGCTTGTGTAGATTGTAAGAGGGATTTGTGTTGTAACCTATCTTGAGGAAGGAGGATCTGGCGGAGTGTGTGCAGATCTCCTGCCCTATACGGAGTAGAATTTGGTGGCTTTGTGCATGTAGATGATTGACAGAAGGCAATAAAGAGAAGAAGAGTTGGTGGACGTATCCCCAAGCTGGGGGTGAACCATGTATATCTTGTGTTATGGTTTCTTTGTGCATTATGGTTGTTTTATTGCTCATATGATTTATGCTTAGTACAGTAATGTATGTTTAGATGTATCTGATACGATAGCTTAGTGCTTGGTGATGTGAATGAGTACCATATATGGTCTATTTTTATGTGCTTAGTACTTGAATGTGTTGGATCTTGTTGAATATCATGTTTCTCTGTAATTAGGGTTTATCTGTGTTGTAAACAAAGGCTAGATACTAAGGAATGATAAATGCAAAATTCTTTGTTAAGGTATTATAATCACAGGTCTATGTACTAGCTAGGTTGCAAACATCTGAGTCATGCAACCACCCCTACCTCTACCTCGGATGAGACTTCATTTTCTTCACAGGTGTTGCTGAAAGGGTCGGTAGTTAGGGTTTTGTTGGTGTGTTGTTGAAGTGTTTAACCCTGGGTCTTCCCCTGTGCCAACAACATCAATCTTGGTCGGTTCGACGAGTAAGTCGTCTTTACACATGACATGGTCGAACAATATACCAAAGGGAGTACAAAAGATACACTTCTTCAAATTCAAAGAGATCTATAGTAGGAGGCATCGATCGAGCAGTAGCTGGAGAGATTGTATACGGTATTTTACTAGACTGAACATAGTCCAATCCTCCAAGTATACCTTCAAAAACTTATGGATAAACTCCTTGAATGTTGATATCACTATCCGAGAAAATACTGCGGGGACAATTTTTAATCCGAAGGGCATGACTGTATATGCAAAGGACCCCCATTCAGTTGTGAAGGTGGTTTTGGCCTGATCTTCCTCTATGATCTGAACTTGATGATATCCACAGAAACCATCCATGAAGAATTAGGCTTCCCTACCTCCAACATTCTCCAGCAGCTCGTCTATGAATGGAGTTGGGAAAGGGTCATGGACATAGGTTGTGTTGAGGCTTTGCAGATAGACACATATATGAATCTTCCTGGTCTTTTTTGGTTGAACGACTATGGGACTGATCCAGTCGTATTCTTCTACCATGAAAATGATCCTGGCATCCAGCATGCGCTCTAGTTTCTTTCACACTTTTTCTTTCTATATAGGATTTAGATGGTAGGGTATTCTCTTGACTGGCTTGGCGTCAGGTTTAAGTTGGATCTTCATAGCTCCTAAGAATCCTGTGATGCCCTTCATCTCAAAAAAAAAATTGAGGAAATAAGTCTTCATACTCTTTGAGGAGGTCAACCACTTTGGTGATGGTCTTTGTGTCCCAGTAATCCCCAATAGTGGCAATATTTGGTGCTTCATCTATCCCAATATTTTGTTTCTTAGTCTTGATGGGGCCATTATAATCCTATGTGGTTGTCTCGACCACCCTTACCTCTAGAGTTAATTCTACTTTGAACTCTCGAATATGGACGCCACGGGGGTCGTCATTGTCAATGTTGTTTGTATTGATCTTCCAAAAATGGATTGCTTCTTTCATATTGGCCACTGGTTGGTGATATGAGCAGACCATCGGTGGACTAGCAGCTTTTGGATGTCGATGAAAAATAAATTCTGTCACCCGACCAAGAGCTTTGCTAAGAACTAGATTGTCCGAAGTGAACCAGAATGTCGAAAGGAACTCGAAAGTCATATGGGTCCACTCACTTGTTTGCTTCTAGATTTTTTCCTATATCTACCAGCTTCGAGGTACCATACCTATGGCATGGACAAATTGATGGACCTATTGGGCTTGAGGGATCTTCTTAGCAGTCCAGTTTCATTCACAAAACGATGTGTTCCTAAGGATCCTCAGTATCCTTATATCGGTTGGTCAGTTCAAAGTCGATGATGGCCTGGAAACGCACTTGTATGAACTTGAGTGCTTATTCCTAGTTATGAATATTTGGGCGATGAGTCACCCACCACCGTGTTGAGGTCCCACGAACCACGACTTCCATTTCCTAGAGTCTCTGCTTCATGGGAACAGTCATCTCCATTTGGACCAGGAATGTCTCCACTAGTCTAGTACCATCAAACCACAAGGCATCGGAAAGTTCTCACCCTATCCATTGCATTGCCTTTGTGATTCAAGTGCACCACCTTGTTGATACCTCATACAACTTATTTTTCCATCTATCCAAGGCATCTTCAAAATCTATGTCATATGAATTAACACTTCTCTAGTTTAATTGTTTGTCTACGGTGGGGTTAATGTAGTCTGCCCTGCGCCTCATACCCTTGTAAATATTTTCAATTTTTGAGCTATGTGCATCCTCATTGACAGGTTCATTGTAGTGGTCACCTTCATATGGATCTAGTGGTGAAACCACGCGTAGGTTGTCAATATCAAATGACATTTGGTGCTTTTTCAAATTCAACACCGCATTGTTATCAAAATCCCAATCGATTCCTAGCAATGCAGAGTAGGGATCCAACTCATCCATGATTTAAATGACTTTGAAGACGACCTTTTTTTTACTCCTATATTCACCTCAACCTGCTCCATCCATCCAATGGGGTAGATCTTATACTGGTTGGCTAATTAAATTTGAATGGGTGACCAGACCAACTTCGGTTTCTCCATCACTTCCCAGGATTTCTTGTTAACATCAGATCCTAGATCCAACATGACTCCATCCATATCATACCCACCAAGATATATTTTCATCTTAAACTCTCGGCCAGTGCGCTTTTTATCTTTCACCTGAAATACATCCCTTTCTGGCAATGGAATTGCAATGGTGGCCTCCTCTCCTTGTTCTTTCATGCAAGCAGTTAACATCTTAGTCAACTTACTCGTAGCTTTTGGATCTCTTAGCAAATGAAAACAACAGTGCACAAAGGTATTGACTTGATCTTCTGCTTCTTCCATGTTACTAAGGTCATGCAATGCTTCTTCACGCGTTGCGCATTCAACTCTTCTTGGCGTTGTTCATACACTTCATGCTCAATGCGTCGCAACATAGTTTCTCTATGTGCTTCTTCTATTGATCTTTAGGTGGCATGCTGTATTTTTTTACGCAAACAAAATTCCTCCAAATATATATGCATCGCGCACTGTAGTTCTTCGTGTTTCCTGCAATGACCTATGTGTCACCCATTGTACTTCTTCATGGATTTGTGCTTCGTCTAGCGACCTTAGTTTCATCCTATGAACTTCCTCCCGAACCCATGCCTCTTAAAGAGACCTTTGATTTGTGCATTAAAGTTCCCCATGCACTCTTTCTTCCTCCAAGGCTCACTACACGTTGCACAGAAGCTACTTCTATTGAGCCGCATCAAACTTAGTAGGGGGTTGGAGGGCCTTCCTCATATTTCCCTCTGCTTTTTTACCTGAACCTTCTCCATGCTCAAAGTCATCCTCTGTCTTCTCCCCTCCACAGGTTACTGCGTGGCTCGGCATGTACCATGTTATAGTTACCCTTCTTTTCCTACCAGTTTTTCAGAAAGTCTAGAAAATCCTCGGTTACATGTTCAGGACTATAACAATATGCACAAAGCATGTGCTACTTAGTGCAGAACCATGAGACATGACCAATCTCACCATAATTGAATCATGTGGGGGGTCTACCACCTCCTCCACCATATCCTCATCCACGATCGCGTCCATACCCACCTTGAGGTTCTCCTTGATATCTACCTCTGTTTATTCCCCCGTGTTCACCACCCTTTTTTTCCTCTTGTACCTATAATGCATCATGGGTATTATCTTGCATCATTTGGAGGGAGCGGAAACTATTGATATCACAGTCGACAGACTTATAGAATTTACAAAAGGGGGTGTTATTTGTTTCTTGATACTTCTATAAGGTGCGAAAGTGGGGTGGAATGTGGCCCCATTGTCGGAATATTTCACACCATTCTGACTATCCAAATGGAAATGGACTCGATATGCCTATCCTCAGATAATTTTGAAGGATCGAGCACTCATCTCGTCGATGCCCTTCTGAGAGACATGTAGTGAACCACACATGTTAGCACATGATTTTAGCCTTGTCCATATCTTGCAACTATATTTTTAGCTTGTCCAATTGTTACTAAACCTGCACCAACCCAACCAATGTTTATGCGTCTCCAGGTGTGGCTTCCAAGTGTTGGACACACCTACCACACTTAGAGGTGAATGAGTGTGGGGATCTTTTTTCCAAAGCTTCCCTCTTACACAAAAACTCCTTAGTTAACATTCAAAATTTTCTCATTACTCATTTCTATCATTTATAATCAATTATATGTGAATACATATTAGCAACATATATCGGCAACATATCATCAACAAATCATCTCCACAAGGAACACAAAGAACACAAGATGTATGTACAATTTTTATTTTTATTATGGACTTCAATCCGGGGGTTTTTCAGCAACAACTGAATAGAGTACAACTCTACAATATCACCAACTATATATGCAAGACTCAGCGTACATTCTCATCACCAACTGAGATGAGGCAACAATCCTCAACAGATATCAATATGTCAACATAAACAAGTGCATCAACCATGCACCAACCTGTGCCAAACAACCTGTACCATAAACAAGTGCATCCAACCATGTACCAAGTATATACAAATCATGTGTCAACTACTCATCAACAATGACTTATCATTATGTACCAACATCATCAACTATACACCTCATGTATGTTCCAACTCATCA
Source organism: Picea engelmannii (assembly GCA_009831015.1). Lineage (NCBI taxonomy): Eukaryota > Viridiplantae > Streptophyta > Pinopsida > Pinales > Pinaceae > Picea > Picea engelmannii. The sequence continues at coordinate 53,652 of ML780997.1, read as the reverse complement.
ACTGCTTGTCTCAACCATGACTAGTTTTGGATTAGTCAACAACCCCAACTTGAAATAATCATAAATTTGTACCTATAATGAATAAATATCTGAAACTAATACACAATATTCGTCATTTTATTTTATGCAATTTCTTCAGGTGGCACTACTTGGAACCTCTCAGAAAAGGAGTTATAGGAAAAATGGCATACCTAGTTGAATTCTAGCTTATTCTAGAGAGTGAACTTGTAGAGAGTGACCCACACAAACTATTCATTGAATTGATATGACACTATTAAAAAACATACTATAGACTATACCCTAACCAACACATTTTGTCTCACTGAATTTGGATCTTTTATGAAGAAGTTATGACGTTTTTACCCGAAACACTTGTTTTTGACTAGTTTCAGGACTAGCCACAAACCCTATTTTCCACGGAGTGTAACTCCCAAAATAAAAAGACCCACAAGCTGAATTTTTTACCACAGATACTCGGGTGTGTTTTCTCAATTTAATAGAAATTTCATGGTCTAAATAATTATAGAAAAAAAATTATAGCGAAAATGGTGAGATGACCTGTAAATAACATACCTTAGAAAGCATCATCAAAAGAATTTGTCCTCCCTTCAATTTCAGCCCTCTTTTCTTCACCTTCCTTCTGAAATTCGGCTTAGATATCCTTGGTTACCTCGGTCACCTTTAGATATTCAATATGATCAAGTTTTCCACACCAAAAATTCTCAAGAAGCTCTCCATCAATACTCCAAAATATATTCTCACAAGAAGCTCTCCATTGATCCACAAAAAGGATGATCTACAAGAGACCATTGCTATCCTATTTAGACTTTCATCCTCTAGGTCACTTAACCAATTTTTAGGTCACTTAACCCATTTCTAGGTCACTTAACCTATTTTCCTTATTTTAGGGTTAACCACTTTCCATAAATAGAAATTTCTCCAATATTTTATCATTTAAATATTCCTTCTTGATTTTCTCATCTTACTTTATCATTTCTTGATGTTTTCACTTCTCTTTATTATTTAAATAATCCACCTTGACTTTGTCACCTTACTTTATCATTTAAATAATGATTTTTTCTTTTAGGTCACTTAACCCATTTCTACGTCACTTAGCCTATTTTCCTTATTTTTAGGGTTAACCACTTTCCATAAATAGAAGTCTCTCCAATACTTTATCATTTAAATATCTCTTCTTGATTTTGTCACCTTACTTTATCATTTCTTGATTTTGTCACTTATATTTATTATTTAAATAATCCACCTTGACTTTGTCACTTTACTTTATCATTTAAATAATGATTTCTTCT